>CM076582.1:294139952-294518063 GCA_034641835.2 Pinus albicaulis
ATGGACAAAGGCACTGGTCTGCTCTCCCAAAGATCTGCCGTTCTTGGCACCTCCAAGGAGCTACCATCCCCATTGGAGCCAATGTTAGAGTCAGCCTTTGCAGCCTTCCTCTAGTGATCAAAAATGCTCTTACAAAGTTATTTTAAGGTGTCAAGGTCAAATTTTGTCATTTCAATGATTCTTCAAGCAAAATTTGGTCACTAGGCATTAGGTCTAGGGGTTGCTTTTACTCCTGTCAAAGTTGTCCAAATGTCGGTTCATGTCACCATTCAGCTGAGTGTACCATCATTCATAGGGTTTTCATCATCATGTCAGGTTCCATTGGGTCATTTTACATCTTGTTCATGCTTCAGTTGTGCCTTGGTAAGGTCCATTTCCCTCTCCTAGGGTTTTGGAGGTAATTTCTCTTGGATGGTCAAATCATCGAAAAAATTTGTATCCTGATGTTCATACACCTTCCCATATCATTAATGTACCTTATTAAACACTTCCCATCACTGAGATTCCCCAAATTCCTCATTTTTGCACAAACCCTAGTTTCTTGCCACAACTTGGCAATTTTCTAGGCTAGGCCCGTGTTTTTCCCTTTTGGACCCCTTCCCCTCACTCAATCTCTGAGATTCCACTTTCCCCTACTTCCTAACATCCCTCCCTACTTCCAAAAATTTCCCCAAGAATTTAGAAGCCCCTTATCCCCTTCATTTCGCTTCATTTTGACAAAATCCCTTGTTTCACACATCGGGATAAGTTTCACTCAAATGATGTTTCAGAGAAATAAAAGATGAATTTTGGAAAACTGAGAGAGGTTTTTGTACAAAACATGCCAAGGAAGAAAAAAATACTTCACTTTTTACACCAGTATAATGGTTTTGAAGAAATGTCAAGAATACCGTTGCCTCGGGAGAATTGATGCACCTGCAGGAAGTAGTGTTGGAATATTTGATTTTTGATAGGGTAAATGAACTCAAAATTGACAAATTCCACTTGTGTTGGAAAGTAGACTCCAAAAGCTTTCCAACAAGCTATCACACGCTCAACTTGGACACCAGGAAGGCCTCCAAAAGCCTCCTGCAAAATGCACTATGTAGCGCGCTACGCATATAAAAGTGCGCGCTACTCATTGGGCCAGAACACAAAATTTTTTTGCCATTTCTCTCCAACATCAAATTTTCTTTGTTTTTCCATGTTTGAACATCAGCAAAGGCCATGACACATCAAGGAAGTGAAAAAAATGAGTTTTGAAGCCAAATTGTGTGTTGGGCTGGCGCGCTACGCGTTGGGTGACGCGCTACGCGTATAGCGAAATTTTTCAGTGTAAAATTACACTGGCGCTACGCGTTGGGTGACGCGCTACGCGTATAATCTCAGAGCCAAAAAATTTTGCTCCTTCGTCCAGATTCATGCCAAATTGCCTCCAACTTCTTGCAAGTAGGTTATTTACGTTTTCTCAGTGAATTTTGGACATGATTATGGTGTTTTGAAAGTAGAGAAACAAATGTTTAATGTGGAGAAATGTAAACCCTATGTTTATTTCCAAATTCACTTCTTGGGGTTTTGAGGCAAATGATAGTGACTGTGTGGGGGTTTCCGAGCTTATGCTGTTGATATATATGCCTGTGTCATCTATTTTTAGTGGTGTCTCTGCTTCCACGCCCTCTCTCTGCCATTACATCACTGCTGTCATTATTATTGCCATTGTCATTTTAACACTGCTCATCATTCATGTTATGACATAGTCTCATTTTCACTTGTCCACATCCTCCATTGACATTGTCAAAAACTGCAAGGGCTATTTCTATTGACCTACACTACACTACATTCATTCCTATTCACATGTCAAATCCCCATGTAGTCAAGGAGTGGCTATTTTCCATTCAAACTCCTTGTGACAGTCCTTTTCCCATTGTGATATTTCCTATAGCACCTTGACATATATGTGACACATCTGACATTGGAGCATATACCAGACTATTGTTTTCATCATAACCATATCAGCATACTTTTCATACACATTGTGACACCATGACAGAGACAGACACATCACTACAGAGACAGTGTTTTCACTACTGAAACTGCATGCACCAGGAGGATACTGAAACGAGGTGAAACACATGATCCACTCCGGATTTTGGCCGAGGCTTCCTTGGATGGGCATGATACATGATGGAGGGTCTTCGCTCCGAATTTGAGAAAATTTGGAGAAATGTTTGTCATTTTGAAAATTTTTGGTCTCAAAACAGATTTTTCAGCCATACGAGTAGCGCGTCGACGCGCTCGCTTATGATTGGGACACTTGCTGGAGGAAAAATTTATATTTTTGGGTTTTTCATAGTAATTTATGCATGCTCCAGTATGGCCAAAGAATTTCACCAAGTTCTAGATGATCAAAAGGGCCAAAAACACCATGAAAACTACCTTTCTGCCACCTTTTGCACCAGCAGGAAGTACTTCTGGGAGAATGAAGTTTGGAGGGGAAAATGAGCTCCAAATTGGGAAATTCCACTTGGGTTGGATAGCCAACATCCAGGGCTTTCCAACGAGCTATCATGAGCTCAATTTGGATGCCGGGAAGTGCCCCAAAATCAGGCTGAAATGCGCGCTACGCATATGGCTCAGGCGCGCTACGCATATAGATTTTTGGCTGATTTTTCATTTTCCAGCTCAGGATTTCGGCCAGTTGGACCAGTTTTGCTTGTGGATGTAAATTTTGAGTTATCTTGCTGTAATTTTATGGTTGGCATGTAACTTGGACTCACTTTTACCTATTCTAGATGATTCACTCCTAAAAAAGTAAAAATCAAATGTAAGAATCAATTTCCTCCCTTTTAGAGGCAAGTTGTTTGGATGCCTATATTCTAGCTCCTTGTTTAGAATTAGTTGGAACTGCTCCTAGAAGGAGGAATTCGACCCATAGAGGCATGGAAAGGGGTTAGGATGGTCTATATGATGTAATTTCTCAATCATTTTCAGAGGTTGGATAGGTTGGACTCTTGGGAAAACTTTAGCACACTATTGTACATATTTTTCATATTTTGGCTAAGGAAAGATCAGAGGTTTTGCAGCACCTGTTGGGATGCTTGTGGCTTTCAGTTCTTTATGGTGTTTTCTCTCATTTTATTGTAAGTTCTTTCATGTTTAATGTATGCCATTCCCTTCTTATGCTTCTGAAACTAAATGAATGAGTAAATGAGGTTGAATCCATTGATTTCAGTGCTCTGCCTTTGAATTTGTTTAGTTTTACATGTTTTCGCCTGTTTGGAGAGGATTCCTGTTCTCCCTTGCCCTCTTCAGCTCCTTGTCATTCTGATCCATCCATACACCTGATCAAAAGCATCAAGACTACTGCCTACCTCACCCCAACTCGAATTCTGCAAAGATCTGGCCTTATCCCCGGACCCAAAATTGTTTTTCCCATTTTTTCAACAAAAAACCCAAAAATCAAAATCAAACTTTCCTATCTCTTTACTAGCCTAAAATCAGTATTCGTTATAAGTCATCTCAGCCCCTTTGAAGACCTTTTTCCGAGATAGACCCGGAGAGAGCCCTCTCCTGTCCTCGTAGGGCTAGCTACGAGGCTGAGCGTGGTTTGATGTAGCCTTGAGTTTTACCTTATTTCAGCCTAAGGTAGATTTGAGCGCTAACAGAGATCACATAAACACATCGAGCTATATAATCAAGGCTATATAGGGTAGTCCATATACATATATAGTGAAAGTTATTTCTTAATATTTTTTGGTGGTGTACCTATTGTAAATTCAAAGAAAATAAAAGAAGACTGTTTATTCCACCTTCATACGTAAATTTTAGTGTCAGGTAAATATGTAAAATAACCTAAGGATATCATAGTTTATGAAATATATAGTTTTTTAAAAAAATAGTGAGGATATGCAAGGTACTTGACATATGATATCAGATTTCTAGGTTCAATACTGGAGCATATGGCCAATATACCACTGCAAAAAAAAATTGTTAGTAGCCAACTCATACTTGGAAAAAAAGAATATTATCCACTAGGTATCTAAATCGAAAATGATCCAGATCAAGCTTGTCATACAAATTGTTCTCCCTTAGAAAATTGTTATATATGAAGTAAAATGTAAATACATGATTTTTTTAGATATATAAGTAATCTTACAGTAACAATTAAAACTGCCATAGATATCAAGGAAATGTAATTACTAATTCAAAATTTTACCTGTGATTGTAGATAATTTCACGCATGTCACTTAATTAGTATAGTACACTCAGAATAAAAGAAGGAAATCTCATTTCCAATGAGAAAACTAAATAGGTCAGTTATGAGGAAGGTTGAAATCCCTGTTATCAAAGTCTTGCATGGGGTACTTGATCGAATATATACCATGTTTTTACCTCTTCACTACCAATGGGCTGTTGTATGTCAAGATTATAAGAGAAAGGTAGTTAAGATTCAAGAGAAATTATTGGTAATAAACACATTTTTAAATCAATAGATTGATGAATACCTAGAAATGGAATCCTTTAGGAGGGTTTCTGTGATAAATTTGAAAGAACATGAATTAAATTACAAACAGAAGGAGAGACACATGCTGGATTTAGGAGGAAGCAAAATCAAACATGTGGCAATGTTGCACATACAACTTCTTGTTGTTTTATATAAAACCCAAAGGTGAAACCATTACTATTTCTGACCTAACTAATATTGTGTCTAATTAAATGACCATGATCTACTCGTTGTGTGAGAACGGATAATTTTAGTAATAGTGGGATATCAACGTCATTATTAAGGAAATTGTGTACCAATGTTCTAAAAATATAAATTGTTGGAGGTTGAATTTAAAATTTCTAACATCGTATGCGCCACATATTAACACCCACAATATTGAGTAGTGCTCAGAGGATCAAATAATACAGGGGTGAAAGGCACTAAAGAGTGGAGAGAATCACCAAAATCAGTGACATGGGTAGTGGAAAATCTACACTTTTAAGTGAAAAGGGTGCTAAAAATGAAGGTTGAAATGTGCCTTGGATTTGAAATAATAGTTTCAAGTACATGAATCATTATTAATTAAGGGAATATGAATTAACAATTTAAACGAAGAAGTTGGGGATACCAAGTATGTATATGAATAAATATAATTTGTCATTAGAAGAGGAAGAAGTATGCATTTTTTCCATAAACCACAAGTCAATGTAATGTATATAAATATAAAATTAATGGCATAGGAATCATGTTTCTTATAAGGAATGGTTCAATGGAAAGTATTGTGATCCTACAAACATCAATTGAGATACCCTACGAGGAATATATTCATGTGATATCAAAATATACAACGAGAGGTAAGAATTACATGAAGGTTACAGGAATCGTCAGGTGAAAATTCCTTCAATTTGATTATGAACACATGTTTTAGAGATTCAATTCTTAAGATCACACAACCAATTAAAGACAATTGAACTCTGGCATAAACATTATGCTTTAATTTGAGCATATAAAAGATTAAAATTGTGGAATAAGATAATCAAGAGTAAGGATATGGTATATCCATCAATAAAATAAGGAAATATTATTTGATTGAATATCCATTATGCTATAATGAAAATGTAATCATACCTGCACGATAACATATTGTTACTAAACATCGTCTTTAAATATACATATGTGTGTGTGAAAATGGACAATCATATAGATGAAGGATCTGTGAGGAATGTGGTATATATGCGTAACATGATAGGATATCACTATAAATTCCAGTAATATTGACAATTAAGGGTCCCAATAAACTTAAATAAAAATATATATATAGGTAAGGCATATAGACCAGTGTAGTATGAAGGAGGGTGAATGCCAAGTGGAGAACAAACTTGATGTGTTGAAGTTAGTTTTATAAAGTAAAATTATTTTATGCTATTTTTATTAAACCAATTGTGGTTCATCACCACAATTATAAGTAACAATTCATAAAAAAAATTATCGATGCTTTCAAGATCTGGTATATCTAGTATAGAAACTTCTTCATATACAAAAAAAAAATTGGTAGGCAAATCCTATTACAATCAGTAAGTGAGTATAAATTCGAAGGTCATAGTATTATTGCACTGAATCATTATGGTGAAATTAAAACCTATGCTCTACAAGGAATAAAGAGTGTATTAAGTCGATATAAGGAAGGCTTCATGAAAAGAAAATTTCTTAAGCATAGTTATATGCATGTTGATATATCTAGAATATTGTTATCAAGAAACCAAAAGCTAATAGCATAAGTATTCTGAATTTTATGACTAAGAATTAAACTTCCAAAGATGTTTAGAATGAAATTCAAATAAATGATAACATTTTGGAAAGAAAATGAAATCTGCTAGAAGGAAACCGGTGACTGAATTGGTAATCTCCTTGATTTAGCAAGTTAGACAAAATTTCCTAATGAATGAACATTATAGATTCTAATGTTTGAATACTAATAATAATGGGAGTGTGAAGTGTCATTAAATGGAAATGATTATACAAAAAAAACAAATAGCAACACGATAGGTATCGACTTGATTAAGGTCATTTTAGGATGAAATCCACGAGACGTAAGAACCATGTGTAGGATGACCTACACTTAAATTTGTAAGAAATTTGCATAACAAATGAGAGGATACCAAAATAATGGTTGCATATTACATTAGCTCCTAAGAACATCTAATAAACTCTAAATTAGTGATAATGATAAGAATTAAATGATCTTAAAAATTGAATTAGAAGCCCGCAGTGCTAAATGAAGAAGGAAAAAAAAGGATGTCATATAGTGTGAAACACATTATGCTTAAAAAATGGTGAACAATGAAATACTGGTTGACTACTAGTATTGGTAATGGTGAACAATTAAGGATGAGCATAGTTGAGTCCACTTTCAGTTTATTTTAATCATAACCCAATAGTTATAAAAAATATATATATAGCTAAAATAGTAGCTGCACATGTGATAGAGTCATATCTAAATTATAATATTATACAAATAGGTTCTTGCTAATTGTTATATTATGATGAGAAATGGGTAAGGAAAGATACAATTTTGTATATTGAAGTTATAAATAAGAAATATTTATGATAATGTGCATGACCTTGGGTCTATTAAAGTCATATATATATATATATATATATATATATATTGGTGCTTATCTTATTGGATGGATGTGAATAGTATGTTGAATGCAGGTGGAGGTTAGAAACCATATACTCAACATGTATGCTGGAAAAAGGGCATGGAATGAAGGTAAAATTATGAGAGCATACAAATTGCGTCGTCATTCCAAATGAAAACAAATGATTGTAAGCAAGACAGACAATGAAAGACAGAAAGAAAATTCTTTTTGGCTAAGTGAAGATAGAATTTATTTAACAATATGAAGGGTTTTGTAAAATACTAAAACTACATAGAACCTCTAGAATTTCCACTGCAACATACTAATTAGTATTTTCTAGTGATATTCAAAAGTGAAAAGTCTTCATATATATGATTACCTACAAAACAAGTACATGATAACTTACATTTAATTGATTGAAAACTACTATAGGTAATGAAGAAGGAGATATTATGGAAAAAGTTGTGGTATCTTAAACTGGAAAGAGATTCAACTATGGAATCGAGTTGTTTCTCAAGTTAAAAGTGAAATGATGCATGGGAGAAAGAAGATGGAAAGTGGAAAATTCATCTGACAATGTTTGAGGAAAAAGAAATTGGACAACAAACACCAAGGAAGGTGTTAATAAAAGGTGAGGAGAATGTAATATCCCTCCGTTGCGATAATACTGTTTGGTTAGATTGAGTTATGATGGCGGAAAAGCCATGGAAGAACTTATTAGAATGATAGTGTAAATGAATAATTATTAATAAATAAATAGGATGGATGTACTTGGGAATGAGACACTTAGAAATGAGACTTTTTCCAAATAATATCTCATTGGTAAATGAGATTCAATAACCCATTCATAATAATAATTCTAGATGAATTATAGATAAGATTAATGGATGGGAGAGAAAATCCATTATGTTCTTAGCTGGAGAAATATTCTAAGTTGGAAAAAACATAAAACACCATGGAGAGAAAGGTGCGATTTTATGGAAAATCCTAGGCAAGTGGATAAGGAATTCCACAAAAGTGGGATACCGCTAGAGGAAACTATATTAGGAAGGAAAGATATTAAATACCTTTGAAAGGGATCAACAGAGGAGGTTGATTCTATCAAGAGAAACTTAGCTCGGGGTAGAATTGGTGGTATTCAATTCAAGGTTGGGTGGAGAAACGTGCAACCTTCCTAAGTGTCCCATTGTCAAAGTTACAAGTAGACTTTCTGCTATGTGAAATTTTTTTTTTGTGCAAGTACTGTTATGGAAAAATGAATGATATTAAGTTGGATAGGAGAAATTTGAATGAAGATAGTTGTTGGTAAAAGAAATGAGCTTAATTCCAATTAAGAGGATTTTCTTTGTGTCTAAAAATTAGAATTAAGAAAATCTTTTATTAGTTATTTCCTTGAGTAGGAATATTCCAGTTGTGTAAAATTATAATGGAAATGGTTTAATACTTCCATTAAAAGTGTATGTGACATTTAAAGGATCTAGATAAGTTTGATATGTGAAGATTAATGTTTGATAGGGAGTAAATATATGTATATATATTTCTTGTAGAGAAATAGTCCAGAGTTGTAGGAAATTAAAGATGGTTGATTCCACATCTACATGCAAAAGTTAGGTGTTTAGGAACAAAAATAATTCCTATTATCATACTACATGAAGTTTTTTAAACATAAATACAACAGGAGAAATGTTCTGCCATCATGTTGTATGCCATTATTTGTGCATAGGGACACCAAAATGATTTTTGATATTATACTATGTCCTGTAATGGTAGGATTTGCCATTATAATCTACAACTATGGATAATTTAGATCCCTGTTGGTAAAGAACATTTATAGAAATCACATACAGTTTGATAATCTATTTAAAGCTAACAACAGTATACCCTCTGGAGGTTACGATATTAGGTAGACAAATATTTGGATAAATTTTATGAGATTAATCTTGGTTTGTATAGAAAAGTGGAATATAGGTATCTACTGATGTGATAGAGAAACAAAGTAATGAAATAATCAACTGATAGATTGACCATGTAATGAATTACTGCATGTGATATTTTATCGAAATAAATTGATATCGCCATCATGATTTTAGCCACACTTACTTAGCGAAATTATTAATTGATACATAACCATCCATAAAGATAAAAATATGTTGCAGAGTTAAGATAAAAACAAAGACACACAATCATAGTTCAAATCACATCTAACCTTTCGAATTATAGTTAAATTTCACAAGAGAAATGTTACCCATATATAATAAAAGTTCAACAAATCTTATTTGGAGTTAGAAAACAAAGTTCATTTTGTACATCAACATTTATGAAAGTTAAGAGACAATATTCCCTTTCGGTTTTTTAACTCTACCACCATGAGAGAATCTCCATTAACAAAACCATGGAGAAAAAGTAAATATATAAATTTTCCTTAGACATACAATTCAGTCAAAGTAGTTCAACTATAATTATAGTAGCCAACAAATGAAGTTATATGTTAAATATATAGAGGCAAATTCAGTTGTTAAATTCACACTCGATTGCTTCGAAAATCCTCCCAAACGCTCAGGCCATAACGAAGTCTTATAGAAGACAAAATTCATAACCCTAAAGGATGTAATAACTGACTTGAAAAACACCAATTGGAAGTGAAAAATCACTTTTGATTTGGCGTAACATTAAAAATCAGAGATGCTTCCATAGACATGGAGATACCTATGGGAAAAAGGGAAAACATGTAAGTACTTTTATACCCTAGAAATAAAAATAAATATACATCGGAAATTTCTGGTTCGTAGAGGAGGAATCACATTTTACCTGGATAACCTTTTCCTTCCTCTTTCTATGTTGGAACATGTGTAAAATAAAATTGAGTTATAAACTAAATCGAAGATAAGAAAATTAAGTTAGAATTAACGACATAAAATGTCCAAAGTTTAATATAGACTAATGGTTATCGAAACAGTTAGATGGGGAAAATATGCCTACTAGCCAAAGAATTAGTCACTGTAGAAAACCAAATATGTGAGAGTTAACTTAGAAAATACTTGACCAAAAGAGCATAGTTCCTCATCACAAAATAAATAAAAAATAATCTCGTAGCTGGTACTAGTGCAAAAAAACGTCATGGTAAAGATGAGGAAGGAAATTCGTAGATTCGATACCTAAAGTGGTGGGAGAATTACCCAGTTGTTGAGATTCCAAGTAAAGGAGTAAAAAATGTCAGCTAAAGAAACAATTACTCACATGGCACTTGTAAAAATATCAAAATGTTTATAAAGGAAATCGAAATGAAGCATAAAACCTAGCTAAGCACGGAATAGAAATTACCTAGTGCAAAGAGCGATAAAATCTTAGCCACAATTCCAGTGACAATTGTGTACTATAGGTGATTTCAACTTAAATTTGTTGACCATAGTACTCTAGGTAACAGAGTAGGGTTATAAATTAAATACACTTGGAAACAATTAAAGAAAAATATCAATAAAAAATCAACACAAAGGGTCAGCACATGATTCAGGGCCTGAAAGAAATGATCAGTAAATGTATTGGGTAAAACAAACTCATATACCAAAATATTATACCAAAGCCAAATATTAATTGTAGAAAACGGATAACATACCTATCTGAAAGCGGACCGCCACGACAAAAAGTGTAGGCCACCAGGTACCCCTTCTATGTCTACATCATAACATTTACGAAGGAAAGGTATGCAAACGAAATTACAGTAGCTGGTCAGAAATGTCAAAGGATATTCAAGAGGTGCCACCTCTCCTCCCTAAGTGGACACAACATTCATCTCAGAGGTTCCACTCTAAAATCATCCACCATATGAGAGCTAGAAATTTTCAACTGAGAAGTGGTCATCTTTAACAAACGTAAAACCAAAGGTTAGGGTTGGTAAGACCATTTCCTTGTCATTTGATCATTTCTGGTGATTTGTACCCTTTTCTCACATACAATATGAGAAACTAAAGGAAGCCCATGTGATCAGAAAGTGGGAGTAAAGTGGCAAGCCATGATTCATTATAAGAATAGGTTTCAACACCTCACGATGCCACATTTTCCCTTGAAAACTGTGGAAGTTAGCTAGTTGGAGTACATTACCATATGGTGATTTGATATGTAATAAACATTGAGATATCCTGGTACGAAGCACATCATGGTGCATCAAATCAACAATTAGTAGGTGTTAGTAGAAACTTATACCAAAGAGTTAACCTATGCGGCAAATTTTAATGTGCCCAAATCATATCGAGGAACATTATGTTACCAATACCATAAGATGGTAATAGGGTGATAAAGTAGGGAAGTCATAAACTAGTATAGTAAACATATAACTTAAGACCAGTGATTAATGATGGCCATGGGGGAATTAGTTGTGTACATGGTAACATTCAAATATTTATATAGTCACTAAGTACACCTTGGAAGGTGGATTAATATGAACATGAAAATCATGTATCGATTTAAAATGAGGGTTGCGAGAGGGGTGCAACAGTTATGGTTTTGGGTACTTCTCTTCCATGCACATATGATCCTTATATTAAGCAACAATAATATCTCCCAATTTCATAAGCATAATAATCCAACAGTTGACCAATGTATGGGTGGTGGTACGATTATAAGAAGGTATAATAATCTAGGTGTGTGACTCTTGTAAGAGTGGTGATATGACCATTAGAAGGTAGAGCTATCATAGTAGATATCACATAAACACATCCAACTATATAACCAAGGGTATATACGGTAGTCCATATACATATATAGTGAAATCTATTTCTTGATATTTTTGGGTGGTGTACCTTTGGATTTTAAATTCAAAGAAAATCAAAGAAGAATGCTTATTCCACCTTCATATGTAAATTGCAGTGCCAGGTAAATATGTAGCATAACTTAAGGAGATCACATTTTATGATAGATTGATCCAAGTGGATATTGGTGGCCACCCAACTATTCCATTTTGACCCGCACCATCAGTTCTTTCAGTTTTTTACTTTTAGCACAACTTACTATTTTTAGCAGGTTTTCGGTTCTTGAACTTTTGGAGCCGTTTGGAGGCACTAATGAGCCACGTGGATATTGGTGGCCACCCACCTATTACATTTTGTAATATTCCCAAATGGGGAAGAAACAATACATGAACACAATAATGGAAATAATAGTGAATAAATCAACACATCATGATATGAGAAAAATGTAAAACCATCTTATTAAACATATCAGCAAATAATAGGCACAAGATCTTGAGGATCAAGTCACTCAAGCAATACCAAACAAGCCTCTACAAGAAAAATATGCCAATACATGAGAAATAATTGCCATACAAATGCCCTTGAGTTATGAAAGCGCAGTTTTAGGGCATAAAATATTGCATAAAGATAGATCAATGTAGATTTGATGTTATATAGCTCAAATAATGCTAAGAGTGGAGATCTAGCCTCCTAGACACCTTTCTAAGAGAACCTGGGAAGGGTTTCCGGAAATACACCCAAATACAAATGGTGATCTAAAACCCTAGGACCGAAGGGTCATTACAAACAGAAGCTCATGAAATAGAAGGATGAAATAATATAGATCTCATATAGATCTCCTCAAAGACATCCTCAATGAAAGGTTGAACCCTTCAACTACAGAAAAGCACTCTAAAAGAGCTAATAGATCCTCCCCTGAAGTTGCCCTCCAAAATAACGAAATTCCCAGCTGAAACTGCACTGTAAATGATGTGAATAGGTTTAAATGGTGCCAAATATCTAAAATGTGCTTAGAATCCCTCCTTGCTGATCTCCTAAGAGAAGGAATCCTTCATGCTATGAAAAACTAGCTCAGAAAATGGGTTTATCAACCCTCCACTGCAACACCCTACAACACAACACAATATTCTCTAGAAAATTAGCTGAAGATTGAAGCTTGGAAAGAATGTTGGATATGTGGAAATGATAGATCAGTACTCTCCTAAGAGGCCTCTCAAGGAAATAGGTGGGATTCCCGACTGGGAACACCCTGTGCTAAACAACACCAACAATCTTAGCTTAACAGCTGAAGAGAGCAAAAGTCTAAACAAACATATCAAAATAATAATCATAAGCCAACCTCATATGGCTGCCATCCTCTTCCTTATAAACAATGTGAGCCTTCTCACCTTGGGTCTCACTCATTAGGGTTTACACCATCATGCAATCAATCTCCCTCCAAAACTGCGTTGTCACACCATTAATGCCACTCCTCCATAACAACGATGTTTGATTTGGTCAAAGTTGACCTATTCAACATGCTTCAACCCATTTTCAAACCTAAGGGTCTTCAATCCAGATTTTATATGACCTCCGTTCACACTAGGAGTGTCTTTTATTCCTACTAAGGAGATTTATGGGTCTCCATACCCTCTTATTCATTTATCTAAGAGAAAAATAAAAATTTAATATTCCAATTAGTTGTATGCTAATTTAGGAACATTACAATCCTCCCCTCCCAAATGTTGCTTGTCCTCAAGCAACTGTAAGGATAGAACTGAAGAGCCTCTCCTATTCCTCTTGTAGCATCTTCATGTGATAAGCTCCTCCAATAAACAAGATGCTATCTCATCAATAAGTCTCCAAGTTGCTCCTCCCAAGTGTATAAGTGTGCCTTCGGTGAAAAATCCAAATGGCTCTCATCATGAACAAGTGGAGTATCCATGGAAGCAACTATGTGTGGTCTAGAGGCCTTCTTGTGGCATGGATTCTGAAATATATTGGGAACTATCCTTCCCATGTGAAGCCTCCATCCCCAAGCTATCATCCATAAAAAGCGAGTTACCATCCAACATGGAAACTCATGAAACATCTCCTCCACCTTAGGGTCCTGCAAAGAAGGTGGGCTGCATCACTGAACATGATGGATCAAATGGTCCATCCCACGCTATCTCTCTCTCCACTTATGATAAGTGTAGAGTTGTTGTTGAATATGGGCTCTAATAATGTTGCCTTCATGAAGCAAAAAGGCAATAGGATCCTCAAAGATCCACTCCGTGTTTCTTGCCCAGATCATCCCATATAAAGTGAATAGGACATTATCATCATGTGGAATCCAAATGAGAGAAGTACTAAAGGTTTTACATAGTGCTGGAAGGTACCAATAGTCTCCCATGTAGTCACAACACAGTTTTACCAATTTCAGTTTCAGAATATGATGTGGCAAGTTGTCTTCAAATAATTTTCTAGTTATGCATGTCATCTCATCTACTAGTAAATAGTAAATGGAATTGTATATCAACTGAGCATACAGGAAATAGTACAACACTTTCCCAAAGCCATACAATAAATGGCTCTCTCCATCATAGATGTTGGTCCCAAAATGACCATGAAGCCCAAATAGAGGCTTGCCCTCTTGTGGAGAAATGCATTGTATCAAGATGATAAGAGAATGAAAATACTGTGTTAGATAATCAATAAGTGTAAAAACAAAATTCTTACCATGTAATGAGAGCAAGATGATAATAATATCCATGAATGAGCCCTCCATAGTGGTAGGATATACTCCTATCAAGAGGAATGAACTATGTGTTGCATGTATATATTTCTTCTTATGCTTGAAAATCCAAGTCAAGAAGATCATGTCATGGTAATAGATGTCTCCATCCACTACTCCATCACTCTCATCTCCTACTTTCCCATCAAGTGCATCATATGTGAAGTGGTCCTGGGGACACTCCATCAACAAACCCAAGCTCCCAAATGACAACGCTTTTGGCCTTTGTAATAAGGCTCCTTTCATCTCATAGCTCCCTTCTTTGACATACCACATGTCAAAGTCATCAATCATAATGCTGCTACATATGGGAGATTCCTCCCAAAGTGGAAGTACCTCCTGATCCTCCAAAGCTAAAGAGTAGCCCCTTTGCACTACGATAGTGCCATCACCCACTCCTGCAACATTATGCAAAGTATGAAAGGAAATCATTCCATATCCCCCCAAGAACAACCAAAGCAACAAAAACTCTTGTTGCTTCCCCACACCATCACCATATAAACTATGGAGCAAAAAAATGATGGTTGACATGAAAGCTATCACATCACCCCAATATATCCAAAATCCTTGCTGCCATATGATGTAAGTGCCATGCCAAGCTCCATCCACCAACCCATTCTTTGAAATAGAATGTGTCATATGATGACGAAACTTTTTCAAGAGTAACCAACGCAATCTTTCCTCCTACTTCTCGGTGTCATAAATCTGCAAGTGGCTTTCCAACCTCTTGCCCATCAAAATTTCCCATCCAACCAATGGTGAATTTCTAACATTATGCTCAAAATAGGTAGCCTTCCAATGGATAATACCCTCCCCCCAAATCATATTTCTATCTTTGCATTTCATGAGATGTTGAAATGAAATCTCCTAAAGATCTCCAAATGATGACCACTCACCAATGACCATGTTGACCCCATAAGGATCCTAATAAGTGGTAGTCAAAAAATCCTCATCAAAATGTGAAGTGCCCATCAAGAAGTGTCCAACATAATAATGGAATATGTCATCCCTCATAATATGCCCTCCATCAACCATCTGCCTATCCTCTGCTATACATGTAGAAAGGTCACTCGAATGCTCCAATAATGGTTGGGTCCACAACCCATCACTACTGCTTAATGATAGTGCTGCTAAACTCCATAATGGTGCATCTGTTGTCTCAAGATCATGCTCAGTGCTGAACCCATAGTTCTGCATTGCATGGTTCAGGACAATGCTCATCCCATCCTCCAAGAATCTACACTCCAACCCTAAGAGTTGTGTGCAGCTCAACAATGATACACTAGGATGATTGTATATCTCCTCCTTGAACAAATCAAGGCTGCTCAGCGCAGTGATAGTCTACTACTTCAAATCAGCAATGTAATTTGACCCTAGTTCATGCAGTAGTACATTCCCACAATCCTCCATGTGATGTGCTGAAATAATAGAAAGTGGAAACATGTGAATACCTTGGTAAAGCATGGGAACATCTTGTACTGCTACAAGGGTTCCTCCTTCCGATGTGATGGCTTCCCAAAATACTGATGATGATGGCTGCTCTTCTATGGCTGCATTAGTGCTGGTACAAGTCTCCTCCTCCTCATGCATCTCTATAATAGTGCATGGGACTCTAAATGTCAAGAGATCAAGACCATCTTGCAAAGATGCAAGGGTTCTCTCTCCTAATGCAAGTGCTCCTATAGCAACTGGTGGTGAAGGCCTCTTCTCCTCTGATTTCTTCTTGTCAAACTTCTTGATCAACCTTTGAGTAAAATTTGCATATGCAGCCACTTTTTCATGACTCAAATGGATGAACCACCAAATGTTTGCTTCACCCTCAAGGTGCAGTGCTGCAATCTCAACAGCTTCGCTTTCTACCACTGGATATATTAGGAAGAATGCATCCAACTTCATTCCCCAAGCCCTTGTTGTGCATGAGGATGACCCATCAAAGGTAGACAATAGAAATCTATTGCCCTTTATTCTTCTACCACTGCAAGGTCTCCTTTCTTCTTTGAGATGAATGAACTGTGGGAGAGTTACGTTCTCCTTGAAAGCTCTAGGTTGAGACTTATATTATGCAAGATACTCACTTAGAATCTCATGATATAAGTGTCCTTCATATTCATGCCTATTGTCTTCAAAATCAAATGGCATAGCATGTTTCCTTCGAGCTCTATGTAATAATGAATCTTCTTTTTACTGATAGGAAGTACACGGACCTTCCTCATCTTGAAACCCTAGTGTGGTTTCTCTCCTTTTATCCACTTTTCTTTGCTTGACCTCCTTGGTGAGGTCCTTCTTAGATATGAAAATAGATGAGATAAAACTCATTCTTTCTACCATTCTGATCTCTTTCTCCTTCTTATTCTTCTGATAGCATAATGGCTGAGATCCATAGGCTGAGCCAAGATTATGCTCTGATACCACTGTAATATTCCCAAATGGGGAAGGAGCAATACATGAACACAATAATGGAAAGAACAACGAATAAATCAACACATCATGATATGAGAAAAATGTATAGCAATCTTATTAAACATATTAGAAAATAATAGGCATAAGATCTTGAGGATCAAGTCACTCAAGCAATACCAAACAAGCCTCTATAAGAAAAATATGCCAATACATGAGAAATAACTGCCACACAAATGCCCTTGAACTATGATAGCACAGTTTTAGGGTATAAAATACTGCATAAATATAGATCAATGTAGATCTCTTGTTATATATCTCAAATAATTCTAGGAGTAGAGATCTAGCCTCCTAGACACCTTTCCAAGAGAACCTGGGAAGGGTTTCCGAAAATATTCCCAAATAAAAATGGTGATCTACAGCCTTAGGATTGAAGAGTCACTACAAACTGAAGCTCATGAAATAGAAGGCTGAAATAATATAGATATGATATACATCTCCTCAAAGGTCTCCTCCAATGAAAGGTTGAACCCTTCAACTACAGGAAAACACTCTAAAAGAGCCAATAGATCCTCCCCTGAAGCTGCCCTCCAAAATAACGCAATTCCCAGTTGAAACTACACTGTAAATGATGGAAATAGGTGGGCCTAGTGCCAAATATCTGAAATGTGCTCATAATCCCTCCTTGTTGATATCCCAAGAGAAGGAATCCTTCCTCCTATGAAAAACTAGATCAGAAAGTGGGTTTATCAACCCTCCACTACAACACCCTACAACACAACACAATATTCTACAGAAAATGCATTGTAGCTGAAGAATGAAGCTTGGCCAGAATTTAAAATATGTGGAAATGATAGTTCAATACTGTCCCAAGAGGCCTCTCAAGGAAAGAAGTGGGATTCTCGACCAGGAACACCCTATGCTAAACAACACCAACAATCTTAGCAAAAAATCTGAAGAGTGCAAAAGTCTAAACAGAAATATCAAAATAATAATCATAAGCTAACCTCATATGGCTGCCATCCTCTTCCTTATAAAAAAATGTGAGCCTTCTCACCTTGGGTCCCACTCATTAGGGTTTCCACTATCATGCAATCAATCTCCCTCCAAAACTATGCTGTCCCACCATTAATGCTACTCCTCCATAACAACGCTGTTTGATTTGGTCAAAGTTGACCTATTTAACATGCTTCAGCCCCTTTTCACACCTAAGGGTCTTCAATCTAGCTTTTAGATGACCTCCATTCACACTAGGAGTGTCTTTTATTCCCACTAAGGAAATTTATGGGTCTCCATACCCTCTTATTCCTTCATCTAAGAGAAAAATAAACATTTAATAGTCCAATTAGCTGTATGCTAATTTAGGAATATTACACATTTGAACCCCCACCATCGGTTCTTTCAGTTTTTCAATTTTGGCACAACTTAATATTTTTAGCAGTTTTTCAAGTCCTGAACTTCTGGAGCTGCTTTGAGGCCCTAAATGACGTTTTTTGGGAAAATTGGGAGCAACTTAGGTCCATGGACTAATTTTTCTCACACCAAAAGTTTTACTTGGATAGATCTTTCTAACGCAGTATGATGCACGTCAAACAGAATTGTATGCCAAAGTTACGTCCCCGAGAAGTTGAAACACCAATTTACCCAAACGGGGCCCATAGTTTTGACGCTTCATCTCCTACGGTTAGGCTTTTGGATGCCATTAGGGTTTTGCATTGTTTCTCAACAATAAACAGGACTTTGAGCCTCATTGTAACACAGTTCAGAGGCATGTAGCCTCCACATCTCTCCTCAGAGATAAGCTACCATCACCCTAGATAGTTTATTTCCATTCCGTCTGTAAACATACTTCATTTATTTGATATTAATGAAATGAAGTATTATTTCCACTGTATCTCTGCGTTTATATCTATTTTTTTATTTTATTGTGTTCTTATATAAATCTGAATTAGTGGTATCAGAGCGGTTTTCTCTTTCTTTGTTTTTATTTGAATGTCCCCAACGTAGTCAGGGTATAAGGAGTTAGGGCTTGATCTGGTTGAACCCTTGCAATATCAGCCTTGCAAACCCTGATGACCTCCCATGGTGGAATAAAAGAAAGATGAGGGAGCATGAGATCCTATACAAATATTGTTCGAGGAGGCCCTCGAAAGCAAAGGAACATGATGATGGATAGCATTGCTCAGATCCTTCAACGACTGCCCACCTACGACACATCTGTATCCAACAGCCACTCTGGAGGCACCACTCCCTTCAAGGCACATGTAAACTTTGAAATTTCTGTATTTGAAGGCCAGATAGATGCAGACATCGTAGATATATGGTTGAATTTGCTGGAAGGATATTTCTCAGTGCATGATTTCTCCGACCGAGAAAAGATTATTTTTTCACTCCTCAAAGCCGCTCGCCATGTCAAAGACTGGTGGGAAACCTACTGTGAGAAAAAGGACGGGACAAAACCCTCTCTATTCTCGGCCACACCCACTTGGAATTCATTCCGATATGACATCATGGAACAATACTACCCTGTGGGGAGCTATGAGGACAAGTACATCTAATGGACCATGTTGCGGCAGCAAAGCAATCAAGATGTGCACGAAATGATGAATTTGTTCCATACCCTGTGCAAAAATTTGGGTATTAAAGATTCAAAGAGAAATTTGGTGCTCAAGTACTACAACTGTCTGCATAGAAACATTCAATAGGAAATGGATTTCCTCAACATTACCTCGCTTGGCACGGCATATCGCTATGCCACCAAGATTGAGCAGAAATTTAAGCAGAAGAAGCAAGACTTTGGATCCATGAATCTGAAGCCAGGGAAAGGTGCCCCCGAACCATAGAACAAGGGGCAAAGCCAAAGTGGGGTGACTCAGAACACTGCCACAAATCCAAAGAAGGACACGGGGAAGTGTGAATTTCATAACAACCCCATTCACAACACAAATGAGTGTCGGGCCAAACAGTCGCTGGTGGCCGAACTGAAGGAACCCGAATTAGATGCATGTTCTCATCCTGAGCTAGAACTAGAAAAGGGAAATTACAAAGGGAATTAGATCATTGATGTGGATCCTAGTGCCATTTTTGCCACCACCAAGCTCCAGAGGGAGGATCCCGAGGAGGGAGAGCGCCTCTTCTATTCGCAGATGTGGGTGAAGGGTTCTCCACTGCAATTTATTGTCGATAGCAGAAGCCAAAAAGAACCTCATTTCAATAGAGGTCGTGAAGTGGCTCTGCCTATCAACCATAGGCCACCCACAGCCATATACCATCGGGTGGCTTCACCTAGGGAGAGATCTCTGTGTCCGCCAGCAGTGCCGCCTTCCATATAACATCGAACCATTCATGATGAGGTATTGTGTGATTTTGCTCCTCTTGATGTAGCTGATGTACTATTGGGCCAATCATACTTGTGGAGGTGACATGCTGTGTATGAATCTAGGCCTCGTGCTGTCATTATTACTTTGGGAAATAACTTGTATAGGATACCGGAGGTAGTACTGCCTCCTTCCATCCCTTTGACTACCACAAAACAACGCAGTAAGATTGTTTCCCAAACAAGGAAATTTATTTGCATTACCATTCACCCACAAGGAAAGAAGAATATTGTGGCCACAACCTCAAAACAGGGCTCCCCTGCATAGTAGCAGATGGACAAAGGAATGGAGGAATACAAAGACATTTTCTCCTCACCCATAAAGGTTCCTCTACACTATCCGTACAAGCACTCCATTGATCTGAACCTTGGCGCACTGCCACTTGGTATTTCCATAAATCATGCGATTACATAGATAGAATCCACACATGTACTGTTTGAGGAAACTAAATTTATTGAATGCATCTAGCACATCTGCCAAAAGGTCCAAAACATCTTAGACAAATCTAATACTGAGTTCAGCAGAATTTTCCACTCATGGAGGGACTTAACGCAATGGGGACCATTGCTTCCCAAGGAGGGAGGAATGATCCAGGTGGATATTGGTGGCCACCCACCTATTCCATTTGGACCTGCACCATCAATTCTTTCAGTTTTTTACTTTCAGCACAACTTAATATTTTTAACAGGTTGTCGGTTCTTGAAATTTAGGAGCTGTTTGGAGGCCCTACTGAGCCACATGGATATTGGTGGCCACCCACCTATTCCATTTGAATCCCCACCATCGGTTCTTTCAGTTTTTTAGTTTTAGCACAACTTACTATTTTTAGCAATATTTTGGGTCCTGATATTCCTGAGCTATTTTGAGGCCCTAAACGATGTTTTTTGGGAAAACCAGGAGCAACATGGGTCCATGAACTAATGTTTCTCACACCAAAAGTTGTACTCCTCGGATAAATCTTTCTAACTAAGTATGATGTGCATCAAACAAAGATCATATGCCAAAGTTACGTCCCTGAGAAGTTGAAACATGTAATACTCCTAAATTAGCATGCAGCTAATTGGAATATTAAAATCTAATTTTTCTTCTTAGTTAGAAGAATAAGAGGGTAGGGAGACCCATAAATCTCCTTAACAGGAATAAAACCACTCCAAATATGAATGGAGGGCATCAAAAGAGCTGGATAAAGCTCCCTTATGTGTGAATAAGGGAAGAAGCATGTGGACTGGGTCAACTTTGACCAAATCAACATCGCTGGTATGGAAGTAGTCGACATTCAATGAGGGACAATGCAGTTTTGGAGGGAGATCCTTTGCATGGAAGTAGTTCCTTTAATGAGCTGGGCCAAGGGTGAGGAAACTCACCAATAATATAAGGGAGAGGATGGTAGCCATTGTGATCATGTTTCAGATTATTATTGGATTGTGGTCTGTTAAGACTTTGAGCTCTCTTCAGCTATTTAGCTAAGATTGTAGTGTTGTTTAGCACAAGGGTGTTCTCGAGTGAGAATCCCACCTCTATCCTTGGGGGACTTAGAGTGCCTACTTAGGAGGAGTTATTGAGCATTATTTCCACATTCTGGCATCTGGCCAAGCTACAAATTTCTTCTACAATGCAGATGTTTTTTATATATGTGGTGAGTTGTAGGGTGCAGCAGTGGAGGGTTTATTTGGGCCATTTCCAAGCTTGTATTTAGTGGAGGAAGCTTCATTTCCATTGAGAGATAAGTAAAGAAGGCCCCTGTGCTTCATATCATATTTTGGCATCAGGCCAAGGCAGTATCATCCCCTACAGTGTAGTTTCAATCCATGACTGCGTTATTTTGGTGAGCTATTGCAGGGGTGAGTTTAGTGCTCCCTTTGGAGTGTTTTCTTTCCATTGAAGGGATAAACCCTTCATTGAGAGAATCTATTGGAGGAGTACCATTCAGATCTACACCAGTTTCAACCACCTCCTTTATGTGATTCAGTTTCAGTGATTCTTCAACACTAGGGCTTTAGTTTCACCATTTGTATTTGGTGTATTTCCAAAAACCCTTCCTGGGTTATCTAGGAAACGTGTATGGGAGCATAGATCTCCATTTTTGGCCTTGTATGAGCATGGTATCATTAGATCCATTTATTTACACTGTCAAGCTATAGTATTAGCCATTAAAACTATGTTGTACTTACTTCAGTATTTTGTGTAGCATTGTATTACATGTTTTGGGTGCTTTTGGGCATTGGAGGCTTCTTGTGCGTATCTTGAGGGACTGATCCCCAAGATATTGTACTTATTTATTGTTGTTATACATAATACCATGGATATATAATTTGGCTCACATGTAATGTGTTAACATTTGCTGCTATTTCCATTATTGTGAGCTATATTGCTGCTTTCCCCATTTGGGAATATTACAGTGGTATCAGAGCATAATATTGGCTCAACCTGTGAAGACATTACATCTATGTTATCAGAAGAAGAAGAAGCTTCTCACAGAAAGGAGAAGACTCACAGACGAAATTAAGGAAAGTCTCCATTATTTGGAGAAATGGAGGGAAAGAATTTTTCAGAACTTCTTCTCCAAACTATGCATGAGCTTAACAGAGAAATCAAGGGAATGAGGAGGGAAAGACATGAAAATCCCTCAAGAATATTTTCACATGAAGAAAGCTCCAGTTCTTCATATTATGGGTGTGATAATTCAACCACACAATCAGATCTACAATGCTCTACCATGCCTATGTTCATAGTAAGAGAGATGGAGGAAGGAGATGTGCCAAATGAGGAGACTCTTGGTGACTCTCTTCAAGAGTATGAATCTCAATCTTAGAGGTTCAAAGATCATATAAAATTCCAAGGGTTTTTCAAGATCAAGGAGAATATAATACCTAGTAATCAAAATAGAAGCAAGAGGTGCAAGCAACATGATTTGGGTACATTCTTTCTATCTACTTTTGATGGGTCACCTAAATGCATAGCTAGGGCTTGGGTGAAGGAGCTAGACACCTATTTGCAACAGCATCAAGTTTCAGAAGATGAAGCCATTAGAGTAGCAATGCTACATATTGAAGGTAAGGCTTATGCATGGTGGTTTTATGAAACTTCTTCCTTGAATCATGTAAATGTATCTAGTTATGAAAAGTTCACTAGGAGGTTAGTGAAAATATTTGATGAAAAACATTCTGAAACATCCTTGGTTGAGCTTGCCAAGCCTAAACACACAAAAAATTGCATGAGTTGGAAGGATCCATCCAAATCCATTCTTGAATGCTATTGAGGTGGTTAAAAACTTTCAGAATACCTTGCTAGAGGCAAGATCCCTGCTTCAGGAAGAGCTCTCTTCTCAAAAGGAAGACATGGAGATCTCTTTTTCAAAAGAGGATCAAAACAAAGAGCCTCTTAATGATGATGAGGCAACCTCCATTCATGATGAAGGGGAAGAATAGGCAAGTGGTAACAACATTGTCACATTAGGAGTAGATATAGTACCTCATGGAGAGGAAGATGGAGCAATTGCTCCAATGGGAGGAGCCTTTGTATGTTTGCAAGGAGTTCCAAAGGATCTCATATATGGAGAAAAAGACAAAATCCATGAGAATCATGTGCCATCAATGATAGAGTGTGAGACCTTGCATATGAAATAATAATATAAGGAGGATGGTCAGCATCATATGACTAGGAGAACACACCCCTATCTATTTCATAAGATTGATGCACAAAAGAGGCAGAATGATTTGCGCAGTGAGAGCAAGGAAAAAGAAGCCCACTCATATATGCAGTCTACTCTTGATATTTTGGTCTCATTGCATGGAGGCATTCCACCTGGGAGACCACCAGATCAGGAGATGATGATCAGGAGCTCAAGTCCAAGCCATGGAAAAAAAACTCAAAATTGAAAATGTTTAAAATTGGTTGAAACCAATATGGTTTCATAGGTCTTGTCTTCCTGATTCCAGCACCATAAATGGTTCAAAAAATAGACATCGTATGAAGAAGTTATTGCACTTTTAGTGGAGTGGGTCTGGCGAAGCACGGAGGGGTCAACCCTCCCATGGAACCTCATCATATGACCAGTGTGGGAGCTTAATGATTAAGAGCGCTTAAGGAGCCTAATCTCAAGTTTAATATTTAATTAAGCTTCAGTTAAGTGGAGTTTAATATGGCGGAGATTCTGGAGGCACTCCCAAATTTAGGTGGACTTCCACTTTTAGTGGAGTTAATTGGCAGTTTCCCCACATTTAGTGGAGGAAATTGGGGCAAAGTTGTTTTAGTCATAACTTTCTCATTACTCAACCTTTTGGAACGGATTTTTTTTTTATTTCATATGTTCTCAGCATTTTGGACTTAATAGCGTAGGTTTTAGAGCCATTGGAGCTCATTTTCAGCCTGTTTAGCTTCGGAGAAGCTTTTTGAGCCACTAGGGCCGTTTTGGGTTTTGAGTTTGGTTGAGCTGTGGTTAACCTTTTTTGGTGAACCAAAAGTCATTTTCAACTATTTCCTGCATGCTAGAGCCATTGGAATAGGTATTAGCTCTATTTGAATACTTTTAGATGCCGAAAACCTTTAGGAGAGTTTTTAGGGCCACCATGGCCATTTTGGGGTTTGAGCTGTTTTGAGTTGTGGTTATCAGTTTGAGGTGAAAAAAAGCTCTATTTAAGATCATTTCGACCTTATGAATCCATTGGAAGTGGTTTCAAAGGAATTTGAGGACTTATACAGCCCGAAAATTTGCAGAGAAGTTCAAAGCACTAGCAGGACATTGATGAAGAAATCACTGTTTATGGTAATCTTTCACTGTTTAGTGAATTTGAAAAGGAATTATTAGCTTTTTACTGCCTTATGAATTAGTTTATATATTCAGATTTTTATATTGAGACACTTATAATCTTGTATTGCATTTTAGAGCTTTTAATACAAGAGGACAAGCCCATTTTGGGAGGCTTGATCCAGGAGATGTAGCCCAAGAGTTGGGGTGAAATCCTATATTATATTTCTGTTGTGTTTTGATATTATATTGCTGAATATTTTTGCTGATACCCATGTTAAGTTTCAGCAAAAAAAATTACACTTAAGATACATAAACAATGAAAAGACATACACCATTTGCAAGCTAAATTTCCGCATAACGTCACGTTTAAAGCAAGATCCTTTTAATTAAATCTGAGTGTTTACTTCTATTATTTCTTTAGGCAGAGTCTGTAAGAAGGCCAGGTAGCCTCTGGATTCATCCTTTATTTGAAAGGTGAAATATCTGATAAATGCCCCTACAGTCTATTTCTGTATTAGAAATATGAAGTTCTCACATTTTCAGATTTAAACTTAGAGTATTTTTGCACTCATTTACATAATTGAAAATGGATACCTTGCACCCTTTTCAAGTACCTTCCATTTTCAAATCAGATGGTATCAGAGCTTAGGTTAAGCTTGGTTGTGCTTAGGTTGAGCATTGGATGAGCATTTGATTTTGTACAAAAGGTGTTAAAACAGTCAATCTCACTGTTTTATGGCTGCCTGATTAAGAAGGGGTCTTTACTGACATTTGGTTAAAAGCTTGTCATTTGTTGGAAAGCTTTGAGAACTTTTATTTGGAAGTTCCTTTTGTTAAATTGACCATTTACATAATGTCAAATTCTTCTACAAGTGAAGTTTCCTCCTTCACGAGATTCTTCAATGATGACATGAATAATGAGTTCTTTAAGGTGAAGGACATGGTGCAGATTCTCATTGAGGATCAAAGAGAAAGTGTTAATATTCATGCACAATTGGTGGCTATGAAGGATGAGAAGGAAGCAATTCTCCAAAGGTTTCATGACATGGAGAAACAACTCCTTCAAGCTCAAGAAGCTTTGTCCAAGAAAATTCTTGAGGAAGAGGTTAATCGTTCCAACTTGTCTTCAAGTTCCTCTATTGAAAAGTGTGTTGGTTATTTTGAAAGGCATACAAGAGGTATTGGGTCCAAATTTATGTTGAAAATGGGCTATCAAGAAGGCAAAGGTTTGGGCAAGCATGCACAAGGCATTGTTGAGCCTATTTGTGTTGTGGAGTGTCCCAAGAATATTGGTCTTGGCTATGAGCAACTTAATGGCGAAGCTTTGAGCACATGCATTCAAGAATGTGATGCAAATTTAAAGAGAACCTTTGTTCCAAGTTCTCAAATGCATTTATGTCAAAATTGTTCTAAGGATGATTTCCATTGTTTGAAGCCATCATTGCAGAAAGTAGAAGGTAAACATGTCGCTTATGGCGAGCACAAAAATGTAAGAAGTTTTCAAAACAAGAACAGTGATGAAAGTTTGAAAAGGGAAGCTATCTCCTCTACTAGTTCATCATCTTTCAAACACAAAAAGGATGGACATTCCATGCAGAAAAAGAGGTATAATTATTCACATGATCAATTTGATTATGTTTCATCAAAGAATAATAATTATGCTTGTTCGAATGAAAGAAAATTTTGTTGCACATTTTGTGGCGGAGTTACCCATGTTGCTTCAAGATGCTGGTTGAAAAAGAAAGCACACAGGAAGCAGAAAAGGCAAAGAGAACTTTCTCAGAAAGTTCTTAAGAGTTGCACATTTTGTCAAAGGAAGAGACATGATGTCTCTCATTGTTGGTCCTTGCATCCAACAAATCGTCCAAAGCACATGCAGCTAGATGACAAAAATCTTGGCACAAGTGGATCTATGGAGTCCATTATCAATGTGGAAATGAAAGATTCACATGAAGAATTGCGGTTGCAACAAAAGATGCCATCGAGTTGGCTTGGTAGGAAGTGGATTAAATTCTTAATGCAGTAAGTCATACTCATTTTGTACATGCAAATTTCAGTTTGGTATGCATGTATTTCAATTGAAAAGTTGATGCAAGATTGCATGTAAAAGAAGTTTCAGTTGAAGGAATTTCTTTGTTGTTGCAAAAATTCGCCATGGAGGTGTAAAAGATGAGTATGATACTCATTTATGTTGCAGCAATGTCTTTTGGTTCAGCTCTTAATCACCCACATGTTTTTGGGATGATGTACTTGCTGGTATTTGAAAAGAAGAGTTGAAGTTGCACATGTACATAGAGGTTGTATGTCTAATTAGTGAACTGTATATAGTTCATTGTACATGATACATACACATATGTTTGTCAAGATGTATCTTGTTGTTTATCGACTTGTGTTGATTGTGTCATACATGTTTATCGACTTGTGTCGGTTGTGTGCACACTTTTTTTTACAGATTTTGTGTGTCATTTGTATAGCACATTTCATTGTCAACTGGTTGTTGATGTCGTATGTTGCACAAGATGCCTTTGGTGTCGTTTGGTGCAGAGAACGAAGTGTCAGTGCAAAGCAGTGAAAGATTCCATGAGTTGGAAAGGCATGCAAGCAAAGAGGGCACAAATTTCAGCAAGTGTCATTGCTGGTTTCGGTATGGCAGATTGGTATGGCGAGAAAACTTGGTCGAGATTCGGCGCAAGTACGTGGCCCATTCAGCAAAATTCGCCATGTGAACAGTTGGAAATTAAGGAAAATTTTTGGAGGCTGAAGAGAAGAGGATGTCGTTATTCTCTCATTTTCTGTACTACAGTTCAGTTTCAAAATTTTAGTGAGCTTTTGGGGTCCAAAAGCCTCTCATTTGGGAGGTGTGATAAGGAGCTCAAGTCCAAGCCATGGAAAAAAAAACTCAAAATTTAAAATGTTTAAAATTGGTTGAAACCAAGATGGTTTCATAGGTCTCATCTTCTTGATTCCGGCGCGATAAACGGTCTGAAAAACGAACACCGTATGAAGAAGTTATTGCACTTTTAGTGGAGTGGGTCCGACGGAGCACGGAGGGGCCAGCCCTCCTCCCATGGAACCTCATCATATGACCAGTGTGGGAGCTTAATGATTAAGAGCGCTTAAGGAGCCTAATCTCAAGTTTAATATTTAATTAAGCTTCAGTTAATTGGAGTTTAATATGGCGGATATTCTGGAGGTGCTCCCAAATTTAGGTGGACTTCCACTTTTAGTGGAGTTAACTGGCAGTTGCCCCACATTTAGTGGAGGAAATTGGGGCAAAGTTGTTTTGGTCATAAATTTCTCATTACTAAACCTTTTGGAATGAATTGTTTTTTGATTTCATATGTTCTCAGCATTTTGGACTTAATGGCGTAGGTTTCAGAGCCATTGGAGCTCATTTTAAGCCTGTTTAGCTTCGGAGAAGATTTTTGAGCCACTAGGGCCGTTTTGGGTTTTGAGTTTGGTTGAGCTGTGGTTAACCTTTTTTGGTGAACCAAAAGTCATTTTTGACTATTTCCTACATTCCAGAGCCATTAGAATAGGTCTTAGCTCTGTTTGAAGACTTTTAGAGGTCGAAAACCTTTAGGAGAGTTTTCAAGGCCACCATGGCCATTTTGGGGTTTGAGCTGTTTTGAGTCGTGGTTATCAGTTTGAGGTGACCCAAAGCTCTATTGAAGATAATTTCGATCTTATGAAGCCATTCGAAGCATTTTAAAAGGAATTTGAGGACTTCTACAGCCCGAAAAGTTGCAGATAAATTCAAAGCACCAGTAGGACATTGATGAATAAATCACTATTTATGGTAATCTTTCACTGTTTAGTGAATTTGAAAAGGCATTATTATCTTTTTCCTACCTTTTGAATCAGTTTATATATTTATATTTGTCTATTGAGACACTTATAATCTTGTATTTCATTTGAGAGCTTTTAATACAAGAGGACAAGCTCATTTTGGGAGGCTTGATCCAGGAGATGTAGACCAAGAGTTGGGGTGAACTCCTATATTATATTGCTGCTGTGTTTTGATATTATATTGCTGATACCCATGTTAAGTTTCAGCAAAAAAAATTACACTTAAGATACATAAACAGTGAAAAGACATACACCATTTGCAAGCTAAATTTCCGCATAACGTCAATTTTAAAGAAAGATCTTTTTAATTAAATCTGAGTGTTTACTTCCATTATTTCTTTAGGCAGAGACTGTAAGAGGGCTAGGTAGCCTCTGGATTCATCCTTTCTTTGAAAGGTGAAATATCCGGTAAATGCCCCTACAGTCTATCTCTGTATTAGAAATATGAAGTTCTCACATTTTCAGATTTAAACTTATAGTATTTTTTCACTCATTTACATAATTGAAAATGGATACCTTGCACCCTTTTCAAGTACCTTCCATTTTCAGATCAGATGATGAAAGATGCACCACTCATAGATTCCGGAGGGGTGAAAACCTTGGGAGGACTTGACACAACGCAAAGATTTTGGGGTTGGGTCAAGGAGGAGGGAGAAATTCTCCCAATATTAGTATTACCCACTCTCACCAAACATCTTGTGCTAAGAGAATAGGTTTTATGGATGGATGGCACCATCATGGTGCAAGGAGACCACTCCATGAATTGGGAGAATCAGAAGATACTTCCACATTGGAAGGAATCTTCCATATTTGGTAGAGGTTGGTGGCCACTCATGCTTACATTGTCCAAACTCAGAAAGTTTTTGATGGGTGATAGCTTCTCATGGAAGGCTAGCCTCCAAAAACTTCCACCTTAATTAGAGAATGAGCAGTTGCAGGGGGAGCAGCATAGGTAAGATTGCAGCATCCCGATGTATGACTTTGGTATGGGAGACGTCAAAGAAGAGAGAAACAACATGATAGGTGCTTCACATGATAGATCAACAACGCTGTCATTATTCAGTATTTACCCATATTTGAGATCCTAGCTATTAGTGGAATACTCCAAGGATCTATTTTCATGTAGAGTGCTTGATGGCCAGTTATGAGATGGGAGATATGCAATGAGAGATGGGGTCATCTATTTCCAGAGTAGGATCTTCTTGACTAGAGCCTCTAAGCTTAAGGAGAAACTACTAGATGCAGCATATGAGGGTTTTCTCTCCAAACCCACTGGTTTTATAAGAGCATATCGTACTATCCTAGAGGGATTCATTTGGGAAGGCTTAAAAGAGGAGATGCACCACCATATGAGGAGATGCATGGATTGTTTGGAGGATGAGAAGAGACATAAATCATTGGTAGAGTTATCACAACCACTTCCTTTCTCATTGGGAGTGAGAGGAGGCCCATCTATGATCCACCTTACTAGTTTGAACCAAGTACATGTCAAATATTGTATTTATGTACATGATGATTCATTTACTATGTATTTGTACTTCCTTACCATTCATGTGCAAGGCATTTCTCCAAGAGAGGGGGCGCTCTTTCTTCTAGACTTCATGGTCTAATTGAGGCCCTAAGCAGTATTGATGTTGGCCACACCCTAGGAGATCTTGAGGAGATGATAGCTAATTCAGCGTATGCTAAATTTACACCATACATGATACACCTTCTCCAAGCATGTGAGAAGAATGGGGCATCAAACAAGAGGTTGGGAGACCACTCATCATGCCATATTCTGATGCAGTTAGGATTAAAACTCCACTGGTTGCACTTAAGGGACCATTTTCCTTCTCCATTACTACACATGGAAGCTAGCATGACTTTGATTTTGATCCCATATGTTGATGATGTTCTTATTATTGTTGGGGACATGATTGGAGGGATGACACATTGGTTGGATGTGTCCATTGGGAATGAAACTTTCCACACTTCTTCATGCTTCAGGAGGAGCATGGGATATTATATGGCTGCTATATTATATCACTTGTTTCCTTATGAGGTGATTCATATGATTGACTTGAGTCTTTGGGTGGAGCCTCTCATGAGCATGTGGGAGGAGTTTTTTTATGAATTTCCATTCTAGAGGGTGATCCATTTTATATGGATGATAGCTTGGAGGTTGGAGCTTCACATGGGAATGAAAGTTACCTACATTTTTCAGATCTATCCTTGTAGTTGCTTGAGGACAAGAAACATTTGGGAGGGGAGGATTGTAATATTCCTAAATTAGCATGTAGCTAATTGGAATATTAAAATCTAATTTTGCTTCTTAGTTAGAAGAATAAGAGGGTAGGGATACCCATAAATCTCCTTAGTAGGAATAAAACCACTCCAAATGTGAATGGAGGGCATCAAAAGAGCTAGATAAATCTCCCCTATGTGTGAACAAGGGAAGACGCATGTGGACTAGGTCAACTTTGATCAAATTAACAACGCTGGTACGGAAGTAGTGGGCATTCAATGAGGGACAATGCAATTTTGGAGGGAGATCCTTTGCATGGAAGTATTGCCTTTAATGAGTGGGGCCAAGGGTGAGGAAGCTCACCAAGAATATAAGGAAGAGGATGGCAACCATTGTGACCATGTTTTGGATTATTATTGGATTATGGTCTATTAAGACTTTGAGCTCTCTTCAGCTGTTTAGCTAAGATTACAGTGCTATTTAGGACAAGGGTATTCCCGAGCGGGAATCCCACCTCTATCCTTGGGGGACTTAGAGTGCCTACTCAGGAGGAGTTATTGAGCATTATTTCCACATTCTAGCATCTGGCCAAGCTACAAATTTATTCTACATTGCATATTCTGTTTAGATATGTGCTGAGTTGCAAGGTGCAGTAGTGGAGGGTTTCGTTGGGCCATTTCCGAGCTTGTATTTAGTGGAGGAAGCTTCATTTCCATTGAGAGATCAGTAAAGAAGGCCCCTGTGCTTCATATCATATTTTGGCATCAGGCCAAGGCAATATCATCCCCTACAGTGTAGTTTCAATCCATGACTGCGTTATTTTGGTGAGCTATTGCAGGGGTGAGTTTAGTGCTCCATTTGGAGTGTTTTCTTTCCATTGAAGGGATAAACCCTTCATCGAGAGAATCTATTGGAGGAGTACCATTCATATCTACACCAGTTTCAACCACCTCCTTTATGTGATTCAGTTTCAGTGATTCTTCAGCACTAGGGCTTTAGTTTCACCATTTGTATTTGGTGTATTTCCATAAACCCTTCCTGGGTTATCTAGGAAACGTGTATGGGAGCATAGATCTCCATTTTTGGACTTGTATGAGCATGGTATCATTAGATCCATTTATTTACACTTTCCAGCGATAATATTAGTCATTAAAACTATGCTGTACTTACTTCAATATTTTGTGTACCAGTGTATTACATGTTTTCGGTGCTTTTGGGCATTGGAGGCTTCTTGTGCCTATTTCGAGTGATTGATCCCCAAGATCTTGTACTTATTTATTGCTGTTATACATAATACCATGGATCTGTCATTTGGCTCACATGTAATGTGTTAACATTTGCTGCTATTTCCATTATTGTGAGCTATATTGCTGCTTTCCCCATTTGGGAATATTACAAAACACCATTTTACCCAAACGGGGCACATAGTTTTGGTGCTTCATCTCCTACAGTTAGGTTTTTGGATGTTTATGGTTTTGCATTGTTTATAAACAATAAATAGGCCTTCAAGCCTCATTGTAACAAAGTTTAGAGGAATATAGTCGCCACATTTCTCCTCAGAGATAAGCTACCATCGCCTTAGCTAGTTTATTTCCATTCTGTCTGTAAACATATTTCAGTTATTTGATATTAATGAAATGAAGTATTATTTACACTGCATCTCTGCATTTATGTCTATTTATGTATTTTATTGCGTTCCTACATAAATCTAGATCAGTGGTATTAGAGTGATTTTCTCTTTCTCTATTTTTCTTTGCATGTCCCCAACGCGGTCAGGTTATAAGGTGTTAGGGCTTGATCTAGTTGAACCCTTGCATGATCAGCCTTGCAAACCCTGACGACCTCCTATGGCAGAAGAAAAGAAAGAAAAGGGAGTAGGGGATCCTATCAAAATATTGCTATAGGAGGCCCTCGAAAAATAAAGGAACGCGATGATGGATAACTTTGCTCAGATCTTTCAACGGCTGCCCACCTACAATGCATCTGCATCCAACAACCACTCTCGAGGCGCCACTCCCTTCAAGGCATAGGTAAACTTTGAAATTCCTGTATTTGAAGGCCAAATAGATGCAGATGCCATAGATGGATAGTTGAATTTGCTGGAAGGGTATTTATTGGTCCATGATTTCTCCGAGCGAGAAAATATTATTTTTGTACTCCTCAAAGCCGCCCCCCATGTCAAAGACTGGTGGGAAAAGTATTGTGAGAAAAGGGACAAGACGAAAACCTCTATGTTCTCAGCCACACCCACTTGGAATTCATTTCGTGATGGCATCAAGGAACAATATTACCCCGTGGGGAGTTATGAGGACAAGTATATCCAATGTACCACGTTGCAGAAACAAAGGGATCAAGATGTGCACAAACTGACGAATTTGTTCCATACCCTCCGCACAAAGTTGGGTATTAAATATTCAAAGAGACATTTGGTGCTCAAGTACTAAAACTATCTACATAGACACATTCAAGATGAAATGGAGTTCCTCGACATTACCTCGTTTGGCATGAAATATCGCTATGCCACCAAGGTCGAGCATAAATTTAAGCAGAAGAAGCGAGACTTTGGATCTGTGAATCCGAAGCCATGGAAAGGCACCCCCGAACCACAGAACAGGAAGAAGATCCAAAGTGGGGAAAATTAGAACACCACCACAAATCCAAAGAAGGACACGGGGAAGTGGTGTTAATTTCATAACAACCCCACTCATAGCACAAACAAGTGTCAGACCAAACAGTCGCTGGTGGCCGAATTGAAGGCACCCGAATCAGATGCATGTTCTGATCCTGAGCCAAAACTAGAAAAGGGAGATTAAAAAAGGAAGCATATCATTGATGCGAAACCTAGTGCCATTGTTGCCACCATGAAGCTCCAGAGGGAGGATCTCGGGGATCCAGAGGAGGGAGAGCGCCTCTTCCATTCGCAGATGTGGGTGAAGGGTTTTCCACTGCAATTTCTTGTCGATAGCAGAATACAAAGGAACCTCATGTCAGTAGAGGTCATGAAGTGGCTTGGCCTACCGACCATAGCACACCCACAACCATATACCATTGGGTGGCTTCACCCAGGGAGAGGTCTCCACGTCTGCCAGCAGTGTCGCCTTTCGTACAACATCAAGCCATTCACAGATGAGGTATTGTGTGATGTTGCTCCTCTTGATGTAGCTGATGTATTATTGGGCCAAGCATATCAGGAGGTGACATGTTGTGTATGAATCTATGCCTCGTGCTATCATTATTACTTTGGGAAATAACTAGTACATGATACCAAGGTAGTACTGCTTCCTTCCATCTCTTTGACTACTGCAAAACAATGCAGTAAGATTGTTTTCCAAACAAGGAAATTTATTTGCATTACCATTCACCCACAAGGAAACAAGAATATTGTGGCCACAGCCTAAAAATAGGGCTCCCATGCACAACAACAACAGATGGACAAAGACGTGGAAGAATACGAAGACATTTTCTCCTTGCCCACAAACGTTCCTCTACACTGTCCAAACAAGCACTCCATTGATCTGACCCCCGGTGCACTGTCGCTTGATATTTCCATAACTCATGTGATTACATAGACATAATCCACACATGTACTGCCTGAAGAAACCAAATTTATTGAACACATCCAACACGTCCGCCGGCACGTTCGTTAGAAGGTCCACGACATCCTGGACAAATCCAATACCGAGTTCAGTAGAATTTTCCTCTCATGGAGGAACTTAAGACAATGGAGACATTGCTTCCTAAGGAGGGAGGAATGATCCAGGTGGATATTGGTGGCCACCCACCTATTCCATTTGGACTTGCACCATCAGTTCTTTCAGTTTTTTACTTTTAACAAAACATACTGTTTTTAGCAGGTTGTCGGTTCTTGAAATTTCGAAGCCATTTGGAGGCCCTAATGAGCCACATGGATATTGGTGGCCACCCACCTATTCCATTTGAACCCCCACCATCGGTTCTTTCAGGTTTTCAGTTTCAACAGAACTTACTATTTTTAGCAGTTTTTTAGGTCCTGAAATCCCAGAGCTGTTTTGAGGTCCTAAATGACGTTTTTTGGGAAAATACGAAGAAACATAGGTCCATGGAATGATGTTGGTCACATCAAAAGTTGTAATCCTTGGATAGATCTTTCTAATGAAGTACGATGCACGTCAAATGGAGATCGTATGCCAAAGTTACGTTCCTGGGAAGTTGAAACACCAATTTACCCAAACAGGGCCCATAGTTTTGGCGCGTCATCTCTTACAGTTAGGTTTTTGGATGTTTAGGGTTTTGCATTGTTTCTCAAAAATTAATAGGCCTTCAAGCCTCAATGTAACACATTTTAGAGGCATGTAGCTGCCACATCTCTCCTCAGAGATAAGCTACCATTTCCCTAGTTAGTTTATTTCCATTATGTTTGTAAACATATTTCAGTTATTTTATATTAATGAAATTAAGTCTTATTTCCGCTGAATCACTGCGTTTATGTCTATTTCTGTGTTTTATTTTGTTCCTTCATAAATATGGATCAGTGGTATCAGATTGGTCTGCTCTTTCTCTATTTTTCTTTGCATGTCCCCAACGCAATCAAGGTTTAAGTAGTTAGGGATTGATCTGGTTGAACCGTTGCAAGATCAGCCTCAAAAAATTAAATTAAATCCCATGGCAGAAGAAAAGAAAGACGAGGGAGAAGGATATCCTATCAAAATATTTCTCAAGGAGGCCCTTGAAAAATAAAGGAATGCGATGATGGATAAATTTGCTCAGATATTTCAACGACAACCCACCTACGTCAGTGCATATGCTTCCAAAAACCACTCTGGAGGCGCCACTCCCTTCAAGGCATAGGTAAAATTTGACATTCTTGTATTTGAAGGCGAGATATATGCAGATGCCGTAGATATATGGTTGAATTTTTTGGAAGGGTATTTCTCGGTCCATGACTGGTGGGAAACCTACTGTGAGCAAAAGGATGGGACTGAACCCTCTCTGTTCTTGGCCACACCCACTTGGAATTCATTCTGAGACGACATCAAGGAACAATATTACCCCGTGGGGAGCTATGAGGACAAGTACATCCAATGGACCACACTGCGGTGACAAAGGGATCAAGATGTACATGAACTTACGAATTTTTTCCATAACCTGTGCACAAAGTTGGGTATTAAAGATTCTGAGAGACATTTGGTGCTCAAGTATTACAGATTTATGCATAGAAACATTCAAGAGGAAATATAATTCCTCGACATTACCTCGCTTGGCACAGCATATCACTATGCCGCCAAGATCGAATAGAAATTTAAGCAGAAGAAGCAAGAATTTGGATCCGCGAATCCGAAGCCAGTGAAAGGCACCTCTGAACCGTAGAACAAGGGGAAGATCCAAAGAAGAGCGACTCATGAAACCACAACAAATCCAAATAAGTGCATGGGGAAGTGGTTTGAATTTCATAACAACCCCACTCACAACACAAATGAGTTTCAGGCCAAACAGTCACTGGTGGCCGAACTAAAGGCACCTGAATTAGATGCATGATCTGATCCTGACCCAGAACTAGAAAAGGGAGATTACAAAGGGAAGTAGATCATTGATGCAGACCCCAGTGCCATTGTTGCCACCATCAAGCTACATAGGGAGGATCCCGAGGATCCAGAGGAGGGAGAGAACCTCTTCCATTCGCAAATGTGGGTGAAGGGTTCTCCACTATAATTTATTGTCGATAGCGGAAGAAAAAAGAGCCTTATTTCAGTAGAGGTCATGAAGCGGATCGACCTACCGACCATAGTACACCCACAACCATATACCATCGAGTGGCTTCACCCAGGGAGATATCTCTGCATCTGCCAGCAGTGCTGCCTTCCGTACAACATCAAGCCACTCATAGATGAGGTATTGTGTGATGTTTCTCCTCTTGATGTAGCTAATGTATTATTGGGCCAACCATACTTGTGGAGATGAAATTCTTCGTATGAATCTAGGCCTCGTGCTATCATTATTACTTTGGGAAATAACTTGTACAGGATACTGGAGGTAGTACTGCCTCCTTCCATCTCTTTGACTACTGCAAAACAATGCAGTAAGATTGTTTCCCAAACAAGGAAATTTATTTGCATTACCATTCACCCAAAAGGAAAGAAGAATATTGTGGCCACAACCTCAAAAGAGGGCTCCTCTACACAATAGCAGCAGATGGACAAAGGCGTGGAGGAATACGAAGAAATTTTCTCTTCACCCACAGAGGTTCCTCTACACTGTCCGAACAAGAACTCCATTGATCTGACCCCCGATGCACCGCTACCTAATTTTTCCATAACTCATGCGATTACATAGAGAGAATCCACACATATACTTTCTAAGGAAACCTAATTTATTAAATGCATCCAACACGTCTACCAGAAGGCCCACGACATCCTGGACAAATCCAATACTGAGTTTAGCAAAATTTGCCTCTCATGGAGGAACTTAATGCAATGGGGACTGTTAGCACTCGAATTGGACCCCAAGCTGAAAAAGTGCAAAACAGGGTAACAACTAAACCACGCTTAGCCTTGTAGCTAGCCCTAAAAGGACAAGAGAGGGCTCTCTCCGTGAAAGGATATTTAATGGAATACAATAAATGGACTGATATTAGGCTAGATAAAATGATGGGAAAAAGCTTTAATAAAATGAGTGAATTAATTTTAGGGATGTGTGGGGCAAAAATGGGACAGCTAAAACCGGGAATTAAATCAGGACACAGGGTATTTCATGGGGCAAGATAGGCAGGAAAACTTAGCAAATAAAACTAAATAGGGATGGGATGGACAGACTGGTGAGGAGCTGAAAAGGGCACAATAAATGGATCATTTTCAAACAGAAGAAAAACATAGAGCATGAATGATTTCCCAAGGTAGAGCATATAAAATGGATTCTACCTTTCTATCTTGAAAGCATTCAAAAAGAAATGTTTATGAATGAGAGATGGAACATAACAATTTACATATGAAACAAAGGAAGAAACAAGTGCTAAATCTCATACCACATGGATCCCACAAATCAGAGCTGCATCTCTTATTAATTCCCTGTAAAACTGTACAATGGAGTGCAAAACGTTTCTTTCCACACTATTTCCCCTACTGCTTAATTACAGACTCTTTTACAAATGATTTACAATTACAATAAATAGGCTGAAATGTGGGAACATAGATCCACAGAAAAAGGGAGCTGTTCTAACAGCTCAAGAACTGAAATATAATCATAGGAAGGAAAGCATTGCATTTGATTTTCTTGGAGATTTGCTGTTATACATGGATAAAAGAAAATAGGCAATTCGAAAGAATATTTCCTACTTTGCTGCTATTGTAACAATCTTTGCTTATTTTAGCTCTCGGACTTTGACTTTTGCTTTACTTTCCACTATTTCCTTTGAAGAGAACTGACTTTTATAAAATACATTGGAATAAATAAAATGAAATGAAATTATGCCTCGGTGAAGGGAAAACCATATTGAATTGGAAAAGGGAAGGGAAAGGAAGTGGGGTCCACATTATAATCGCAATCGAAATCAGGCTCAGGAGTGGGGCAGAGTGATATATATGAAATTTCCAATGCGATTGGGGGAGGTCCTTCGTATAAATGAAATAAAACAAAATTCGCTTTTAACAAGGGGCAAGGCCTTTATATGAATGGTGGAAGGTAATATGTGGTGGGACTGGGAATCGCAATCGGAGTCGGGAGGTCAGGGTGGTGTATTGCATAGCATAGTTTCTCCGATGCGATGGGAATAAGGCGTTTGTAATACAAAACAAAATAACATTTAACTTTTACCAAGGGAAGGGCCATATTATTGTGAATGGGTGGAAGTATTGCGGTGGGCTCAGGAATCGCAATCGGAAATCGGAGGAAGGCGAGATCGGGGGAAAGATTTAACATCGCCAATTGGAAAGGTCCGATGGGTTGTGGGCCATCCGATCGGTGGGGGAAAATCGATGGTTATGGAATGATCAAAGGGGATCCGTCAGGGGATACGTATTGGAAGTCGCAATCGCATCGGAGTTTTGGGCAATGGGTCAATTGGAGAATGTTGCGATCAATTGGAGGAGGGAAGGTTGCGATTGATCGGAGCGATGGGATTGGGGAATGTTGCGATCAATCGGAGGAAGCATTATGGGAGCACCGATTGGATATGGGCCGTCCGATCATCAATCAGATTGACGACCAACATAACATCAGGCAGATCTAATCGGAGGGAATTACATAATCGCATCGAAGTTTTTTTTAACGAAGGGCCAATCGGGGAAAATTATTAACTGTTGTGATTTACGATGGGGAGGTCGACGGGGTTATGTAATATGAAACTTTAAATTTTATTATGAAGTTTCAAAGGTATGAAGGGGAAGTGGTTTTGGAACGGCGGGGGGGTATATATATGAACCTTTAAAATGTTTATCATAAGGTTTTCAACAGGGAATGGAGGGGAAGTGGTTTTGATTGCACAAGTATTTTTTGGATTTTAATCATGTGACTATGTATTTGGAGGGGGGGGGGGGAGGGATTTTATTAAAGAAAAAAATTAAACTTTAATAATACAAAGTTTAAAGGGAAAAATGGGAAATAGGGGGTATATGAGGATATAGGGACTTTTACTTCACTTAAGCATAAATTTCAATCCATAAGTCAATTTTAAGAGTGCAGTATACGTTGGAAAGCTCTTTCTGGGCTCTTTCTGATAGATATGATTGGAAGATGATTTGGTGCTGAACATGCTGCGGAAATTTTTTTTGAAGGAAGGGACATCACTTTGTGGATATAACAGCTTCTGAATTGTGACTTATTTCATATGATGACATGAAATTACATAATGAATGATAATAAAGGCATAATATCATGTTTTCACCTCAAAACATGGTTTTGAGGTGAAAATTACATCAATCTGAATAAAATGTCTCTTTGATCTTCCAGGTGCTGTGAATTTGAATTTATTGATTTCCTCATGACCTTGCTAATATTATTGACATTTGACTCATTAATTTGACCATGGTGAGACCCTAGAAACTGATGAGACCCCTCCTATGACCTAATGACATGATTTGAGAGTGAAAGTGACTCATGAATAAAGAACATAGAAAGGAAAATCAAAAAGTACCTTATGAGGGAAGACTGATAAAAAATTACTACCATCAATGAATCCATGACCTAGCGGAATGGTGAAATTTATTCGGTATGAGACACCTAATATGCAAATGCAAAAGAGCATTTTTGATCACTGATGGCAGTATGACTAGACTAACAATAAAAGGGACCATTTCTTCCTAAGGAGGGAGGAATGATCTAGGTGGATATTGGTGGCCACCCATCTAATCCATTTGGACCCGCACCATCAGTTCTTTCAGTTTTTTACTTTCAACACAGCTTACTATTTTTAGCAGGTTATCGGTTCTTGAAATTTCGTAGCCGTTTGGAGGCCCTCGTGAGCCACATGGATATTGGTGGCCACCCACCTATTCCATTTGAACCCCCACCATCAGTTCTTTCAATTTTTCAGTTTCGGCACAACTTACTATTTTTAGCAGTTTTTTCAGGTCCTAAACTTCTAGAGCTGTTTTGAGGCCCTAAACTATGTTTTTTGGGAAAATAGGAAGAAACATGGGTCCATGGACTGATATTTCTCAAAACTAAAGTTGTAATCCTCAGATAGATCTTTCTAACGAAGTATGATGCGCACCAAACATAGATCGTATTCCAAAGTTACATCCCCAGGAAAAACACCAATTTACCCAAACGAGGCCCATAGTTTTGGTGCTTCATCTCCTACGGTTAGGTTTTTGGATGTTTGGGGTTTTGCATTGTTTCTAAACAATAAATAGGCCTTCGAGCCTCATTGTAACATAGTTCAGAGGCATGTAGCCGCCACATCTCTCCTGAGAGATAAGCTACCATCGCCCTAGCTAGTTTATTTCCATTCTATCTCTAAACATATTTCAGTTATTCGATATTAATGAAATGAATTATTATTTCCACTGCATCTCGCATTTATGTCTATTTCCATATTTTATTACGTTCCTGCATAAATCCAGATCACAGATATAGTTTTTTTTTAACTAGTGAGGACAAACGAGGCACGTGACAATATTAATAATGTTGGTATTAATATAACACTAAATAATTTTAATATTAAGATTAATACTGTCATAATCACATTAATAAATGTGGTTGATATATTCCTGGCATATATCAACCATTATTTGGTGTATGGTAGGGATTATAAATTCTAATATTAAGTATAACATTGATATTATAAGGTTTAATATTACGATTTATCATATTGGATTTACTATTAGGGTTTATAATATATTGTTTATATAGTAGGGTTTAAAATATATGGGGTTTATAATATTGTTTTTTTTTTAAGTTGAGCTATTCTATTAATTTCAAAAACTTAAAGTTACATATGCTACAGGCTCAGTTGGTAAGCTACGCCTAACCAATCCCAGTCTTTGTTACATTGTTTCTGGGCTTCCTCAGGGGAGTAAACCAGCCTAGACAAAACTTAGAATTGAGGAGTACATTATGCGCAGTAGTGCTGACACATCTAAAAAACAGAAAGTAAATGATAACAAAAAATCCCTGAGGGAAAACATGACAAAAGGAAGAGGAAAATTGTACAGCTGTGCAAACGTTATTCATCATCTTCATCATTACTGTTGGGGTTCTCCTCTTCAATAGGATAGGAAAGAGCTTGCGCAAAAACAACTTCCACACCGACTACAATACATTTGGGAAAGCTCACTGGAGCGCAGAGGATGGGAGAGTCCAAGTGTACGCCATCTGGAACCTATGTCCAAATGCCATCCGAGTCCATGACCTAGATGTTCGTGTCCTCATCATCCTTCTCCGAAGCCATCAGAGGGACAAGAGTGCGATGTAGAGAGTGTGTTATGGGAGAGGATGTGGACCTCCTCGAGCCATGACCACCTCTTTGTGCAGCTTGCCTGGATGATTTTGCGCACTGCTCGGGACGAGGTTTGTGGCTCGCAAAAGTGCTGGAAGAGGAGCCATCAATAAAATTGAGGAGATTATCCTCTCTGCGATGATATCGACCTGGGAGAGCCCCTCTTTGACCTCCACGGATGGTACATTGGCGAATTGTAGGAGACATTGCGCACCTGGGACGGGGTGAGTAGGTCAGGAAAAACAGAAGAACACGGGGCTAAGGAAGGGAGACAGGAACCACACTGGGGCTGAAGGGGCAGCAATCTTTGGGGGGCTGGTTTGCAGGATGGAGGGCGGAAATCCTAAGGAAGCTGCGTAACTCCACGCTAGGACAGAGGCTTCACAGCTGTTTGAAGTCGGTGAGAAGCCAGAGCAGAGTGAGGGGAGCGAAAGGCATAGGTAATAGGATGAGTGAGGAAAGGAGGCAGATAATTTGGTGTTATAAAGGGGTGGGGATGAGATCTGTGGGGATGATGATGAGTGGCCTTTGCATGGATCTGCATGTTATGCTTGAGCACCTGAGCAGGCGCGGGGGAGGAGGCATGGCTGCGATGATGGTTAATCATGATGGACATTAATTGAGGTAGAAACGAGGTGATGTTCAGGGCCAGGTGATGCAATACCCGTCCTCTCGTCGTCATTTATAGTTCTACAAGGTTCGTGTGAGGGGCTAATGGTAATTGGTTCCACAATAGGTGAAGCTTTGCGTTGGAGATCTCTGTTATCTGGGTGGGGTGAGATGTGATTGTCACTCGTGTCTAGGCTATCACCCGCATCCGGGGATAGGGTTTATAATATTAGGCTTTAATATTAGCATGAATAAATATCTACCATAAACCTAATAATTATTAATGTGTTTATATACATCTATTGTATATGTTCATGTAGTTGATGTACACCTATCATCGTATATCAACCACAATTATTAATGCGGTTGTACTAGTTGTAAGCCAAAATTACTTTCTTTTCTTTTAATCATTTAGATAAATTACCATTACCATGAATTTATGCAATGGGTTTATGGGATTAAATTCACATCCACACATAATATGTATATTTTATTTCAAAAAATAATGTTTTTTATTTAGATTATATCTTTTATATCATGTTTTGATATAAAAAAAAGATATATGATGAGTAAAAATATATGATGTTTAATTGTCAATTTTATAATTAGTGCAATCATGTAAATTAAATAGCTAAGGAATATAATAAATTTACTACCACTTTACCATAATGATTCTTAATCTATAAATAGATTTTGTTGCAATATCATAATTTATCAATCCCTGTTGGGAATCACGATTGCCATTAGACCAAAACTCGCAGGTGTTAGTCAACGATCGCATCGCCAAAGATAAAGATCCATGAGAGGCGGTTAGTCCATGTCACGAAACACACGGGGAGTGTTGGTTTATCCAATGTCCAACAATCTCCCCCCCAACGCGAGTCAGGTGTGTATCGAACTCGTGACCTACGCTTCTACATCACTTGTTGGGAATCACGATTGTCGTTAGACCAAAACTTGCAAGTGTTAGTCAATGATTGCATCTCCAAAGATAAAGATCCACAAGAGGCGGTTAGTCCATGTCACGAAACACATGGGAAGTGTTGGTTTATCCAATGTCCAAAAATCCCACATGCCCAAAAAACCATAACTCATTTCATGTGACGTGTTCATATGGAATTTTTTTAATTAATCAATTTAATTAAAAGGGGAAAAAAGGACATAACTACTTTGGAGATAAGATTTGGGCATACTACTAAGAATATTCTATATTTTTCCACACTTAAATATTTACCATCCACCTAATTATTGATAATTAAATTAAAAGCCCTATTTCAAAATAAACACTATCAATGTAACAATGAAATTTTAATAAAAAATAGTTTTAAAGAATTTAACAATAAATATTATTGTGTTTCTAATTAGATTTGGGAAAGAATTTACATTAAACTTGTTGAAAAATTTTACAATAAAAAATATTTTTAGTGCACATAGGTTTGAATTCAAATTTAAATTTAATTATAGTATTTATTTATTTATAATAAATACACATTATAATTATTAAAAGTAAATGTTAAATATATTGTTTAAAAAAATGACTATTTATCATTATTATTAAATATAAATCTTGCTAATTAATAATACTAATGATAATGATAAAAATCTAACTCTAACAGGGGTGACAAGAGTGGTAGAGGTTATCTTTCGCCTCGATGAAGCAAGGGCGACTGAATTCACCTGGGGTATTGGGGAGGAAACTAACAACCAGGCGGAATATCTAGCACTATGGCAAGGATTGGACTTGGTGTACATGATAGGTATACATCATTTGATGGCCTTTGGCAACTCAATGATCATAATAAATCAGGTGATAAAAGAAACATGCATCCACATGCAATGTCTGACCCCAATCTTGCATAGAATAAATCTTATTTTGGAAAATTTTGAGAATATTGAGCTCTTTCACATAAAGTGAAAACTCAATATATGAGAAGAAACCTTGGATAACCAAGGAGTTCTATTGGAACAGGGCCATGCTGTGAAACCAGCTCCAAAAATAGAAGAAAAGAGATATCAATGCCTTAGAAATAAGCCACTTCGAGGGGGCAACCTCCAATACATTACATGAATGAAAAATTATTGGATGATACAAATGACAAAACCTCCTTTTATATATAGGAGTCCATGGGGCCACAATGTAATCCTATTGGGACCACAATGTAATCCTAGCCAACCTAACAATAATAATTTAAGGGCACATTAATAACAATGTGGAGGTTACAAGGGTACAACAATAACAATAAGGGGGTTACACTGACAACAATAAGGGACTATACTAGTAATATAAGGACCTAACATGCTCCTCTCCTTCAAAAATGTGTTTTCCTCAATGCTTGAGTAGCTATGGGTGCTTTTGTATAAAATTCTCATCCTCCCATGTAGAATCTTCTGTGGGTAAGTTCTTCCATTTGATGAGATACTTTGAAATTGATAGATTTCGTCGTTGTCGATTTTTTGTTTCCGTGACTGCTTCAGGTTCCAATATGGTTTTTCCTTCCTCATCAAGTTCTGGCAATATTGTTTAAACTGGAAGTTTGTTCCCTATAACCTTTTTTAAACATGAAACATGGAAAACTAGATGCACTCGCGAAGAAGCACTAAGCTCCAATTTGTATGCCATAGTACCAATCTTTTGCAAAACCTTGTAAGGACCATAGTACTTTGGTGATAATTTATAATCCTTCTTATCTTGACTAAGGGACATTTTTTTATATGGTTGTAGCCGTAAAAATACCTCTAGATTCTCCCACATCAAAACTTCTCTCACTGCAATGTCGATCTGCCTGTTGTTTCATTCGATTTTGTACCAAATTTAGGTTATCCTTTAAGAGTTGGAGAACTTCTTATTGATGCTCGATGTGATCCTCTACTGCTTTAACCCTAGAATTTTCCCTTAAATAATATGTGATGGATGGTGGATGATATCCATAAAGTGCCATAAATGGGGTTGTTTTTGCTGTAGTATGGAAGGAAGTGTTATACCACCATTCAGCCAGAGGTAACCATTTGACCCATTGTGCTTGCTTATAGATACAAAAAAATGAAAATATCCTTCCAAACATTTATTCACTATCTCTGTTTGACCATCGGATTGAGGATGATAAGATGAGCTATGAGCTAGTTGAGTACCAAAACAAGAAAATAATTCCGTCCAAAAATTTCCTGTAAAAATGGGATCTCTATCACTTACAATAATCTTCGGGTTTTCATGTAGCTTTTGAATTGTTTCCATAAATGCAGTAGCAACTGTACTTGCTTTAAATTGTCCATGAGATAATGCACAAAAGTGTGCATACTTGGTAATTCTATCAACTACCACCATGATGACACTCCTTCCTTCGGACTTAGGTAAACTTGTGATAAAATCCATGAAATCTCCTCCCAACGTTGACTTGGAATGGATAAAGGTTGTAGAAGACGCGAGGTCTTAATTGTCTCCACTTTATTTTGCTGGAAAACCAAACATTCCGCCACAAAATTTTGAATATCAGATTTAAGGCCATCCCAAAAAATTCTTTCTTCACCCTGTGGTAAGTTTTTAAGAATCCCGAGTGTCCTCCTAAAGGAGAAGTGTGCAATTCCAAAAGAATATTTTGTTGTAGTTGGGAATTCTTGCAAATATATAAGAGATATTTGTACCATAAGGAATCATTTTTCCAACTAAATGTATTAGATGTACTAGGATCTTGCTGCAACTTTTGACTGAGAGCCCACACTTCTTCGTCCTTCTTCCATTCATCCCTTGCTTCAGTTATCCAATATGGTTTGATAATTGAAATGGCACAAAGAAATGCTTCCACCTCTTCATCCTTTCTTGAGAGTGCATCTGCAACAACATTTATCTTCCCTTTTTTGTAGACGATTTCAAAGTCATAACCCAACATATTTGTGACCCATTTTTTCTGCTCTTCTAAAGATAGTCTTTGTTCCAAAAAGTGTTTAAGACTATCATGATCAGTTTTTACCTTAAAGTGTCTTCCCATTAGGTTCGGTCTCCATTTCTTTAGTGCATGTAGTATTGCCAACATTTCCTTCTCATAAATAGCCTTTTGTACAAATACTTTCCTTTGATTTAACGACTTTCAAAAGCAATGGGTCTTCCTTGTTTCATTAAAACAACACCAATTCCATTTCCCGAGGCATCAAATTCCACAATAAAGGTTTTTGTGAAGTCTGGTGTAGCTAAGACTGGAGTTAGGCACATTGCCTCTTTAAGATGTTCAAAGGCCTTAGTTGCTTCAGGAGTCCATGAAAATGCATCATTATTCAATAATGTTGTTAGAGGTGCTGCTATTCTCCCATAATTCTTAACAAAATTGCGATAATACCCTGTTAACCCGAGAAATCCACGCAACTGATTTATGGTTGTGGGGAATTTCAATTCTTAATGGCTTTAATTTTGTTAGGGTCTACCTTAACACCCTCGTGAGATACAATATGACCCAAATATTCCACCTCTTGTACTCCAAAGAAACATTTGGATGTTTTTGCATATAATTGTTTCTCCTCCAATAGTTTGAGCACCCTGTCAACATGTAGAACATGACCCTTCCAAGGTCTGCTGTAGATTAGTATATCATCAAAAAATACTAGCACAAATTTTATAAGGAATGGTTTTAAAATGGAATTCATCAACCCTTGAAATGTAGAAGGTGCATTGGTAAGGCCAAAAGGCATGACCAAAAATTCATAATGACCCCCATGAATTTGAAATGTTGTTTTTGGAATATCTTCAGCCTTCATTCTAATTTGATGATATCTTGAATGAATATCCAACTTGGTAAAATAAATTTCTCCATGTAATTCATCCAATAATTCATCAATCACAGGAATGGGAAATTTATCATTAATAGTGAGCTTATTGAGCTCCCTACAATTCGGACACATGCGCCATGATCCATCTTTCTGTGCACCAATACTACTAGAGCAGAGAAAGAACTTTGACTAGGTTGAATTATACCAACCTCTAACATTTCTGCAATCATACGTTCAATTTCTCTCTTTTGGACATAAGGATATATGTAAGGCTTGATGTTTGGAGGAACACTTCCTGGAATCAAATGAATAGCATGATCATGATCACAAATAGGTGGGATTCCTTTGGGAGTATCAAACACCTTGGAATGATTGTCCAAGAATTTTTGGAGATCTGGAGAAATAGATGATTTTGATGTTGGAACTTCTAGTGAGCATAATTGTGTAATTACTCCCCATTGTTCTTTCTTCAGAAGCTTTTTCATGAAATTAGAGCTTATTATATTTCCTGGCTTCCCTGCGATACCCTGTAATTCAATTTCATTTCCTTCCGAAATTTTTTTCAAGAAAATTTCTTGAAAATTAAAAGCTACCGTCCCCAAAGATTGTAACCATTGTACTCTTAGTACAACATCAACACCTCCCATTGGGATGGAAAGAATTGGACTATTCAATACATATTCCCCCACGGCTAGCTTGATATTATGAAATTTTCTAGAGCAGTTTATAGTTCCTCCATTTTCAGCCATCACTTGACATTCTGGTGCTAGGTATAGGAAGCAATTCAATTCGTTGGTTACCTTACAATGAATAAAATTATGGGTACTACCCGAATCAATCAACACTATTACCTTTTTCTTCTTGATATGTCCTTCTATCTTGAGAGTTTGAGGAGTGGTAATTCCTGCCAATGCATTACATGATATGGTTGGACTCATTTCTTCTTCTTCTAAGGTTTCTACCTGGTGTATATCCTCTACTTTTGAAGTTTCTTCTTAATTTTCTTCCTCCTCTTCACAATCTCTGTGAAATAATTTCTTCTTAGTTCACTTATGACCTTTAGTGTATTTTCTATCACAACTGTATCAAATCCCTTTTGCTTTTTTTCTTCCAATTGTTGTGGTGTCAACCTTGTAGGTTGTGAAAGTCTAGGAGTAGCAACACTTCCATATTTATAGATGTGAGTGATAGGCTTCCTTGTCGCCATAATTTTACATTCAATTTTTTTTTGCCAGCCTGAATGCCTTCTCCAATGAATCAGGTTCCCAAACACGAACTTCATGTTGGATATTATCCTTTAAATTCCCTATGAAGACATCAATTCTATGTTCCTATGGAATGTCAGTTACCCTTATATTCAATTTTTGGAAGTCCTCAATGTGCTCCACCATTGAACCCTTTTATTTGAGATTTATCAATTGGCTAAATAAGGTGTTTCTCTTTGTATCCTCATAATTTGCTATCATTTCCTCCGTAAAAATTTACCAAGTGATAATTTTTTTATGGGAGAAAAGCCATCGATACCATACAAATGTATTTTGTTCTAAATGTAAAGTTTCAATGCACACCTTTTGTGTGTTTTGCACATTATTGAGATCAAAATATTGCTCCATCTGTAGTATCCATGTTACAAGGTCCTTGCCATCAAAATTCCTCATATCCATATTTGGAATATGGTGATCCTTACATCCAACATTAGAGTTTATGAAATGACGATTAACATTTACTTTGTTCTCATCAAGAGTTTCCTTTACTATCTTTTTTCCATTAGGAAACATTTCTTGTATCAACTTTGCCAAACCTTTGATGTCTACTTTTAGATCATTCTTAATGTTTTCCATGTTGTCTTTCATTTTTTCATCGATCTTAGCTTCCATGTCATCCATCTTAGCTTCCATGCCCACTTACATGCCGTCCATCTTAGCTTCCAAACCATTCATCTTAGCTTCCACACCTTTCTTCAAACCATCCATCTTAGTTTCCATGCCTTTCTTCAAAACTTCCATTTCATTTTTTGTTGCTCTTTGCGATAGCGAAATTTGGTGCACTTGCTCTTGTAATTTTGATATCTCATGTTGTGTTTCTTCATCTTCATGAGTCATAGTAGAGCCTTCTAAAGGATTAATGGGTGTTGAATTCTTTTTAGGGGGGATTTTAGAACCCGATACTGATATCTATTCTTCAATATTCCCTTGGAATAAATTCAAACTAATTTTTTTCAAACAAGACTTATGTAATTCGAAAAAAATACACACCTTTTTCTTTCTTTTAAGGACCTCGATATTGAAACTAAATTATCTCTATGATTTCGGATCTTCAATATCTGAAATTTGGCCCTGAGGTAGCCCTCTGAATCCTCTTTAGAATGCCACAGGTCTGACCTGATTTGGATTCTTCAAGGAAAAGTTATGTCTAATATCCCACAATGACCTAATTATGGACTGGTTCAGTAGAGAAAACTTGTACGACTTGACACGTGTCACTGTTTTCTCCTTTGGCTCTGAAATTTATAGAACATAAAATAAATTCCGTGTAATTCTAGTAACTTTTTATAGAATTCCAATCTGATGATTAGAGAGAGAGTTATGAATATTTTCCCATGATCACCTCTTTGAGATGAAATTTGGGGGCCTGAAAAATACCTAACTTCCACAGATCATATCTCCGAAAATATTGCAAAACAAGCTATGAAATTTTGTGACGATGTTCCTCAGGATTTCGGCTTCGCGCTCTAAAAATTTCAGCTTCTGAAACTTCGTAGAAAAAAAATTATAGCGAAAATGCCACGATGACCTGTTTGGTGCAGCAAAACCCTAGAATCCAAAGCTCTAATATCAAATGTTGTGAAACCAACTCCAAAAAGATAAGAAAAGAGATATCAACACCTTAGAAATAATCCACTTAGAGGGGGAAATCTCCAATACATTACATGAATGAAAAATTATTGGATGAAACAAATGACAAAACCTCCTTTCTATATATAGGAGTCCATGGGGCCATAATGTAATCCTAGTGGGGCCACAATATAATCCTAGCCGACCTCAAAATAATAATTTAAGGGCACAAAAATAACAATATGGGGGTTACAGGGGTACAACAATAACAATAAGGGGGTTACACTAACAACAATAAGGGACTATACTAGTAATATAAGGACCTAACATGCCAATCGAGAATAGATGACAAGGTACTAGAAAAAGAAACCAATTCCATGATTTGAAAATCTAAATATTATGGCATCAAGGTAACAAACATAGAAAAACCTAGAAATAGGAGGTAGAAGCATTTAATTCAAATGTATCGTGTAATTATCTCCCTGGTGACTCCAGTACACAAGTACCTCATGTAGTGGAGGTGAGCAATCAAAATTGGAAGATGCAATAACAACTACATATTGAACATGTTTTTCATACAGTGATGGAGACCAGATAGGTGGAGGTGGGAATATTGAACTATGGAAGATAATAAGCCAAGTGAAATAAATGTTACCATGGAAAAAAGTGTGTGTTCTCCTCGATCATCTTATGTTGTAATGGAAAATTTACTTTTAATGATGGCAATGGATTTAAATATATAGTCACAGTCTAGGGATCATCACAATATTAAAGGAGAAATTAAATTTCATAAATTGAGGGATGTGAACAATGGAAGATATAAATAGCAAAACAATGATTCAGGAAAATAAAATTCTGAGGCCCGTGTCATATACTCTCAGAGAACAATAAGTGAATAGTGGAGGGAAACCACCATGGACAACAATGATACTCTAGGAGTTGCAAATGGCATGGAATACCAACAAGAAGGCGCACTATATTATGCAACAATCATATCAATATAACTAGTGAAAATGAACATGGAGGAGATGTGGGTGCATAATGAATTAGCAAGTCAAAATCTTGGAATTTTGGAATCCAAAATGGACAGGATCCAGTTGGTGTTTGATATATTGATAGTTCAAATGGAGGAAATGACTATGACAAAAAATGATTTATATGCAGAGAAACTTGTTAATGCACGAGAGAATATGATGTAGAGGAAGTTTAATATGGCAAAGAAAGATAGAGATGTCATTAGTGTGAGCACCAATTTGGATGAGGAGAAGAAGAATCTTAGGTCAACTCAAAAAAAGTGAGCATGTATTTAGTTTGAAAGTTTAAAATAATGGTATACATATTACAATTATGTAGATATCTTAGGTGTTTTCTAGAAACCGTATAATAATAATATATTTAGAATAGATGTGAATGGAATGGGTGTAATATGTAATAGATGTTAGTGTAGTTTTTTTATTACAGAAAAAGAAACATGGATTGAATATATATATCTGGCTATAGTTTACATTCCAAATATTTTTAATGGAAAATTATACTTTTTATTTAAAAATAATAACAATAATAATCTAACTCTAAGGCCATAGTTAAGAGAGACATCAAATTGGTGTCTAAGAATTCCTTATTTGTGAGAGAAAGGACTTATCCACTTATAACAATCTATTAGAGTTTAAAGAGGTGTAAATACTCTACCCCACTTTGGATTTGAACTTGTGATCTCTTAGAGGAAGCATTTGACATATTAAAGGTGCCTGCAATCATAATATCAAATACATATTTAGTCTGAATATGCATGAGATTTATAAGGTGGAGTCTAATTGTTCTTCATCTTTGTATTTTTCACTAATATAATTCCCTGTGAGATAACTATTTTTTGTACTTGAATTTATTTTTGAATGCATAAATGGATTCAAATCCTCCTTTAAAAATCCCAGGGAATTCAAACTATAAATATTTAACAACTCAAATATAATAATTCAGGAATTTTTAGCCACATTTTAAACAAAATTCATAAAAAAAAATATACTTGAAAAAAAGAAAACCATGTAAAAAAAAGATATGTTGAAATTGGTATTACTTAAAAATTAACTCTTAGTAACATAGAATAACTAAAAAAGAAAGTTAATCAAATGATGAAATTCATCCCATTCCATGCACTCACTTATATAGGAATAATAGGATGTGAGTAATACTGATTTCAAATTGCATTATTTTAACATTTTTAAAATTTAGGTATGCAAACTTTTGATATCACGTGCATTTTAACTACAATGTCAATTCCATCGAATTAGTTATATTGGAGTGCAAATATAAATTGAAATTGAGATTAAGACTATTATATGTTTCCTACCAAATGGAATGTGTATGTACTTTATTGAATAAAGTGGATTGTTAACCTTGTTCACAATTACTTAAAATGTGTTTTCTAATATTTTTGGTCTTCATATGTCATGATATTGGAACTGGTGTGCAGGTCATGGTTTTAAGAACAAAACATTACCCTTTGCAAGGCCAACAGTTAAGAAAAAGTGCAAAGATATGAAGCCTCTAATTTAAAATTCAGAATAATCCTATGGTTCTTGTTATGTATTGTCTATATCATTACAAACATATCGCAAGAACACAAATGAGAAGCCTAGTTCTAAAATCATAACAATGTTGTGATTTGTGTTATCTTTATTGTCGATATACTAAATCAGTAAATAGAAGTGGGCTATAAAAAGGATAATATATCTATATTTTCAATGTAAAAGGTATATCTTATGCTCTAAAAGTTGAAGCAAGGATATCAACCATAATAAGATAATTAATTTGATTATTCAACTTTACTTATCTGATCTTTTGTAGCTTACTGTAGCTTCTTTCAATTTCTTATTTTTTCCTCTTTGAACACATGATATCATCAAGTTTCAAATTCAGATGCCAATGATTTTCACATTAGCATGCGCTCAAGAGTGAAATAATAAAAATATAGAATTACGATTGATAAATTGTTTCCTCTCAATTCTAGAGGATTTTGGAAAATATACACCCTTAAAATTGGTGTTTTAATGAGTAAGTTTCGAAAATTCATTTAGGATAACATTGAATAGGTTTGTGTTGATTATATATTTAATCTTAATGTTATCAAATTATGTTGCATTATAAATTGTTTTAATTAATATCATTGACAATGAGTTGTAGTAGCAAGATTGGAATATTAGCATTAGACTCACCACTTAATGACATCTTGTATTTACATTATGGTGTTTAGAATGTGACACCCTACATTATGGTGTTTAGAATGTGACACCCTTCCTCAAGGAGATACTCATTTTTTCTCTTATAAGAAGTGAAAAATACACTTAAAAGAGGAATCAAAATATAAAAAAATTGGCCATCATAACAAACACTAGTTAATACAAACTGCATCATATAAATGTGCATCCCTAAAAATTAAATTAAGAATAAAATTTCACTTTAGTTGAGCTTTAACATTTTAAAAAATCCATAAAACTCAAACTTTAATAATTCCAAGATACAATAAATAGAAATTTAAAGGTGACATTTATAGGCTAATTATATTATTTTTCATTCATATTGAATCTTTTAGAGTGGGAAAAGTAGAGGAATTATCTAATAGGAACATTTTTACCTGAAGGACGCAGTTTGGAAAATCAGGGGTCTAAAACCTTTTGTGAATATTTTCAAGCATCAAATTATATTTTTTGGGGGTAAATTTTTTTCACTTAAGCAAAATACCTTTTTGCATTATCTTACTCATAGATTCATTTCCAATGGCATAATAATAGCCTCAATCAAAATCCATAAGAAAAAGTTATGTCACTCAAAAGTTGAGCTTCCTATTTTTTCCACCATAATTTGATAGGATGCCACGTCAACCCCCATTATTCATGGAAAAGGATGTAGCCACATGAACATGATGAAAAATAATCTAAAGGAGTATATATTGTAACTCTAGTTAAGAGTTGAAGGAGTCAAACTTAACCACTATTGGGTTATCGTGCTATGTTATAACCATGCCACTAGGCTGAAAAGAAGTTCCATTCTATTGGAGTTCATTTTGGTACATAGATGAGAATAGTAGCCAAAATTGGACAGGGAGAGAGAAAACAGAGAGGATTTGTACACTATACCATCCCATGATCCATAAGCCTCACTTCCATTCAAAGAAAGAGAGCATTGTAGCCTCACATTCTAGTTCAGTTTTCTCCCGCAATGGTTTCCTAGGTTATATCTTGTGTTAATTTGTGGTTTGTGAGTTTTATTTAATTGCTCTATAGTTTTGCATAATTAAAATTTCCATGCATATGCAATAAAAAATAATTAACAAGTCCATAAATCTAAACACTCATAGTGTATATTTCATATTTTCGAATATATTTTAGTAGATTTGTGGTGAAAAATTTCCCAATGGAATATTTGTAATGGTTTACAAATATAAATGTTGGCTCGATTTCTTAAATGAAGCCTCTATTCATTTCAATATAATTTTGAAATGAAACTCTGATTTTCCTTTTTTTTGGTTGAGTAAAAGTATTTACATATAAGTACATCTCATCTCCACATGAAAGCACCTACTTTTTTTTTGCATGCAACTAAAGAACTGCACAGAGGGAGAAGTATTTCTAAGTATTTTGTTTGACTCAACCAATTACTGGTTATGAAAAAAATGGAGGAAATGTTGATGAAGCATGATTTCAAGGTACAAACTAAATAGTATTATATCTCTTTATAGTCCTATGTTAAAAATATGACATTTTTAACATTCCCAGTGGAGTAGGAAACAAAATGCATCACTCATGTTTTTATTTGTGGTGAAACTCATGTCATCAAGTCTAAATGATTATTTCTATTTTAAACTACTTTATATAGAGATTTCCATATCGCATATGTAAACAAATACATTGGTGAAACCTATGTCACAAAACCTTAGTGTATATTTTTATTCTAAAATGGCATGATATATACCAATATAGATAAATAATTAAAATACTTGCAATCCATCATTTTTAATTTGGGATAAGAAACAATTTAAAAAAAAAAACATGTCCATCACTAAAATAAATTTGAAAATTCTACAATTTTTATAGTTAATATCCCTCACATTCCAATAAATAAATTAAACCTCTTAAAAATAAATATGAGCAAACTCTATAAGGCAAAATTTTGCCTCATAATCTATGAACAATATTTACTCAAGAAATGGATCTAGATGAAAAAATTTTAAATTATAGTTGCATCTAACTTCTTTTCCAAGGTTTACAAATTATAGTTCATAAAGATTCTTTTCCACAAAATATGCTTCACACATTTGCATGGAGAATTACATTAAATTAATTCTTCATTAATTATCAAAAGGAACATTACCATGAAAAACTATTTGCATAGATGGAAGATCTAATTGCATTTTCACATATAATTTTTTTTTCAATAATCTTGTCCCATTTTTATTTTTCTTTAACCTTGTACCAAGAATTAACCATCTTGAATATCTCAGTGAACTACATCGAGGGAATATATTAAGAAATCTAAGCTATGTAATATTAAAATGTGTAAAATTAGATATTTCTCAAAAAAAATAATCATAATATTTTTTAAGATTCATAAATGTGCAAAGTATATTCTTTCTCAAAAAAATTCATCTCAATCCTATTTAGGATCCATTTCCAAGAGAAACAAAATTGGTCATATAATAGAATATAATTAGATTAATTTTATTTCTATGTGAAATATGGATCAACAAACAACCCTAACGTCAAATGTAATTTGCAAAAGAAATCTTGATACTAATTATTTATGGAACCTTCAACAATAATATGCAGCCACCAAAGATATCATTATTTTAAGGATCATCAAGAGTTAGTATAAATGTAAGGTGTAAAAGAGTTTACCCCCTCCAAGTAAGATTTTTGTTCACTTTTTGTTTATATTTAGAGGGGGGAATTTGGCGAGGAAGCCCCAGATTAGCTCAAGTGGTTATGATATAAAAGTGAGACATCTTTTGTCTCCCCCAAAGTTTGGAAGGTCATTAGTTCGACTATCTTGATCCCATTGGGGTAGGCACCATAATGAGGGTTTACAAGATTGTTGTTCACTTTTTGTTTATATTTAGAGGGGGGAATTTGGTGAGGAAGCCCCATATTAGCTCAAGTGGTTATGATCTAGAAGTGAGACATCTTGTGTCTCCCCCAAAGTTTGGAAGGTCATTAGTTCGACTATCTTGATCCCATTGGGGTAGGCACCATAATGAGGGTTTACAATTTAACTCGTGTCATCCATAAATCATGAGAAAGTAATCGAAGGGTTTCATTAGCATCTGTGTGTGTGGGGGGAGGGGGTGATGATGTTGGTGAGGTGAAAAGGGAACAATTACAAATAATTGGCCTATCTCTAATCGTAACAAAGAGGGTTTACAATTTAATTGGTGTCATCCATAAATCATGAGAAAGTAATCAAAGGGTTTCATTCGTATCTATGTGTGTGTGGGGGGGGGGGGGGGGGGGGGGAGAGGGGGGGGATGATGTTGGTGGGGTGAAAAGGGAATAATTACAAATAATTGGTCTATCTCTAATCGTAACAAAGTTATAATAATAATAAGGTAATCACCTATAAATTTGAATTTGAATCCGACTCTTGCTTAGGTAATCCCAATGAATTATTGATTCCTCTATATCTAAAACAAAAATGTAATGGCCCATGAAATAAGGACACCACATGTCCCACACCTTCAAACAAGCATTTCCCTCAACAATTTGATGCTTCTATATGAATTTCTCATCCTTCCAAGTTGCATTACATATTGACTAGTTTTCGTAATGAATGAAGAATTCCATAATTAACATTTTCTTTCAAGAAAAATTCTTACACTTTTGTGTCTCTTTCAAATACATTATTGTTTTTTTCCATGATAATGGTTATATTTCAAACACTTCTCCTCAAATTTTATTATAATCAATACCTATATATTCTATTCTTATTCCTCTTTTAACTTTTTTCGAACAGCACAAAATAAGATTCCAAACAATTTTTTTTTTTTTTAACTTGACATACCTTATAAACATGTATTTGATGCCTACTCTACTAGTAAACCTTACATTGATTATAACTTTTACAATTTTAATATTTTTCGATTAAAAGAAAATATGAAATATACTCTAAGTTTTCATCTTCACTTTCCAACTAGTGTTTTATAATTTTCACATTTCAAAAGAAAAGTGTTTTTGGAATTCCAAAAATCCATTGGTTTTTATCTTATTCAAGCAAATTTAAAGTTTAAAAGGGACTTAATGAAGAAATTATTAAAATAATACACCCACATTACACATTATATTAAAAATATGACATGTCACAGTAAATTAGTTTATATTATCTTATTAATGATAGTTGTCAAATAAGTTGAGTAAATATAAGTTAAAAGGTGAAATTAAAATAACAATTAAATAAATTAGATTGCCATGCATACAAAATAAATATTGAAATTCCAAAAACTAAAATTTATATTTCTTTTATTTAGAATAATTTATAATTGAATATGAAATATACAACCTTTTATATATACTTAATAACAAATTTATAACTCACAAAATAAACTTTAAAACTATAATTAAATCATGTAATTAAAATAATGTTACAAATATAACATAAAATAAACAATTATATATATATATATATATATATATATATATATATATATATTAATTTTTCTAGTATGTCTTAGCTTGTGGGATTATTATGTTGTTTAAGAATTCATGATTTATAAATATTTAAGTTATTAATATTATCATAATATTGTATTTAAGTTAGGCTACACTAACCTTTGATATGGTGAGCTTTTGTATTTCCTTCCAACTATCACAAAAACCTTGACTATCATACAAAAGAAACCTTTGAAATCTAATCACACTATTGAAATTTAACTTTAAAAAATGATTATTATTATCATTTTATATCACATTTATTTTAAAATATAAAATTTCTAAAATATAGACATATTTCATATTACGTTTCATAACTATAAAGTTTATAATGCATATAAAAAATAAATTTATATAGAATAAAAATAAAATAAAAAAGTTAAATGGAAATAGAAATTAAATAAAAAATTTAAATTTAAATTTGAAATTTAAATTTGAAATTGAAATCAATATTGAATATAAATAAAAATAAAAATTGGAATGTAAATGAAATCAATTTGTTAAAAGTTGTCACTTACATTCAAATCAATGTTCTATAAATTGAACATAAATGTAATATAATTAAACTCATTTGTACACTAAAATCAACATGTTAGAAATTTATATGTACTTTAAAATGAGTGCATAAAAAATGTGACATGAACACGGAAATCAATGTGATAAAAATTGGAATAAAAATAAGAGCTCAATTGAAAAAAAAGCTGAAATTGAATTTGGCGTGTACAATCAATATATGAACATTTTAATTAATATAATAGAAATTCAAGTAGAAATAGAAATTGACTAAAAAAAATCAATGATATTAGGAGTGAGCTAACAAGTCTACTCAGAGCATATTTGTAACAAGTGTTCATTCAAATCAACATTGAATAAACAACTAAAAAATAAAATAAAATGGTGTGTACATAAAGGCAATCATTTATAAATTAATATATACATGGAAATTAATGTTAGAAATTGTGATAAACACTAAAATCAATGTATTAGAAATTAACATATACATTAAAATTAGTTTATCTTAAAATGACACGATCAACATGTTAGAAATTAAAATAGAAATAAAAGGAAAGTTTATATGTTAATATTATAAGTATACAAGTTAAGCTTTGTGACCTTTTGTGTTATTCCTTTAAAAAAGTTGTAGTTATCTATATAAGGAGTAACAAATTGATATGTATATTAAAATAAGTTTATCTAAACATAACATGTACACTATTGAATTTACATTGATATGCACAATAATAAATTGAAATTGAAATAGAATGTAGAATTTGAATTTAAATCCAAATAGAAAGAAAGTTGAATATGAATTGAAATTGACATTTAAGAGAAATTAAAATTGACTTTTTTTACTGAAATCTGTTATGTAAAGAGAGAGTTAACATATAGTTAAAGAACACACATTTTAAAAGCTATCATTGAAACTAGGTCGTAAAGAGAGAGTTAACATGTAGTTAAAGAACAAACATTTTAAAAGCTTCATTGAAACTAGGTAGTTATGGTGATCTCGTACCTAGGAATCATTGAACAAATCCATCATTTGACATATAGATTTTTTCCACTTATAAACTCAATCAATTAAATAATGTATCATCATCTATGTAGTGAGTAATTTGTATGTCTAAATGTTTCTATTTCAATTACTAATGTGTAAATGGAGATGGAAAAATCATAAAAATAGAAATAGAAATCAAAATTTGTAATTGAAATTGACATTGAATAGAATATAAATATAAATTGACATGTACATGGAGGAAATCTAAAATTATACAAGGAGAAATTTGAAATTTGAAATTGAAATAGATATTGAATAGAAATAAAAATAAAAATTGCAATGTACATGAAATCAATGTGATAAAAATTGAAATAAAAACAAGAGCTCACATTGAAAAAAGAAAATGAAATTGAAATTAACGTGTAACTAAAATAAATAATTGATGTGTACAATAAAACAAATAGTTATGTATATGTACATTGAATAGAATAGAAGATGACATGAGCATTTTAATTAATATAATAGACATTCAAATAGAAATAGAAATTAGCTAAAAATAAATAAATCAGTGTAAGGAGTGAGCTAACAAATCCATATTTGTGACATGTGTTCATTCAAATCAAGATTGAATAAAAGTAAAAATAAAAATAAAAATGTTATATATTAAATTATTTTTTTAGAAATTGATATGTTTATGGAAATCAACATGTTAGAAATTGAAGTAAGAATTAGAAATATAGATATACACTAAAATAAATATATTACAAATTGACATATACCAGTTTATCTTAAAATAACATGTACACCAGAATCAATATGTTAGAAATATAAATAGAAATAGAAGGAAAGTCTATATGTTAAAATGATAAGTATTAAAGTTAAGATTTGTAACCATTTGTCTTACTCCTACAAAATAAGTTGTAGTAATCTATATAAGGAGTAATTTAAAAAAGTAATTTTTATATTTTAATTCCTAAATTATAAATGGAAATAGAAATCAATTTTAAAAATTGAAATTGAAATCGAAATAGATATTTAATAGAAATAAAAATAAAAATTGACATGTACATGAAAAATTGAATAGAATTGAGATGTACACTCAATGTGTTAAAAATTTACATGTACATTAAAACCAATGCATCTAAAATTGACATCAACATATTAGAAATTGAAATAAAAATAGAAGCTCACATTGAAATGGAGATAGAAATTGGAAATAGAAATTGAGTCGGATGGATACACTTAAACAAACAATTATGTATCTGTATATTGAATAAAATAACGGTTAACATGTTTTTGTATGAATTTCTGATGTGTAAAATAGTACGGAAATATGTAGGTGAAGTTTCATTTTAAATCAACACTAAAATCACGAGATTTAGAAATTTATAATCACAAATAATTAGCGATCATTAAAACTAGGTCGTTATGGTGATCTCGTAACTCAGAACCGTTGAAAAATTACTCCAATTGACATGTAGATATTTTCCATAAGGCTTATGACTCTTTGGATTGGTCTTATATCTGGCTTGTTCTCCTCAAAATTGGTCTTCCATTAAGGATCATAAGATGGATAATGACATGTATCTCCACGGTTAGATTTGCAGTTATTATAAATGGTATTCCTACCTAATTTTTTTAAGCTAGTCGAGATCTGCGATAAGGATGCGAGCTCTCTCCATGATATTCATCTTTATCATGGATGGATTCAGTAAAATTATGCATAAAGCTAAACAAAATGGTTTCATCAAGGGTTTCTCCTTTTCTAACTCTGTGTCTTCTTCGCACTCCCTGTTTGTGGATGATCTACTTTTATTTGGCTATCTTATTCGAAACCACTGGTTTTATATTCACTACATGTTATTAAGGTTTGAAACTGCTACTGGCTTAGGTATTAATAAGAGTAAATCCTTTCTTATATATGAAAATGGAGATCCTCAGGAGATTGCTTTCATTATGGATTTCTTGGGTGTCGGTTACAGATTGGCAGCTGAGGGGTTTTGCTACCTGGGTTTCAAAATTAAGCCGTGTGGATACAAGATCTGGGATTGGATGTGGTTGATCGATAAGTTTAGAATGAGGATTTGCAGATGGACGCATAGATGGTTGTCTATAGGTGGGCGACTCATATGATATAGGCGGTTCTGTCTCAGTTGATGTTTTACTGGGGACACCTCTATTATCTGCTTGATCGGATTGTGCACATGATCAATAGTATAATTGCCCAGTTCCTATGGGGGGGTTCTAATTTGGTACAAAAATATCATCTCTGTAGGCTTGAGATCCTATGCAGGCCCAAATATCATGATGGGTGGGGCATACTGAACACTCGGATTTTCAATAAGGCTCTACTAATCAAATCGTTTTGGAGAGCTATTAAGGGGAACAAAATTTGGAATGCCATCATTAAAAGCAAATATATTGAGGGTGATGTTCTCCATCAGGTCATATGTCTAGAGTTCTCCTTCCCTTGGTCTATATCGACCATTTGGTGGAGTTTTAAAAAGGTATTGGGTCATGTGGCTGACTGATTATCATGGTTATTTCGGGATGGAGGTCGTATTCCGCTAGGTTTCAAGAATATTCTTTCTATGCCACCACAATAGGGACCCTCTCCAGGACTTCAGTTTCGACTTGCACACAGAGGTATCATCTTTCTCTCATAGAAAATACTATACTGGTCTTTTGGTGCTCTTGTTTTCAAATCCGCACAGCAAATGGGCTTTGCTGGGGCAGATGATGACGAATGGGAACAATTACGGAATTTTTTTAGAGGTGCTGGGCTCTATTGGGCTCAAGGGAGAGATCTAATTGTTTAGGATGGGCCTATGAATGATAGTTCGTTGATTGTGAAGGATATATATCGGAGCATAAATATTTCTTTGTATGAGGGTCAGATTACAAAGATCTTCTATCCTTTCTGGCGACGGAATATCCCCACCAAGATTACTTTGTTTGGATGGTTTATTTGGTGGGGTAAGGTTCTCACAGGGGATAATATTATAAAGCGTAGTCATTATGGGCCTTTTAGATGTGTTGTGTGCTGCTGTGAAATGGAAACTATCATACATCTCTTTTTCTGATGCCCTGTTGTTGCGAAGTTATGGAGTTTGTTCAGTACACACATCTTGGATCCTTCCTGGTCTCCAGTGGATTTTATTTCTTCTGCTCAGGATTGGGATAGGTTGCAGGGTAAATTCAAATCGCTTCCCTTTTTTATCATCTGGGAGGTCTGGCTAGCAAGAAATATATTGATTTTTGATGTAAGACCTTTTGAGATCTCCCGTGTATACTTCGCGGTCATGAGGTGGATTGATGATCGACCTCCTCTAGTTACTTGATTTAGGGATGGATCCATTCACATCAGGCCACATGAGATTGCCATTCCTGCCATATACTTTGATGGAGCATGTGTGGGGGGCAATACGGGATGTGGAGCATGGATTAGGTTGTCTCCGCGTGAAAGGATCCATATATTTTGGAATGGGGGGCCGGGGTCTAACAACAAAGCAGAGATCATGGCCCTATGGGGGGGCCTTTTGGCGGTTACCAACCTTTAGTTGCAGGATGTTAATGTATATGGAGACTCCAAGATAGTTATTGGTTGTGTGACTAAAAACATTACCATGATGTGCCCATCTTTTCAAGGATGGATCCAAAGGACTCAAAGGTTATGGCGGAGGTTGAATTGCCCACCTATCAGCCACATTTATAGGGAGAACAACACGCGGGCTAACTGGCTGTCTAAGAAAGGTATCAATGTTGATTTTGGTTTTTTGCAGGTGGTATAGTTTAGAGATGGCGTCCAGATCTGGGATTCCTCCATTCCTATTCCATAATTATGATGCCCAAGATGTAGTGTGTGCCAGGTTTCACTTACAGGTCTATATTCCTATTCAAGTTTTTACTTCTACAAACTCTTTTTATCAGGTAGTTATATATCTGCCAAGCATCTCATCTCATTGGCATGGGGGAAGGAGAGGTTTTCATCTACAATCCATACAGGGTTGATTTTCTGCGAGATGCTCTTGTTGATCATTCAAGCAAGCCTATTATATGGATTTTGGAATCTCAAGGTTAACAACAACTTCGGCTTGCTATATCCTACAAACTCTTCTTACACCAATATCATTCAGATTAGTATGGTCGTTTTTCGTCTGATTTTCCAAATGTTTTTGAATTCTTCTCTATATTTTATGTTTTTCTTATATGTAGGGATGTAATGCTCTATAATTTAGATGGGGTTGGGAATTCCCCCCCCCCCTAGATTTTGTAGGCCACTGTTTTTGTCTGCCTCTCTTTCTTAGATAGGTAACATACTACCAGTGGCTGTGATTGAAAGAATTTCTCACTGTTCATGCTAAGAATACAATGTATTGGGTTAATGCATTGATTATATATAATATATCAACGTTTTTTTCTTTCTGAAAAAAAAAAAAGTGAGTAATTTGTATGTCTAGATGTTTCTATTTCAATATCTAATGTGTAAACAAAGATAGAAATAAAATAAGAAGTAGAAATGGAAATAGAAATAGAAATTTGAAATTGGCATTGAATACAATGTAAATACAAATTGACATGTACATGGGGAAATTTATTAGAAATTAACATGTACACTAACACCAATGCTTTAAAATTTGAACAATACTAAAATAATATTAGAAATTGGGATTTACACTAAAATCACTGTATTAGAAATTGGCATGTGTGCTTAAATCAATAATTATGTATATGTACATTGAATATAATAGCAAGTGATATGTGAATTTTAATTAATATAATATAAATTCAAGTAGAAATAGAAATTGGCTAGAAGAAATAAACCAGTTACATAAGTAGTGAGTTAACAAGTAGTCTAAGACCATATTTTGGTAAGTGTTCATTGAAATTGACATTGAATAGAAAGAAATAAATGGCATGTACATAAAGACAATGATTTAGATATTGATATGCACATGGATGTCAATGTGTTAGAAACTGAAGTAAGAATTAGAAATTGAGTTGTACACTAAAATCAATGCATTACAAATTGACATGTACATTTAAATCAATTTATCTAAAAATAACATGTACACCATTGAATATAAATTGATATGTACAATAATAAATTGAAAATGAAATAGAATGTGGAATTTGAATTTAAATCTAAATAGAAATAGAAATAAACTAGAATAGGAATTGAAGTTGACATATTTCTTTTTACAAGAAAGAGTATATATTTGCATTAAGCCACACAAGTTCGTGGCAGTAAAATACGCTAGTAATGACTCCAAATGGATTTTCTCACACTTCTAGTCTAGTTATTTTTCCCAAAATTACAAAAGATTCCCATACTTCTAGCTTGCTACTGCATATTCTACAATATTTCTTCAATAGAAGCGTATATTTTCAATTTAGCACGTAAAAACTTAAAAAAATCATAACAAAAAATATCATCAGCTCATCTAGTTATTCCTCCACGGAAGTCAGAATATTGAGGTCTACTCCTGAGTAGTTATTCCTCCATGGAAGTCGGAATATTGAGGTCTACTCCTGGTTCTTCTGCATGAACTTGAGATCTTCTTTATGTTGTTTGAGTTCATCTATCTCATCCTCCATTTGCCGATTTTTTTCATTTTTGGTGATTTTTTGTTCCTGCATTTCGAGGGTCTCTTTTTGTTGTTGATGTATACTTTGATAAATAATTTCTGGACTAAATCTTATCTTTTCATGCTACAAGGAGAATCCAACACATGCAACATGCCCCATCCTGCACTCCTTTGCACTTCTTCTGTATATGTGGCCCGTCCTCAGCCAATGTTGACCCTAGGACCCTCAGGCCGAGTTTCTCATCTATGAATTGCACTGTGATTTCATCCAGGGAGTGACACTCGAACACGAAAACCCCTTTTCTAATATTCTGCAGCACCTAAGCCCCCCAACCGTAACCCAAATTCTCACAATTACTTTTATAGTCAACATTCTATCCCCTTCGCCACCTCCCTCCGTGAACATTATCCTCTTTTCCACCCTGGCACCCTAGTATTTCCAAAGACCTTCCAACTTCTTCCCCTCTCCACCCACTTGAGACTTAGCACTGATCTCATGAACCAATTCCTTCTCCTTGCCTTTAGAAAGCCCGACTGACAAGGGTGAAATACACACAGTCCGACCTGGTATGAACCCTTCTCTGAAGAACAGATAATACCCAACAATGGAAACCAAGAATTCAATAGATTGTAACTCCTGTCATTCCCCACCAAAACCCAATTACCAAACTTAACATAGGCCCGATACCTATATCCTCCCCTAGACTCCACCTTCAATGGAAACCTAATTTTCAATGATTTGTAACTCCCACAGATCCAAACCCAGGCCCAATTACCATAATTACTATAGTCCTAACCATAATTCCACCTACAGACTCACACTTCCATTTCAAAACCCCTGTCTCTGTTTCTTTCCCATAGCCACCAAATTTAATTTCCATAGTCCCCACCCCACCAACCTCCAGAATAACTGAACAATGTACTAAAAAAGCCTTCTCTATGCCTTTTGACCTGGAAAGAGTTTTCCAAAGAGGAAAAATCCACCCGAACTTACTAACAGAGACCTTCCTAGGATTTTTGGCCTAATCTAACATGTGTCCATTACATATATAGAGAGTGAACCTACCGTGGATGACCTCACCCTGCAACCACTTCATGCGACCATCCACACCACGAACATCCATGATTTCTCTGTACCTTGAATCTACCTCCAACTTGTTTCTCTAAGAATTTCCCCATGCAAAATGACAAACTTGCACCGTGGGATTAAATGGCTCCCTCATATTTTCAGACTTCGTATACACAAAATTTGAATGCATCGACATCCCATGTTACTCCTAGTCCGATTTACCTTGAATCTGCTCTGCAAACTTGTTTTAATGCCAACTTATTCACATGTGACAATTCGTTTATCACATGCCATAACCCAGCCTCCCAAAACTAGGCATAGACTACCACGATAGATATTAAGCAAACTTGGGGAAAGAAGCCATATATGGTAGTGCCTTTGAGGGCGAATGAGGATGGGAGGGCACCATGTCAAGAGATAAGGGGTTGGTAGGAACCACGGAAGGGAGTGCAAATGCAAAGGAGAAAGGGGAGAGGAGGGGGAAATAGCGGGGTTGAGGGTAAGCAGGGGGGAGGGGAGGGGGACACCAGGGATAGGGAAGAGGGAAAATAATGGAGAGAGATGGGGTAGAAATTTAAACATCAAAAATATGTTATGTCTCCATAGACTAAGAGGCCAACCCACCCTTTCTCTTCAACTCTCTTTTTAATTATATCCATTCCTATACTAGCCATTTTTTTACCTTTGTTTGTAATCATTTAAATAAATTTTAGGGGATCGAATGACTTCCCTCTAGGAAATTCACAGTACTTATCTCCTCTAAAAACAGGAATGCTTGATTTTCCTTCATGGCTTCCTCCATATCCTGCATCTAAGGATATGATAAAACCTAACCTCATCAAAGGAGGACTTCATTCCTTGAATTATTTTGATGGTTTGATTTAGTTTGCAGTTCTGTGCTGAAGTGTTGTTAACTATATGCTTGATCAACAATAGGGAGTCCCTTAGGATGAACATTTCTCTTATTCCTTTTTTATGTGCTAGAGAAAGACTCAATAGGAGTCCAAATGCCTCCACTTGATTATGTGTCTTTATTCCCAGTCCCCATGAAAATATTTCTTCTATTATTCCTTTGAGATTAATGAGAACCCCTCCCCCTCCTGCCACCCCAGGGTTCCCTTTTGATGCTCCATCAAATTGTAGGATCCATTTATTTTTTTCTTGCATCCACTGTCTATGCCTATTCAAGGAAAACTGGAGGATCTAAGGTGGTTTAGGATGAGGGACCTTTGTAGTGTTCACTTTTTCCCAAGAATTAACCCTGGGAAGAAACCAAGCTAATTCTATCTTGTCCATTGAGGACTCAAAAGATAGACAATGAAATTCCGTGTAAGAAGAAAGGGCTTTTAGGGCTCTGATTCTGGCTAGGATACGAGTCGATCTAAAGATCATTTTATTTCTAGGAAACCATATTTTCCAACAAACATATTTTAGAAGGGTTTTCTAGAATTTCTTGAGGGTAGTTTTGGCCTAAAGGAAGCCCAAGTAAAATGAGGGCTATGAGCTGAAGAATTGTAGGAGATCCGAGGGCCACCTTCTTTTGTGATACATCGGACCTAATGCAACTGACCATACTTATTTAGTGACTTGGCAGTGAAGGAAGAGTTGAGCTATTGTTTCCTCTAAATTTTCTTAGAACGGGCAATGGGAAGGCCCTATATGACCTCTTTTTTGGAGATTCTCTGCTGTGAGGATTTTATTCTGTGCCAACAACCAACAAAATAAATTATATAATTTGTGTTCCAAATTTTTCTCCAGACTGACAATTTAGGAGGAATCTGCGATTGAAATAATAGGTGGGAGTATCCTTCTTTCATTGAGTAGTTTGTTTCTTTCTAGCCCATTTATCCTCCATTGAATTTTCCATTGGGGCCCAGTCTCTTAATTTCAAAAAAAATTGCTCTCGTAATGGGATTAGAGACTCCGAGATGAAGACTAGGCATGATTTCTTCCAGTGCCCTTGCAAATCCCATACTGAAATTTTGTTTAAGAATTCCCCTCCCAGATGGGTCAAGTAGGCCCTAAGGTGATACATAGTTATATCCTTGTAAATAGGCTGCTCCCTCTAATATTGAGTCTTGGAAAATTCTTGTTATGTCTCCTTTCTAAGGAATTTTGCATAGGTTTCCCTAAATGACTTCTGAAGAAGCCCTCACCAGATTCTGAATTGGTGATCCAATTGTTACCCCTGATTGTCCCAACTTGTTTAGACAGTGGTTGTCATACTTAGTCTGTAATACTTGAGTCCACCAAAGCTCCTTCTTTGCTGACATGATCCATTTTATCTTGTCCCCCAGTGCCATGTTTGCTAATTCTAGATCTCTTCTGCCCAGCCCATCATGATTTTTTGGAGTTCTTATTGTTTTCCAATTTACCAAGTGATATTTTTTTGTTTCTATCTTCCCCCCTTCCCATAGGAATTTTCTTATGTAGACTCCCAGTTGTTTCAGTACATACTTTGGAGCTTGGAGGGTAGAGAATTGGTATAAAGGGATAATTGCTAACACTAAGTTCACCAGGATAGCCCTCCCTGCCAATTTGAGCCAAATTCCACCCTAATTCACTATTTTACTTTTTATTTTGTCCAAGACTTTTTTCCAAGAATTTGGGGTCGTTCTTATTAAAAATATAGGTACCCCAAGATAATTTATTTCTTTCTAGTCCCTAATTAATTTGAAACCAAAAATTTCTTCGATCTTTCTTTCCTTCTAGGGGGAAATGTTCTAGCTGTATATATGACTTTACTATAATTGATATCACCACTGGAAGCACAAAGGAACTGATCAAGGATCATTTTGAAGAACCTAGAAATTAACATAGAGGCATCACTAAGCAAGATGGTGTCTTCCGCAAAATGACCGTGGTTTATAATTTTAATACCTTCTTCAAAGATAATTTCTGGAAGGAGGTGGGATGCTTGATCCTGCTCTAAATTTCTACTTAGCACCTCTGCCAAGATGATATATAAAAATGGGGAAAGGGGGCACCCTTGTCGGAGACCCTTGGAGGCCTTAAATAATCCTACTACCCTACCATTTACCAATGGAGCTATCCAAGGATACCCAAAGAAAAGGAAAATTCATCTTATAAATGTCTCATCGAACCCCAATTTCTTCAATACTTTCAACAAGAACCCATGTATCACCTTATTAAAAGCATTGGCCATGTATAAATTTATTATCATTCTTTGATATCCTCTCCGCTAGCTCAAATTAATGGACTCCTGGATCAGGATTATATTATCAAATATTTTCCACCCGAGGAAAAAACCTCCTTAATTTTTTGAGATTATAAGAGGCATAAGTGGTTTGAGCCTTAAAGCGAGTAATTTTGAGAATATTAATACGACACATTACACAACAAAATGGGCTAAAGCCCGGAAAAGGAGGAAGGATTATTCTACTTAGGTATAAGGACCAAGAAGGAGTTAATACCTCCTCCAATGATTAATTGCTTTAGAGAATATCCCACCATTTGGCACATACAAATTTTTATTATTTCCTTTAAATTTTGGAAGAATTTGGACAAGAAACCATGTGGACCAGTGGCCTTATATCAAGGGAAGGAGAATACCATTTCTTTGATCTCCTCCAAAGAAGGAGCCACAATCAAATCAACATTCATTTCCTACGAAACTAGCATCTGGACATCCCCCAGAAGAGAATCCTCAATCACCTCATCTCTCCCTGATAAACATGATAAAGGAGACTAAAATTCTCCATTTTCGCACGCTTTATTTCCTAAAAATATTTAATTGTGTATCCCTCATAATTAATCTGGACTATATTGTTTTTATATTTCTTGAATTTGCATATATTGTGGAAGAATTTTTTGTTTCCATCCCCGACCATTATCTAATTGTTTCTATACTTCAGCCTCCAGTATTCTTCCTCTCTCTGGAGATTCAAATGTAGTGCTTTGAAAGCATCCACTTCTTTTTGACATTACACTACATTTACATGAGAGGACTCCATTTGGCCTTGGATGGAGGCAAGTTCCTCTTCCCTTTACTTAATGTAATATTGTCTGCCCGAACCATTTTATGTTATCCCTTTTTTAATATCTTCCTTCAACATTTCTATCTTAGTCTCCCAGATCGTAAACGTGCTACCATCCACTTGACCAAACCATTAGAGAGAAACCACCTCCCGGCACCCAAGAGAGTTAATCCATAAGGGGGAGAATCGAAAGGAGATATGCTCGAGGTTGTGGGGTTGGGGGGGGGGGGGGGGGCGACATCATGATACTGATAGGGCGATGATCCGATCCACACCAAGGCAAGATGGCAAAATATGTGGAGTTTTGACTCCCCCAATTTTGTCTCCTGTAACAAAGTGATAATTTGTCTTTCTCTATGTATAAGAGATTTGATTTATGATATTATTTTTACAGACCCAATATCCCTATAATTCCAAGAGATAATATTCATAAATTACTTCTTGTTGGAAGTATCCCCCTTAACTAGGCTCATGTTTATTCCTATTTTTACCCCGCTTTTGTGCCCGAAACCAACTAGGTTCCATGGGATTGTATGTTGATACCCCAATTATTTATCTTTTTATGTGTTTTCACACCTTATTTCTTTATTCATATTCCTTCATGACTTTTTGAGCTTTCTTTTCAACTCCTTGGCCCTTGTGCCTTCTAACTTCTCTTCTTCTAAGCTTGGAGGGATAATGGGCCTTCAAACTTCATTATATGATACAAATCCATCCTCCTACTAACCATCCTATGAAATTTCTTCTGTACTTGAGGAGTCAGAGCCAGAGCTTGCTAGCTTTTTCTTCTTGGAGTCAAAGGAAAGGGCGACAACCATTTTGGCCAAATCCATTTGGGGCCTAGAGGGTGGGGGGAGGAGAAACTCGCCACAGAGGGAGTGTCCAGGAATTCAAAATGTTTCACATCTTCCGATTCCTCGACCTCAACCCCCTGCGAGGGCGCTAAAGGAGGAGGAACCGACTATTGCAGACCCACAACCTAGGATAGAGAATTCAGGCTTGATGTTGCTTAGATATTCTGCTTCGAGTTTCAATTTTTCCTCTGTAGCTGCTTTCATTGTTAATTTTTTTATCATGTTTTATTCTCTCTGATATCCTATGACTTTTGGTAGTTTTTAGAAATATGTCCATATTCATGGCATAACTTGCATTTGAATGGGAGTTTATCATAATCTACCTCTTTCTCATAGGTCCAACTATCCATGCAAAGGTTTATAGCTCCAGGCATACCTTTCTCTAGATCCACGTCGAAAAATATTCAAGAACAAGAGAAGAGGCCATCCCAAGGCTTAGAACAATCAATATACTTTCCTAGGTAGTTCCCTATTAACCAAACATTAGTATCATTCCAGCAATGCAAAGATAGGTATGGAAAATTTACCCAAACATGGACTGAAGTAGGAATCTCACATTCAGGATTAAAACTAGGGCTCCATTGGTCCAGATACAATCCCTACGAACCCATGAAGTATGGGCCACTACATAACACTAGCTCCCTGTCCTTCTTGTTCTCAGAAAAATCCTTTCCCACAAAAGGAAGAAATCACCTCACTTGAGATTAGAGGCTTCTAGTTCTTCTCAATCTAGACCTTGAATATTCGTGGAGAGGGCCAAAGCCCCATTAAATGACTAATCAACCCTTGATTAGCTAACTACAAATCCTGTGAGCATGCTTGAGGGCCATTGATAACAATTTTTGGTATCTCTTATGCCTACTTCACAAATTTCATGTGACCTTGCTTCTGAAATTTGGGGGAAAACACCACCCAAAGTTTGAAAGCTACAACATTAGCATTTGAAGGCCCCTCTTGGACCTGTGCCACCATGGCACTGACCACCACTGATCTCGCTTTGATGGAGGAACCCAATTGCACACAACGAACTAGAAATGGATGCAACAAAGGGAGAAAAAAAGGGAGGGATGGGGCTGGGGGGTGGGAGGGGAGGGGGGAAGGTCATAACACAAACCTCGACTCGAGCCCTGACGAAGGGAAAAATGACCCGCAATAGTAGGTGGTCCTCAGCAAAAGGCCGAGGATGCCCCTATCCATGAACCACCAGAGCCAGATTCACACACCATACCCTCTTACCTACACTACATACCAATTGAAGTTGACATATAAGATAAATTGAAATTGACTTTTTTTACTGAAATTAGTTATGTAAAGAGAGATTTAACATATAATCAAAGAGAACACATGTCAAAAGCGATCATTGAAACTAGGTGGTTATCGTGATCTCCTACCTCGGAATCATTGAACAAATCCCTCAATTGAAGTGTAGAGTTTGTCCACTTATAAATTCAATCAGTTAAATAACTTATGATCAACTATGTAGTGAGTAATTTGTATGTATAGATGTTTTTTTTTCAATTACTAATGTGTAAATGGAAATAGGAATATAAAAGAAATAGATTTTGAAATTGAAATTGGCATCAATAGAATATAAATATAAATTGACATATACATGGAGGAAATCTAAAATTATACAAGGAGAAATTTGAAGAATTGTATGTTTCTATTGTAATTTATAAAGTGTAAATGGAGATATAAATAAAATAAAAAATGGAAATTGAAATTTAAAATTGAAATCTATATTTAATAGAAATAAAAATTGTGGTTTACATGAAATCAATGTGTTCAATGTGTTAAAAGTTGACAGCGCTTTCATTTCAATTTGTACAGTAAAATCAATGTGTTAGAAATTTACATTTACTTTAAAATTATCCCATCAAAAATTTTCATGCACATGGAAACCAATGTAATAAAAATTGAAATAAAAATAAGATCTCACATTGAAAAAGAAACTAAAATTAAAATTGAAGTGTACACTAAAATTGATAATTATGTATATGTACATTGAATAGAATAACAGGTGATATGAGAATTTTAATTAATATAATAAATATTTAAGTAGAAATCGAAATTGGATTAAAAAAATAAATCAATTATATAAGGAGTTAGCTAACAAGTAGACAGAGAGCATAGTTGTGACAAGTGTTCATTCAAATCAACATTAAAAAAAAAATGGCATGTACATAAAGGCAATGATTAGAAATTGATAAGTACGTGGAAATCAACGAGGTATGAATTTAGAAATTGAGATATACACTAAAATCAATGTATTACAAATTGACATATACATTCAAATCATTTTATATTAATCTAACATGTACAAGAAAATCAACATGTTAGAAATTGAAATAGAAATAAAATGAAAGTTTAGAAATTTTTTCTTCTTTAAATAAATAATAGTAATATATATAAGGAGTAATTTTAAAAAGAAATTTTTATATTTTAATTCCAAAATTCTAAATGGAGGTAGAAATCAATTTAAAATTTGAAAGTAAAATCGATATTAAATGGTACTAAAAATAAAAATTGGCATGTACATGAAATCAATGTGTTATAAATTGACATGTACATTTAAATTAGTGCAATTGAAATTGAATAGAATTGACTTAGAATTGAGATGAACACTAAAATCAATGTGTTAAAAATTTACATGTATGCATCTAAAATTGACATCAACTTGTTAGAAATTGAAATAAAAATACAAGTTTACTTTGAAATGGAGATAGAAATGGAGCTTAAAATGTACAATTAAACAAACAACTATGTATATGTATATTGAATAGAGTAGAAAGTAACATGTTTTTTGTATCAATTTCTAATATGTAAAAGAATACCGAAATATTACGGTGAAATTTCCATTGAAATCAACACCAAAATTGTGGCATTGAAATTAATAGTCACAAATAATTCGATGCATCATGACTTGAAATAAGAATAGAAATTGACATTGAAAAATCAATAGTCATAGAAATTAAAATTGAAATAGACCTTGATATCTAAACAAAAATTAAAAATAACATTGGCTTTGGATATAAATTGATATGTACAATAATAAATTGAAAGTGAAATTAAAAGTGGAATTTGAATTGAAATTGGAATAGGTATTGAAGTTGACAATGAAGAGAAATTGAAATTGACATTTTTTTATAGAAATAAATTATGTAAAGAGAGGTTTAACAAGTAGTGAAAGAGCTCACATGTCAAAAGTGGCCATTGAAACTAGGTCGTTATGGTAATCTTGTACCTCAAAACCGTTCAACAAATCTTGCAGTGGACATGTAGAGTTTTTCCACTTATCGATTTAAACAATTAAATAACTTATGATCATCTATTTAGTGAGTAATTTGTATGTCTAGATGTTTTTATTTCAAATTCTAATATGTAAATGAAGATAGAAATAACATAATAAATAAAAAGAGAAATCAAAATTTGAAATTGAAATTGGCATTGAATAGAATATAAATAAAAATTTGTAACAGTCAACATTACCATAAAACTTACCATCATAAAAAAAAAAATTATCATTACCGAAAAGGCAACCAGCATTAAATAGAAAATATTATTATATGACATGGTCCTAAATGTTTGCACTGCTGGCATCGTTCTTGGATTATCGTGTTTTCGGTACTACATAATGGAGTTTGTTGTACTATGGATTATATATAGATTTGTTCGTGGATTTTGTTTTCCATAATGGCTCGTATTATTAATAAATCTCAGAACTATGAAGTGCTGGTAATTATGTTTATCCATTCCGCATTTATAATTGTCAATTTGCAAACTTTGGAAATTGGGTTCGAATTTTATGTAGTCCGGCTGGCCTATCTGCCCAACACTTGGCCTGCCTTCCTCCGTCGATTTGGTAAGATCACACGGCTCTTGTGCCTAGGGTTAGTAATGACCCCTTGGCGCTCTAACCGTTCCGGTCTCATTGTTACTCTTCGCGCTGAGAGTTCTGGAGGCGGTGTGGCTCTGCCAGGGTTTCTTCACGGGGTTTCTAGACCTTCCGAGGCGATGGTGGTAACGCGGAAGCCAGAGAGCTTGCCTCTCGACTTAGGTAAACATCTCCTGACTGTTCATAAATTTTTCTGCGGGTTTTTTTTTCTTTTTTCGTGAAACGGGTTGAGTTCCTTGCGTGAATCAAATGGAGGAGTCTGGTTATCATTCTAACCCTGAAGCTTAAGTTTCTTTTCTGGCCGTTGCTCTCATATGTTCTTTCAAATCGCTAAATTCTTTTCGTTTTGGGGGTTTTGGACAGCGGAGGTCCGGTGCTTTAAAGAGAAACTCCCAGGTTCGAAAAACGACAGGTAATCTCTCTTTGAATAAAACAAACTTGCCTCCGTTCCGGGGTGACCCTGTTCTTCAGCAATGTTAATAATTATTTTGTTCCTTTTATAAAATTTTCCTCCCGCATGCCTAATGGAATCTCTCTTATGACAGGTATTGCCATACTTCCTGCTCCAGCTCGGGTTCCTTGTCGTTTTCCATGCTTGCTCGCGGAAAGAGGGTTAACCCCTGCATGCATTTCACAGGTACTCCGTTTTCGACAGGGACTGCACCCTTGGACTTCCTTTGGCGAAACGTTTAGATGATAATCCTGTCTAAGTCCAGTTCAGGGTTTAGCCTGATATGTTTTTAGTTTATGCCATGCAGGATAGGCTCTTGTTCAGGTTTTCCTTGTTGTCATTTGCAGCCTCAAGCCGACAGTTGTATAATGTTTGACTACTCCTAAGTGGAGTTTACTTTGATATAAACTGTGAATATGTCATACGGTTATTTGCCAGAATGCTTCTCTATTTGAATTAAAACTTCTCGCACACAATGTATTTTTGATTCTTATTATGATTATACCAGTTGCAGTGGTAGCGCGACATTCTCAATTGAGTTTCGTTATTGTCTTTTATATACTGTGTGTATAACGCCGTGAGGCTATTTACTGTGTCTACAATATTTTCCAATGGTATCTACAGTTGCTTTGCACCAAGTCATGGGTTCTTATGTATCACTGGAATTGTTGGTTCATCGTTCACTACTTCGATTCTAGAATTTTCCTGTATCTACTAATAAGAGTTTTATTATCTGTTGGAGGGTTAATATTTCTATGTTACTACTACCAGAATGTTCTGCATTTCTTACTGCTCCTGGTATTCCTTATTCTGTTTAATCCTTCCCTAAATAGTACAGGCATCCATACCGCCATTCATGTCCATGTTTCTTCAAAGGCGGAGAACGACCAACCCTTTAGCACATAATTCTGGCTTGAAGGGTTAACGGTTCTCCCGTTCCTCTGTCTGTGTTTATTTTCCACTATTTATATTCTACAGGACTGTCTTAACTAGTGAGGGAGATATGGCCAGTAATTAAATTTCAGGCTCTGTTATTAAATACTTTTTCCACAGGAATTTAACCTACCTCTGTACATGATATAATAGTGTGAAGAAAAGAAAGAAAATACTGAGTAGACTATTGATCTTTCTGGCTACTGTAAAATCTCATCTGTAGACTGTCTTTATAGAATATAATACTTATTTCCAACAAACCCTACTGTAATGGTAACAGAAAACAAGATTCATCCTTTCATGGTAACAAAGTTAAGTTTTCTAACTACAGCATTCTTCAGAAATTAAAATCAGAAGAAAAACAAACAAAACATTCTATTTCTTCTTATTCTTTACTCATCTGGATCCTGAATCAACTGATGGTAATAATGTTCCTCCCTTCCATGTGCTGGCGAACAGTCACGCAGCTCTCCCCCGTGCATCAAGTCTGGGTCTCTGTAATTCTCAGAGCGCTGGACGGAAACTTAGGACAATCCGGTCCAGTCCTTCCATTCTAGGGAAAAACAGGAAATTCTGGGGAGATCACGGGACGAACCGGTCCAATCTCCAACCCAGAGCACCCTCTGTTCTGAAATACCTCTTCCAGGTTAACAGAGTTCCTCTTCCTTCCTCCACAGATCCAACCCCAAACTCTCCTCTGGATTTTCTATTTATTTCAGAGTTCTATGGGTAACTGTGGGAACTGTTTTTCCAACTAACACCAGATCTTGACTTACTTTTACTTTTGTTTTTACCATCATTGTTACTCATGAAACTAATTCACAGTAAATCTTTATCAATGTAAATTTTAATTTTTTGTTCAATATTCTAATTGAAATAAACATCAGTCTTAATTAATAAAACAAAAAAGTCTAACCATTCGTTCCACTAAAACGGTGGTTACAGTTTTCCCCCTCTGGACGAGAACACCGTCCTCGGTGTTATTATTCTAGTTCAGTAAAAAGCTCAGGATAAGCTTCACGAACAAAACTTTCGTCTTCCCAGGTAGCTTCCTCAGGTCCAAAGTGCTTCCATTGCACTTTAACCTGGGCGATGACTCGTTTCCGGAGCATGATTTCCCTCTGGTCGATTATACTGTGTGGCTTGACCAGAAATTCCCCGTCTGGTTCTACCTGCACAAAATAAACTTATGTTAATTAAATAAGTTTATAATATCGCATCATTATTTAGTGATCATACTCATTCACTACCTGTATGTTCTGCCAATGAATAATATGCCTTGTATCATGGACATATCGTTTCAATAACGATACATGGAAAACATTATGCACCCAAATATGACTAGGAAGAGCTAAACGATACGCCACCAGTCCCACTCTCTCCAGAATTTGGAAAGGGCCACAGAATTGGGGTGCAAATTTTGCACAAGACGCCCATATTAATGTGCTTTTCTTTGGTTTGATCCTGACATATACATGATCTCCAACTGCATATTCACGATAAGACATTTTCTTATCCGCATACACTTTCTGCCTGTCCCATGCTGCTTTCAAATTTTTCCTCACCTCAGCTTCCATTTCTGCTAGCATGTCTGGTCCTAGCATGAGTTTATTCTCTGGGCTGCTCCAGTTGATGGGAGTCCTGCACTGCCGACCATAAAGTGCTTCGAACGGACTCATCTTTAATGATTCTTGGTAACCGTTGTTGTAGGCGAACTCTATCAAGTGTAGATACTCTTCCCATTTAACCGGTTGTTGCATGACATACATTCTCAGCATGTCTTCTAGTACATGATTTACCCGCTCAGTCTGGCCGTCTGTTTGTGGGTGGTATGCAGTACTAAAATGTACTTGAGTTACTAACCCTGTAAAAAGTGTCTTCCAAAAGGCTGATGTGAATTTTACATCCCTGTCCGAGATGACGGTCTTAGGTATGCCATGGAGTCTGAAGATCTCACGCATAAATAAGTCTGCTATTTGTACTGTCTTATAGGTGGACTGGACAGGTATGAAATGTGCTGACTTACTTAGTCTATCCACAACTACCATTATGGAATCATTACCTCGCTTTTACTTTGGTAACCCGGTGATAAAGTCCAATGAAATCACCTCCCACTTCCACTCAGGAATGGGTATAGGTTGCATTAATCCAGCTGGATGCCGATGCTCCACTTTTACTTGCTGGCATTATAAACACTTGGTTAAATAGCTTGCTATTTCCTTCCTCATGCCTGGCCAACAGTAATCCTTTCTTATGGCTGTCAACATCTTTTGATATCCCGGATGACCAGCATAATTGCTTCTATGATATTCATCCAGTATCATAGTTTTTAATTCCACTCTATTCGGAATGACTATTTTCTTCTTAAAAACCAGCAACCCATCTTGGTTGATATCATATCCCCCTTGTTCCCCCTGTCCTTCAGATTCTTGGGTTTGCTGCCACAAATATTTATACTCTAGATCCTTGTCTGCTTGTTTTATGATTTGATCTAGAAATCTGGTTTCCACCTGATTAACGTATAACTCATAAATGCTATGCACTTTTCTGCTCAATGCATCCGCAACTTTTTTCTCCTTTGCCTTCACGTGCTGCAGATCAATTTAAAACTCGCTCAGAAAAGCATTCCACCTTGCTTTTCGGGAGTTTAAATCAGTTTGTTTAAAATAGCTGGTTAGGCTGCTATGATCCATCCTTAATACAAATTTCTTCCCAAGTAAATAATGTCTCCACACCCGGAGTGCGTGCACAACTGCGGTCAGATCTAAATCATAAGCTGAATACCGCTGCTCATGATCTTTTAACTTGCGGGATTCATACGCAACTACCTTTCCTTCTTGTGATAAAACAGCCCCAACACCTTCCTTGCATGCATCTGTACAAACCTCGAATTCTTTACTCAGATCTGCCACACTTAACACAGGTGTTGTTGTCAGCAACTGCTTCAATCTTTCAAAACTATCCTGTCATTCTTTTGTCCATTTAAAGATTTTCCCTTTCCTTTGCAAGGAGGTAATAGGAAAAGCTATTTTTGAGAATCCTTTTATAAATCGCCAGTAATAGCCAGCGAGACCCATAAAATATCGTATATCTGCCACATTCTGTGGCACCTTCGATTCCATAATAGTCTTGATTTTCTCCGGATCTACAGCTATGCCTTTTTCAGATATTACGTGTCCAAGATACTATATATTTTTTTTAAAGAAGTCACATTTGCTGAATTCCGCATACAGTTGGTGCTTCCTAAGCATTTCCAGCACCATTCGCAAGTGTGCCTTGTGTTCTTCCGCATCCTTAGAATAAATCAGTATGTCATCAATGAAAATTAACACAAAGTTGTCCAAATAAGGATAGAAAACACTATGCATCAGCCTCATAAAGGTGGCTGGTGCATTAGTTAACCCAAAAGGTAATACCACGAATTCGTAGTGGCCATACCTTGTACGAAAGGCAGTTTTGTAGATATCTTCATCTTTAATCCGGATCTGGTGATAACCAGATCGCAAATCGATCTTTGAGAACACCGTGGCCCCTCTTACCTGATCAAACAAGTCATCAATATGAGGTAGAGGATACCTGTTCTTAACATTTAGCTTATTTAACTGTTGGTAATCCATGCACATGCGCATGGTTCCATCCTTCTTTTTAACAAACAATACGGGTGCTCCCCAGGGTGATACACTGGGTCGAATATACCCCTTATCTAGCAATTCTTGAAGCTGCATCTTCAGTTCAGTCAGTTCTGGTACACTCATACGGTAAGGAGTCCGTGAAACTGGCGAGGCTCCTGGCAGCGGTTCTATTGTAAAATCAACCTCTCTTTTTGGTGGCAAACCTGGTATTTCTTCAGGAAATATATCCTTAAATTCCTGAACTACCGGTATATTTTCTAACGCAGCAGCTTTATTTTTAGACTCAGATAATCCAACTTGTATAGCATACAGTTGGCATCCCTTCCTTATACATTTCCCCATCTGGGAAGCTATAATTGGGCACAGATTTACAGGCTTCTTTATGCCTTGAATCCCTTGACGAATACCATTATGATCTCTGTAATAAACTATCTTTTCCTTACAGTCTATAAGATTCCAATGCTTCTCCAACCAATCCATACCCAATAATATATCATAGGATCCCAAAGGCAGAATATTTAAATCCACTACCAGCTGCTGTCCGCCAATTTGCAGTGCACATTCCGGTATTTTGGCACTAACCCTTCTTTTTGCTCCTGTGGCTAACTGGACCAACCAGGTCTTTTTGAACTTTTGACTTGGCAGTTTACAGACTTCCACTAGTTTAGGACTTATATAACTTAGACTTGCCCCCGGGTCTACTAAAACAGAAACAGTTTGGGATAGCAATTTACCTTCTAGTTCTATCATGGTAGGCTGAAAATCCGCTTGCTGGTCCTCCAATGCAGCATTAATTCTGGGTATACTCCGAGCAACATCTCCCACAGTAGAGGCTTCTTGCAGGTTATTTACTACCTCAGTTTTACCCCGCTATGGGCAATCTCGATAGTAGTGCGCTGCCCCGCAGCCCCAACACTGCAGAGGTGGCCTCTGATTTTGTGGTTTCTCAGGTTTACTTGAAGCTTCCACCGTTTTGTATTCTCCAGGCCATCTAACCCGCTGATGGTTCCTACCGAATTGTTTATTGATTGAGTTTCTGGCGGTATTTCGGAAATTACTGGTTTTCCCCCTTTTGGAACCAGCATTGTTTCTGTTATCCTTCCTTGTTTGCCATCCTTTTTCGGGATCTATCTTGTTTTTCTCTTGCTGATAGCACAGCCTTGCCTTTCTGATAGCGTCGTCCATTGTCTTAGGATTTTCAAATTCGATACGCTCCTTCATATGGACAGGTAAATTGCTCAGAAATCTTTGAACTTTGGCTTTTTCTTCTCTTAAGTATGGTACATAGCGCAGTAATGCAGTAAACTTGGTGATGAACTCGTCCATGGTCAGTTGTCCTAGCCTTAAATCATGAAATTCTTGGGCTTTTTCATCATAAAAACGCTCAGTCAGGTACTTATCCTTAAAGTACTGTTGAAACTTTTCCCATGTCACATCTTGATCCTCTAATCCCCGCACGTTCTTCACTTCTTCCCACCATAAGGTGGCTTTGTATTTTAACTGATAAATGGCCAGTCGTGCTTTAAGACCACTGTCGTAATCATACAGCTGGAAATATTTGTTCATGTTAATCAGCCAGGCTTATGCCACCTCCTCTTTTTCTCCATCGAACGTAGGTGGCTTTATCTTTCTGAATTCTCTGTGTAATTCCACCTTCTGCCTTTTACTGGCTTTCTGTTCGTTTTCATTTTCAGATTCAGCCTCATTAAAATTTCTATGAGGATTACTTCGCTGCGACATACTTCTTTCTCTTTGGTTCATATCTTGTTCACCTGTTTGCTGATCGTCCCTTTCCTGGAATTCTCTGCCAGCACTGGGATTCTCATTTCTCTGATTCTGTTTTTCGGAGAGGCTTTTTAAGATCCTCTCTTGCTCCTGCATCATTCTAGCATTTTCCTTCCGTACCCTCTTCATCTCTTCCTGCAACTGTTGTACTGTGTGTAATAAAATGCGAGTCTGATGTTGTTGTTCTTCCATCAATCTATTAGACCTCTGATGCTGCTCTATCCCCAACTGGACCCACATTTCAGGGTTTCCCTCTGGTGGAGGCTGCATTTCTCCGATATTTCGCTGTAGCAATTGTGATTGTGAAGGTGTCCGTCTCATCTGTCCTTCCAACTAATTATCTGACTGTGCATGGGTAACATACAATTTTTAACGTTAGTTGGCCCAATAGGGCTCCAGAGTTGTAACCTGCTCTGATACCACTTGTAACAGTCAACATTACCATAAAACTTACCATCATAAAAAAAATTTTTATCATTACCGAAAAGGCAACCAACATTAAATAGAAAATATTATTATATGACACGGTCCTAAATGTTTGCACAGCTGGCATCATTCTTGGATTATCGTGTTTTCGGTACTACATAATGGAGTTTGCTGTACTATGGATTATATATAGATTTTTTCGTGGATTTTGTTTTCCATAATGGCTCGTATTATTAATAAATCTCAGAACTATTAAGTGCTGGTAATTATGTTTATCCATTCCGCATTTATAATTGTCAATTTGCAAACTTTGGAAATTGGGTTCGAATTTTATGTAGTCCGGCTGGCCTATCTGCCCAACACCTGGCCTGCCTTCCTCCGTCGATTTGGTAAGATCGCACGGCTCTTGTGCCTAGGGTTAGTAATGACCCCTTGGCGCTCTAACCGTTCCGGTCTCATTGTTACTCTTCGCGCTGAGAGTTCTGGAGGCGGTGTGGCTCTGCCAGGGTTTCTTCACGGGGTTTCTAGACCTTCTGAGGCGATGGTGGTAACGCGGCGGCCAGAGAGCTTGCCTCTCGACTCAGGTAAACATCTCCTGACTGTTCATAAATTTTTCTGCGGTTTTTTTTTTTTCGTGAAACGGGTTGAGTTCCTTGCGTGAATCAAATGGAGGAGTCTGGTTATCATTCTAACCCTGAAGCTTAAGTTTCTTTTCTGGCCGTTGCTCTCATATGTTCTTTCAAATCGCTAAATTCTTTTCGTTTTGGGGGTTTTGGATAGCGGAGGTCCGGTGCTTTAAAGAGAAACTCCCAGGTTCGAAAAACGACAGGTAATCTCTCTTTGAATAAAACAAACTTGCCTCCATTCCGGGGTGACCCTGTTCTTCAGCACTGTTAATAATTCTTTTGTTCCTTTTATAAAATTTTCCTCCCGCATGCCTAATGGAATCTCTCTTATGACAGGTATTGCCATACTTCCTACTCCAGCTCGGGTTCCTTGTCGTTTTCCATGCTTTCTCACGGAAAGAGGGTTAACCCCTGCATGCATTTCACAGGTACTCCGTTTTCGACAGGGACTGTACCCTTGGACTTCCTTTGGCGAAACGTTTAGATGATAATCCTGTCTAAGTCCAGTTCAGGGTTTAGCCTGATATGTTTTTAGTTTATGCCGTGTAGGATAGGCTCTTGTTCAGGTTTTCCTTGTTGTCATTTGCGGCCTCAAGCCGACAGTTGTATAATGTTTGACTACTCCTAAGTGGAGTTTACTTTGATATAAACTGTGAATATGTCATACGGTTATTTGCCAGACTGCTTCTCTATTTGAATTAAAACTTCTCGCACACAATGTATTTATGCTTCTTGTTATGATTATACCAGTTGCAGTGGTAGCGCGACATTCTCAATTGAGTTTCGTTAGTGTCTTTTATATACTGTGTGTATAACGCCGTGAGGCTATTTACTGTGTCTACAATCTTTTCCAATGGTATCTATAGTTTCTTTGCACCAAGTCATGGGTTCTTATGTATCACTGGAATTGTTGGTTCATCGTTCACTACTTCGATTCTAGAATTTTCCTGTATCTACTGATAAGAGTTTTATTATTTGTTGGAGGGTTAATATTTCTATGTTACTACTACCAGAACGTTCTGCATTTCTTACTGCTCCTGGTATTCCTTATTCTGTTTAATCTTTCCCTAAATAGTACAGGCATCCAGACCGCCATTCATGTCCGTGTTTCTTCAAAGGCGGAGAAAGACCAACCCTTTAGCACAGAATTCTGGCTTGAAGGGTTAACGGTTCTCCCGTTCCTCTGTCTGTGTTTATTTTCCACTATTTATATTCTACAGGACTATCTTAACTAGTGAGGGAGATATGGCCAGTAATTAAATTTCAGGCTCTGTTATTAAATACTTTTTCCACAGGAATTTAACCTACCTCTGTACATGATATAATAGTGTGAAGAAAAGAAAGAAAATACTGAGTAGACTATTGCTCTTTCTGGCTAATGTAAAATCTCATCTGTAGACTGTCTTTATAGAATATAATACTTATTTCCAACAAACCCTACTGTAATGGTAACAAAAAACAAGATTCATCCTTTCATGGTAATAAAGTTAAGTTTTCTAACTACAGCATTCTTCAGAAATTAAAATCAGAAGAAAAACAAACAAAACATTCTATTTATTCTTATTCTTTACTCATCTGGATCCTGAATCAACTGATGGTAATAATGTTCCTCCCTTCCATGAGCTGGCGAACAGTCACGCAGCTCTCCCCCGTGCATCAAGTCTGGGTCTCTGTAATTCTCAGAGCGCTGGACGGAAACTTAGGACAATCCGGTCCAGTCCTTCCATTCCAGGGAAAAACAGGAAATTCTGGGGAGATCACGGGACGAACCGGTCCAATCTCCAACCCAGAGCACCCTCTGTTCTGAAATACCTCTTCCAGGTTAACAGAGTTCCTCTTCGTTCCTCCACAGATCCAACCCCAAACTCTCCTCTGGATTTTCTATTTATTCCAGAGTTCTATGGGTAACTGTGGGAACTGTTTTTCCAACTAACACCAGATCTTGATTTACTTTTACTTTTGTTTTTACCATCATTGTTACTCATGAAACTAATTCACAGTAAATCTTTATCATTGTAAATTTTTACTTTTGTTTTTACCATCATTGTTACTCATGAAACTAATTCACAGTAAATCTTTATCAATGTAAATTTTAATTTTTTGTTCAATATTCTAATTGAAATAAACATCAGTCTTAATTAATAAAACAAAAAAGTCTAACCATTCGTTCCACTAAAACGATGGTTACAGATTTATATGGAGGCAATGTCTTAGAAATTAACCTGTACACTAAAATCAATGCACTAGAATTAGAATAGAACTGAATTAGTATGAGAAATTGGGATATACACTAAAGTCAATGTATTATTAATTGGCATGTATGCTCAAATCAATAATTATTTATATGTACATTGAATAGAATAGTAGGTGACATGAGCATTTTAATTGATCAAGTAGAAATAGAAACTGGCTTTAAAAAAATCAGTTAGATAAGAAGTGAACTAACAAGTAGACCAAGAGAAGAGAATATTTTTGGCAAGTGCTTATTGATATTTGCATTGAATAGAAAGAAAAAAAATGGCATATACTTAAAGGCAATGATTTAGAAATTTTAATGCACATTGAAGTCAATGTGTTAGAAACTGAAGTAAGAATTAGAAATTGAAATATAAGCTAAAATAAATGCATTACAAATTGACATGTACATTCAAACCAGTTTATCTAAAATAAACATGTACACCATTAAATATAAATTAATATGTAAAATAATAAATTTAAAGTGAAATAAAATATAAAATTTGAATTTTAATCCAAATAGAAAGAAACTGGAATATGAATTGAAGTTGACATTTAAAGAAAATTGAAATTGAATTTTCTACTGAAATTAGTTATGTAAAGAGAAAATTAACATGTAGTCAAAGATCAGACATGTCAAATGCGATCATTGAAACTAGCTCGTTATGGTGATCCCGTACCTCACAACCGTTGAACAAATCTCATAATTGACATGTAGAGCTTTTCTAATTATAAACTTAAATGTTGTATGGTCATCTACGCTAATTTGTATCTCTATATGTTTCTACCTCAATTACTAATGGGTAAATGCAAATAGAAATATAATAAGAAATACAAATACAAATTTGTAATTGAAATTGGTATGGAATAGAATATAAATATAAATTGACATCTACATGGAGGAGATATAAAATTATATAAGACGAAATTTGAAGAATTATATGTTTCTATTGTAATTTATAAAGTTTAAATGGAGATAGAATTAAAATTAAAAATCAAAATTGAAATATATGTGTTAAAAGTTGACAAGTACATTACATTGAAATCAATGCTCTATAAATTGAAAAAAAAAAATGAAATAGAATTAAAATTTATTTATACACTAAAATCATTGTGTTAGAAATTTACATGTACTTCAAAATTAACGCATCAAAAATTGACATGCACACCCAAATGAATGTGATGAAAATTGAAATAAAACTAAGAGCTCAAATAGAAATAGAAATAGAAATTGAAAGTGAAATTGTACACTAAAATAAATAATTATATATATGTACATTGAATAGAATAGTAGGTGACATGAGAATTTTAATTAATATAATAGAAATTCAAGTAGAAATATAAATTTCAAAAAAGAATAAATAAGGTCTATAAGAAGTGAGCTCACGGGTAGATGGAGAGCATATTTGTGACAAGTGTTTATTCAAATCAACATTGAATAAAAAGATAAAATAAAAAGATAAAATTGGCATGTATATAAAGGCAATGATTTAGAAATTAATATGTACATGGAAATCAATTATAAATTGAAGTAAGAATTAGAAATTGAGATATACACTAAAATCAATATATTACAAATTGAGGTATACATTAAAATCAATTTATCTTAAAATGACATGTACACCAGAATTAACATGTTAGAAATTGAAATAAAAATAGAAAGAAAGTTTATATGTTAAAATGATAAATATACACATTAAGCTTTGTGACCTATTGTATTGCTCCTTTAAATAAGTCATAGTAGTCTATATAAGGAGTATTTAAAAAAAAAAAAAAAATTATATTTTACTTTCTAAATTGTAAATGAAGATAGAAATCGATTTAAAATTTGAAATTGAAATAGATATTGAGTAAAAATAAAAATAAAGATTGGCATGTATATGAAATCAATGTGTTATAAATTTATATGTACATATTAGTGCATTAAAAATTGAATATAATTGAAATAAAATCTAATTGAAATATAATTAAGATGTACACACTAAAATCAATGTGTTAAAAATTTACATGTGCATTAAAACGGATGCATCTAATATGTTAAAAATTGAAATAAAAATAAAAGCTCACATTGAAATGGAGATAGAAGTTGAGCTTGATGTGTATACTTAAACAAATAATTATGTATATGTATATTGAACAGAATAGAGGTTGACAACATTTTGTATCAATTTCTAATATGTAAAAGAGTAAGAAAATATTTAGGTGAAGTTGCGTTTGAAATCAACACTAAAATCATGGCAATTAGAAATTGATAATCACAAATAATTCTATACACTAGGACTTGATATAAAAAAATAAATTGACATTTAAAAATCAATACTTAGAAACATTGAAATTGGCGTTGACATTTAAACAAAAATTAAAAATAACATTGACATTAAATATAAGTTGGTATGTACAAAAATAAATTGAAAATGAAATAGAAAATGGAATTTGAATTGAAATCCAAATAGAAAGAAACTTGAATAGGTATTGAAGTTGACATTGAAGAGAAATTGAATTTTACTCTTATTTTTTTTATAGAAATCAATTATGTAAAGAAAGAGATAACAGCTAGTTAAAGAGCACACATATCCAAAGCCCTGACTGAAACTAGATATTTTTGGTGATCTCGTACCTCGGAATGGTTGAAAAAACCCCACATTTGATATGTAGAGTTTTTCCATTTATTAACTCGAACAATTAAATAACTTATAAATATCTATACATGTAGTGAGTAATTTTTATGTCTAGATGTTTCTGTTTCTATTTCTAATGTGCAAATGGAGATAGAAATATAATAATAAATAGAAATATAAACCAAAATTTGTAATTGAATTGGAATTTAATAGAATATAAAATAGATTTACATGTATATGGAGGCAATGTTTTCGAATTTAATATCTACACTAAAATCAATGAGTTAGAATTTGAATAGAACTGAAATAGTATGAGAAATTAAGATGTACACTAAATTCAATGTATTATAAATTGACATGTATGCTCAAATCATAATTATGCATATGCACATTGAATAGAATAGTTGGTGACATGAACATTTTAATTAATGCAATAGAAATTAAAGTAGAAATAGAAATTGGCTAAAAAAAAACAGTTACATAAGGAGTGAGCTAACAAGTAGACAGAGAGCATATTCTTGGCAAGTGTTCAATGAAGTCCACATTGAATAGAAGGAAAAAAAATGGCATGTATATAAAGGAAATGATTTAGAAATTGATATGCACATGGAAGTCAATGTGTTAGAAACAGAAGTAAGAATTAGAAATTGGGATGTACACTAAAATCAATACATTACAAATTGACATGTGCAGTAAAATCAATTTATCTAAAAATAAAATATACACCATTGAATATAAATTGATATGCAAAATAATAAATTGCAAATGAAATAGAATGTGGAATTTGAGTTTAAATCCAATAAGAAAGAAAGTGGAATAGGAATTGAATTCAAAAATTAAGAGAAATTGAAATTGATTTTTTTACTGAAATCAATTATGTAAGGAGAGAGTTAACATGTATTCAAAGAGTACACATGTCAAAAGCGGTCATTGAAACTAGGTTGTTAGGGTGATCTAGTACCTTTAAATAGTTGAACAAATCCAATAGAAGACATGTAGAATTTTTCCACTTATAAAGTGAATCAATTCAATAATGTATGATAATATACATAGTGAATAATTTATATGTCAAGATGTTTCTATTTCAATTACTAATGTGTAAATGGAGATAGAAATAAAATTAAAAATCAAAATTGAAATTTGAAATTGAAATCGATATTGAATAGAAATGGAAAAAAAAATGGTAGTGTACATGAAATGATGTCTTAAAATTTTACACGTAGCTTGAAATCAATATGTACATTGAATAGAATAGTAGGTGACATGAATTTTTTAATTAATATAATATAAATTTAAGTAGAAATAGAAATTTACTTTAAAAATAAATAAATAAATCATTTATATAAGGAGAGAGCTAACAAGTAAATGGAGAACATATATGTGAGAAGTGTTCATTCAAATCAATATTGAATAAAAAAATAATGAAATAAGAAAAAATGGCATGTGCATAAAGGCAATAATTTACAAATTGATATGTACATGGAAATCAATTTATTAGAAATTGAAGTAAGAATTAGAAATTGAAATATACACTAAAATCAATGTATTACAAATTGATATTTAAATTAAAAATAATTTATCTTTAAATGAAATGTACATCAGAATCAACATGTTAGAAATAGAAGGAAAGTTATATGTTAAGATGATAAATACACATTTTAATAATTGTGACATTTTGTCTTACTCCTTTAAATAAGTAGTAGTAATCTATATAAGGAGTAATTTAAAAAACACAATTTTAAATTTAATTCCTAAATTGTAAATGGAGATAGAAATCAATTTAAAATTGAAATTGAAATCGATATTGAATAGAAAAAAATTTGGAAATTAATGTGTTAGAAATTGACATGTACATTTAAATTAATGCATTCAAAATTGAATATTATTGAAGTAGAATTGAGATGTACAATAAAATCAACACGTTAAAAATTTACATGTACATTAAAACCAATGCATCTAAGATTGACATCAACATGTTAGAAATTGAAATAAAATAAAAAACTCACATTGAAATAGAGATAGATATTGTAACCACCTTATTAGCTGCTACTAATGGTTGTGCTTTATTGATTAAGGATGAATTAATTTAAATATTTGAACAAACTATTTTAGATTTTCTGAATAAAAGGATTTACTATGGAATTAGTTTTCATGAGTAAAAATTGATGGTAAAAAGAAATATAACTCAAGATATGGAATTAGTTAAAGAAAAACTGTTTTTACAGTTACCCAAAAAGAAACTCTGGAATAAAGAAGGATTCCAGGGGAATTTTTGGGGTTCTTGGCTAGGAAGGGAGAGGACTCTGTAAAAACTGGAAAGAAAATTCCAGAACAGAATTGTCTGCTGGGTTGGATATTGGACCGGACTGTCCCGAAATCTCCCCAGAACTCTATTCCACTGGAGTAGGAGGGTTGGACCGGATCGTCACGAATCCCTCCTACAGAACAGAGTGTAACGCTCCAGACTTGAAGCTAGGGGGAGAGCAGTGGGACGTAATTGCCCAGCTCGTGGTAGGGAGGCAACAAGACCATCAGACAGAATTACATGTAAATAAGTAAGATGCAGATAACCCTTGTTTTTATAAAGTAGGAAAAGAAATTGTTTTCTGGTTGTTCCAACTCTGCGGTTATGATAAGGCTGACGGTAAATTAGTGTTGTTTATTTTAGTTCTCTATTTTATTGAATCTGTTGGAAGAATTGATGGAATTTAGAAGGAAACTGTGATACTTATATATTTCTGGGTTTCTTTTATCATAGAAGCTAGTGAAGTAAATCTGAAAACCCTGAAACCTAATCTTTCTTTTCCTGAGTTAACTCTCGTGAGTAGAAGGAGGCTTATAAAATAAAAAAATACTGAATGGTAAACTTCGGAAAGACTGTTAACCCAAAACCTATAAACCAGAGTCATGGGTTGGTCGCCTTTTTCCTCCTATGATAATTACACGGACAGATGGGCAGTTCGGTCGCCGTATTCCATAAACAATAGGTGTAAAACAGGAACAAACTAAGAAGTTCTGTAGATTCAAATTTAGATAACCCCAGTAGTAGACATCAAATCATCATTCTTATAAGGCCGAAACAGCCTGACAGAAACAAAATATGATATCGAAATTTCAGAACAAAAGCACTGAGCAAGAAACCGAAGTGAATCTCATTACTTCCATTAACACCGTAAGGAAAATTAAGTATATAAACTAATGCACAGAACCATTAACCAAGAATGGAAACAACGGCAAATTACCCACAGTATGGCATAACTATGCAATTAAATCGTGAGAACGGAAACTTATATAAATAGAGTTAGGACGAACTGTAACGCCATACACACAGTCATCGCATAGGCATGCGGTAAGCATTCAACGGTGAAATTATACAGATAATTCCAATAGTTCAAGGACAATACAGTTCTTAATTAAAAGTCCGGGCGAGTATAACTCTAGCCTTCAGCAACAACATAAATTATACATATAAAAGTCTGAGAACTGAAACTCGGAAGTTAGAAACCCTTCCGAGGACTGAATCATCACATCCTGTCGGCGTGAGGCCGTAAACAATGCTATTTGCCATTAAAATCCTGAAATAATACATAACAGGTGGATTACACACTCAATCTTGAACCCTACTGATTTCACACACTCGTTATCAGATAAGTAAGCCGAGGAGGGTTTCCACTCCTACGCAATAAATACCTGTAGTTGCGTGCCAGAGTTCGGCCGCTGCCATGAAGAGCTTGAATAACACCGGAAACCACCAAGCGGGTATGGGAAGTTCAAGCCATACCTACCACACCGAGAAAGAAAAACTTAACAAGAGGAACGAACAGAAACGAGAAAATAATGACTTCAACATTCTTATATAGTGAAAGAGAAAACAAAAACCTCAGTTTCTAAATAGCATCGAAGGATTAATACCTATATAAGTGGTTAGCAGAACCCGAGGGTTTGGGAGTATCTTCCGTCAACGAATCCAGCGAGACTGTAACGAAGATTGTTAATGAAGAAGACTGGAACAAAAACCTACCCAGAATACAACCCTGAAGTAAATAACCATAATCATCGAACATTCAAATCCTTTCTGGAAGAGAAAGCAGACTAAATTCTCTGTGCATGAGCGTTGTGGGAGCGGAATAGATTACCTGTGTTGGGAAGAAGGCTGCATGCATTTCGCCTTGCATCGTTCACCAAAGGAGCAGTTCAAACCCTGTGAGTTTCCTCCCAACCGCACCGCCTCCAGAACCATCGCACAGAGGCGAAAATGAATGGGAAATGGTTAGAGAACCAAGGTCATAGAAAACCCTAAACAAATATCCACCGTGGGATCGAAAACCCTTCAACGACAGATCTAGTGCCACGTATGGGCGGTAACTTCGAGCTAACAGGCCAAGAGTTCCGGTCATCCAAATTTATCACACAATTAACACATTGCAAATGGAGAAGATAGGTAAGCCAAAATGTTATGGAGTTCGGATAAGGCCGGTGGCACCAATAAATCCGAAGACCTGGTGTAATAAATATATGTTAGGTGATTTGGATTACCGTAGCATAGTTTTTAAAACAAAATCAATCCCGTAATAACCTGTAGGTACGTAAGACCAATCACATTACCGCAGCCCGGATTCTAATGTATTTATATATATAATGATTCCAGATTAGTGTTTGATTGAATCTTTAACACTTGATTAATGTATTACTCAGAATCTGGAATTGGAGTGAACCCGATGCATTGTGGGGTAGGTAATTATGGTTTAGTTGGTAAATTTTTTTAAATTTTTTTTAATGTGATGATTGTTACAAGTGGTATCAGAGTAGCGTTACAACGCTGGGCCCTAATTGGGTCGACTGACGTTACAAAATGTATGATTTCATGCACAGCCAGATAAATAATGGAACGACAACCAAGGTGGACACCGTCACAACAGCAACAGCGAAATGCTAGAGAGATTCAACACCCACCAGAAGGAAACCCCGAAATGTGGGTTCAGCTGGGAATAGAGCAGCATCAGTGGTCTAACAGATTGATTGAAGAACAGCAACATCAGACTCGCATTTTGTTGCACACAGTACAATAGTTACAGGAAGAGATGGAAAGAGTACGCAAGGATAATGCAAGGATGATGCAGGAACAGGAGAGGATCTTAAAGAGCCTCTCCGATAAACAAAATCAAAGGGTTGAAAAGCCCAGTGCTAACAGAGAGTTTCAAGGAGGAGACGAACAACACTCAGAGGAGCAAGGTACATGCCGAAGAGAAAGAAGTGTGTCACAGCGAAGTTTTCCAAACAGAAATTTTAATGAGGCTGAATCTGAAAATGAAACTGAATGGAAGGCAAACAAAAAACAGAAGGTGGAACTGCACGGAGAATTCAGAAAGATAAAGCCACCTACGTTTGATGGCGAAAAGGAGGAAGTGGCAGAGGCATGGTTGATTAATATGAACAAATACTTTCAGGTGTATGATTATGACAGCGGTCTCAAGGCACGGTTAGCCATTTACCAGCTGAAAGATAAAGCCACCCTATGGTGGGAAGAAGTGAAGAATGTGCGGGGAATAGAGGATTAGGATGTGACATGGGATAAGTTCCAACAGTACTTCAAAGACAAGTACTTGACTGAGTGTTTCTATGATGAAAAGGCTCGAGAATTCCATGATTTAAGGCTGGGAAAATTGACCATGGACGAGTTCATCACTAAGTTTACATCATTACTGCGCTATGTACCGTACTTAAGAGATGAGAAGGCCAAGGTTCAGCGATTCCTGAGCAGTTTACCTGCTCACATGAAGGAACGTATCGAGTTTGTTAACCCTAAGACAATGGATGAGGCCATCAGAAAGGCAAGGCTGTGTTATCAGCAAGCAAAAAATAAAGTGGACCAAGGTAAAGGGTGGCAAACAAAGAAGGAAAATAGAAACAGTGCTGGTTTCAAAAGGGGCAAAACCAGTAAGCTCAGCCAGGAGTTCAGTTAATAAGCAGTTTGGTAGGAACCATCAGCGGATTAGATGGTCGGGGGAGGACAAGACGGTGGAAGCTTCAAATAAACCTGAGCAACCTCACAGCCAGAGGCCACCTCTGCAGTGTTGGGGCTGCGGGGCAGCACATTACTATCGTGATTGCCCACAGAGGAGTAAAGCTAAAGCAGTAAACAATTTGCAGGAGGCCTCTACTGTGGGAGATATTTCCAGAAGCATACCCAGAATTAACGCAGCATTGGAGGACCAGCAAGCTGACTTTCAACCCACCATGATAGAACTAGAAGGTAAACTGTCATCCCAAACTGTTTCTGTTTTGGTAGATCCAGGCACAAATCTAAGTTATATAAGTCCTAAATTAGTGGAAACCTGTAAACTATCAAGTCAAAAATTTAAAAAGAGCTGGTTGGTTCAGTTAGCTACAGGAGCTAAAAGAAGAGTTAATGCCAAAATACCAGATTGTGCACTACAAATCGATGGACAACAGTTAATGGTAGATTTAAATATTCTGCCTTTGGGATCCTATGACGTATTGTTGGGTATGGATTGGTTAGAGAAACATTGGACTCTCATCGACTGTAAGGAAAAGATAGTTTACTACAGAGATCAGAATGGTAATCGCCAGGAAATTCAGGGCATAAAGAAGCCTGTATGTCTGCGTCCAATTACCGCTTCCCAAATGGCAAAATGCATGAGAAAGGGATGCCAGCTGTACGCCATACAAGTTGGACTATCTGAGTCCAAGGATAAAGCAGCTGTGTTAGAAAACATACCAATAGTACAGCAATTCAAGGACGTATTTCCTGAGGAAATACCCGGATTACCACCTAAAAGAGATGTTGATTTCACAATAGAGCTGTTACCAGGAGCTTCGCCAATTTCGCGAACTCCCTACCGTATGAGTGTGCCAGAATTAACTGAGCTAAAAATGCAGCTTCAGGAATTATTAGATAAAGGGTATATACGACCCAGTGTGTCCCCTTGGGAAGCACCTGTACTGTTTGTTAAGAAAAAGGATGGAACTATGCGCATGTGCATGGATTACCGACAGTTAAATAAGCTGACTGTTAAGAACAGGTATCCCCTACCCCGAATTGATGACCTGTTTGACCAGGTAAAGGGAGCTACTGTGTTCTCAAAAATTGATTTGCGGTCTGGATATCACCAGATTCGAATTAAAAATGAAGATATACACAAAACTGCTTTTTGCACCAGATATGGCCACTATGAATTCGTGGTATTACCTTTTGGGCTAACTAATGCACCAGCCACCTTTATGAGACTGATGCATAGTATTTTCCACCCTTATCTGGGTAACTTTTTGTTAATATTCATTGATGATATACTGATTTATTCTAAGAATGCAGAGGAACATGAGCAGCATCTGCGTATGGTACTGGAGATGTTAAGGAAACATCAGTTGTACGCAAAATTCAGTAAATGTGATTTCTTTAAAGAAGAAATATAGTATCTCGGACATGTAATATCCAAAAAGGGTATAGCGGTAGACCCGGAGAAAATTAAAACCATCATGGAATGGAAGGTGCCACAGAATGTGGCAGATATACGATCGTTTATGGGTCTCGCTGGCTACTACCGGCGATTTATAAAAGGATTCTCGAAGATAGATTTTCCCATTACTTCTTTACAAAGAAAGGGGAAGATCTTTAAATGGACAAAAGAATGTTAGGAGAGCTTTGAAAGATTGAAGCAGTTGTTGACGACAGCGCCTGTGTTAAGCGTAGCAGATCCGGATAAGGAGTTTGAGGTTTGTACAGATGCGTGTAAGGAAGGAGTTGGGGCTGTATTATCACAAGAAGGGAAGGTAATTGCATATGAATCCTGCAAGTTAAAAGATCATGAGCAGCGTTATTCAGCTTATGATTTAGAGCTGACTACAGTTGTGCATACTCTCCGGGTATGGAGACATTACCTACTTGGGAAAAGGTTTGTGTTGAAGACTGATAACCAGCTATTTTAAACAGGCTGACTTAAATTCCCGACAAGCAAGATGGAACGCTTTGTTGAGGGAATTTGATATTGATCTATAGCACGTGAAAGGAAAAGAGAACAAAGTTGCGGATGCATTAAGTAGAAAATTGCATAACCTTTATGAGTTATATGTCAACCAAATTGAAACCAGATTTTTGGAACAAATCAGAAAAGAAGCAGACAAGGATCCTGAGTATAAATACTTGTGGCAGCAGACACAAGAATCTGAAGGACAAGGTGGACAAGGGGATTATGAGATTAACCAGGACGGGTTGTTGATCTTTAATAAAAGAATTGTCATTCCAAACAGGGTGGAACTAAAAACTAAGTTGTTGGACGAATATCACAGAAGCAATTATGCGGGGCACCCAGGATACCAAAAGATGCTGACAGCTATAAGGAAGGACTAATGTTGGCCAGGCATGAGGAAGGATATAGCAAGCTATCTAACCAAGTGTTTAGAGTGCCAACAAGTGAAAGTAGAACATCGGCACCCAGCAGGCTTAATGCAGCCTATACCTATTCCCGAATGGAAATGGGAGGTGATCTCATTGGATTTTATCACCGGGTTACCAAAATCAAAACGAGGTAATGATTCCATAATGGTAGTTGTGGATAGACTAAGTAAGTCGGCACATTTCATACCTGTCCAATCCACTTATAAGACAATACAGATAGCAGATTTATTTATGCGTGAGATCTTCATACTGCATGGTATTCCTAAGACTGTTATCTCAGACAGAGATGTAAAATTCACATCAGCTTTTTGGAAAGCGCTGTTTACAGGATTAGGAACGCAAGTACATTTTAGTACTGCATATCACCCGCAAACAGACAGTCAGACTGAGCGAGTGAATCAAGTACTAGAAGACATGCTGAGAATGTATGTCATTCAACAACCAGTTAAATGGGAGGAGTACATACACTTGATAGAGTTTGCATACAACAATGGTTACCAAGAATCGTTAAAGATGAGTCCTTTTGAGGCGCTATATGGGCATCAGTGCAGAACTCCCATTAATTGGAGCAGTCCCGAAAATAGACTCATGCTAGGACCAGACATGCTAGCAGAAATGGAAGCAGAGGTGAAGAAAATTCGACAGAATTTGAAAGTAGCACAGGACAGGAAGAAGGTGTACGCGGATAAAAAAAGGTCATACCGTGAGTATGAGGTCGGCGATCATGTGTATGTTAGAATTAAGCCAAAGAAGAGTACACTGAGATGGGCCTCTTGTGAAAAATTGGCACCTCGATTTTGTGGTCCTTTCCAGATACTGGAAAGAGTAGGACTAGTAGCGTATCGCTTAGCCCTTCCCAACCATATTCGGGTGCATAACGTCTTTCATGTATCGTTACTGAAACGATATGTTCATGATTCAAGACACATAATCCATTGGCAGAACATTCAGGTAGAGGGTAAGCATAGTGGTTCAAATAATAACATAATGATAAAGACGTGTCTGATTAATTTAAGTTTATTGTGTGCAGGTAGAACCGGACGGAGAATTTCTGGTCGAGCCCCACAGTATAATAGACCGGAGGGAAATCATGCTCCGGAAACGAGCCATCACCCAGGTTAAAGTGCAGTGGAAGTACTTTGGACCGGAGGAGGCTACCTGGGAAGACGAGAGTTTCGTCCGTGAGGCTTATCCTGAACTTTTTTCTGAGCTAGAATGAGAACACCGGGGACGGTGTTCTCTCCCAGAGGGGGGAAATTGTAACCACCTTATTAGCTGCTGACTAATGGTTGTGCTTTATTGATTAAGGATTAATTAATTTAAATATTTGAACAAACTATTTTTGATTTTCTGAATAAAAGGATTTACTATGGAATTAGTTTTCATGAGTAAAAATTGATGGTAAAAAGGCGAATTACCCACAGTATGGCATAACTATGCAATTAAATCGTGAGAACGGAAACTTATACAAATAGAGTTAGGACGAACTGTAACGCCATACACACAGTCATCGCATAGGCATGTGGTAAGCATTCAACGGTGAAATTATACAGATAATTCCAATAGTTCAAGGACAATACAGTTCTTAATTAAAATTCCGAGCGAGTATAACTCTAGCCTTCAGCAACAGCATAAATTATACATATAAAAGTCTGAGAACTGAAACTCGGAAGTTAGAAACCCTTCCGAGGACTGAATCATCACATCCTGTCAGCGTGAGGCCGTAAACAATGCTATTTGCCATTAAAATCCTGAAATAATACATAACAGGTGGATTACACACTCAATCTCGAACCCTACTAATTTCACACACTCATTATCAGATAAGTAAGCCAAGGAGGGTTTCCACTCCTACGCAATAAATACCTGTAGTTGCGTGCCAAAGTTCGGTCGCTGCCATGAAGAGCTTGAATAACACCGGAAACCACCAAGCGGGTATGGGAAGTTCAAGCCATACCTGCCACACCGAGAAAGAAAAACTTAACAAGAGGAACGAACAGAAACGAGAAAATAATGACTTCAACATTCTTATATAGCGAAAGAGAAAACAGAAACCTCAGTTTTTAAATAGCATCGAAGGATTAATACCTGTAGAAGTGGTTAGCAGAACCCGAGGGTTTGGGAGTATCTTCCGTCAACGAATCCAGCGAGACTGTAACGAAGATTGTTAATGAAGAAGACTGGAACGAAAACCTACCCAGAATACAACCTTGAAGTAAATAACCATAATCATCGAACATTCAAACCCTTTCTAGAAGAGAAAGCAGACTAAATTCTCTGTGCATGAGCGTTGTGGGAGCGGAATAGATTACCTGTGTTGGGAAGAAGGCTGCATGGAGTTCGCCTTGCATCGTTCACCAAAGGAGTAGTCGAAACCCTGTGAGTTTCCTCCCAACCGCACCGCCTCCAGAACCATCGCACAGAGGCGAAAATGAATGGGAAACGGTTAGAGAACCAAGGTCATAGAAAACCCTAAACAAATATCCACCGTGGGATCGAAAACCCTTCAACGGCAGATCTAGTGCCACGTATGGGCGGTAACTTCGACCTAACAGGCCAAGAGTTCTGGTCATCCAAATTTATCACGCAATAAACACATTGCAAACGGAAAAGACAAGTAAGCCAAAATGTTATGGAGTTCGGATAAGGCCGGTGGCACCAATAAATCCGAAGACCTGGTGTAATAAATATATGTTAGGTGATTTGGATTACCGTAGCATAGTTTTTAAAACAAAATCAATCCGGTAATAACCTGTAGGTACGTAAGACCAATCACATTACCGCAGCCCGGATTCTAATGTATTTATATATATAATGATTCCAGATTAGTGTTTGATTGAATCTTTAACACTTGATTAATGTATTACTCGGAATCCGGAATTGGAGTGAACCCGATGCATTGTGGGGTAGGTAATTATCGTTTAGTTGGTAAATTTTTTTAATTTTTTTTTAATGTGATGATTGTTACAGATATTGAGGTTGATGTGTACACTTAAACAAACAATTATGTATATGTATATGGAATAGAATAGCAGTTTCCATGTTTTTATAGTAGTTACATGTATTTATAGATTTTTCTGTTTCTATCAATTTATAACGTGTAATTGAAGATATAAATAAAATAAGAAATTGAAATTGAAGTTGACATTGAATAGAACATAAATATAAATTAACATATAAATGAAGGAAATGTCTTAAAAATTAACATGTTAACATAACTGAAATAGTATGAGAAATTGAGATGTGCACTAAATTGGATGTATTAAAAATTAGCATGTATGCTCAAATCAGTAATCATGCATATTTAAATTGAATAGAATAACATGCAACATGAGTATTTTAATTAATGTAATAGGAATTCAATATAAATAGAAATTGGAAGAAAAAAACTAAAGCAATTACATAACTAGTGAGCTAAGAAGTAGATAGAGAGCATATTTTTGGCAAGTTTTCATTGAAATCGACATTGAATAGAAAGAAAAAAAAGGCATGTTTATAAAGGAAATTATTTAGAAATTGATACACACATGGAAGTCAATTTAGAAATTGAAGTAAGAATTAGAAATTGAGATGTACACTAAAATCAATGTGATACAAATTGACATGTACAACAAAACCAATTTATGTAAAAATAACATGTACAACATTGAATATAAATTGAAATGAAATAATAAATAATAAATTTAAAATGAAATAAAATATGGAATTTGAATTTAAATCCAAATAGAAAGAAAATGGAATAGGAATTGAAGTTGACATTTAAGAGAAATTGAAATTGAATTTTTTACTGAAATTAGTTATGGAAAGAAAAAGTTAACATGTAGTCAAAGAACACACATGTCAACAGCTGTCATTGAAACTAGGTCATTATGGTGATCTCATAACTCTAAACAGTTGAAAAAAATCGTGGAGTTAACATGTAGAGTTTTTCCACTTATAAAATCAATTAAATAATGTGTGATCATTTATGTAGTGAGTAATTTGTATGTATAGATGTTTCTATTTCAATTACTGATGTTTAAATGGAGATAGAAATATAATAAGAAATAGAAATAGAAATCGAAATTTGTAATTGAAATCTGCATGGCCTAGAATATAAATATAAAATGACATGTACATGGAGGCAATCTAAAATTATACAAGGAGAAATTTGAAGAATTATATTTTTCTATTGTAATTTATAAAGAGTAAATGGAGATAGAAATAAAATTAAAAATCAAATTTGAAATTTAAAATTGAAATTGATATTGAATAGAAATAGAAATAAAAATTGCAGCGTACATGAAATTATTATGTTAAAGGTTGACAGGTACATTGAAATCAATAATCTATAAATTGAACAGAAATGAAATAGAATTAAAATTTTTTGTACACTTTAGATGTACTTTAAAATTAGAGCATAAAAAATTGACATGGAGACAGAAATAAATGTGTTAAAAGTCAAAATAAAAATAAGAGCTCACATTGAAAAAGAAACTAAAATTGAAATTGACGTGTACACCAAAATCAATAATTATGTATATGTACCCCCGGATGCGGGTGACATTGGGATTATGAATGACAATCGCCTCTCCCACACCCATGAGGACAAATATATGCAACGCTGGTCCTCACCCGATGTGGATCCTCAAACTAGTAACCATTTGCACGAGATGAATGAGATAAGGCATGATGAAGGAATGCTTGGACAACGTCACGTCCTCACCTCTCTACAGCAATCATCCTAAATGATTACCTGGATCGATATGCCGGCTGGCCATAAGTCTTCACTCAAGCCCGCTCATGAAAACGATTATGGCATGCAGCTGCATGCGAGGCTCAATCATGATCTTCTCCTTCGCATGTGTTGCAGGCCTTTTAAAAGGAAGGTCACTCAGCACAAAGATATTCACAGTCAACTCCTTCAGTATTTTCTATTGCTTCTGTTCTTGCCCTCCTGCGCCACCATCCCACTATGCAACCCTCTTCCTAGAGCTGCACTACGCATAAATCTCTGGGTTGCGAGTTACCCAGACTATGCATCTTATCCCAGCTCCATTTGTCCCACCAGTCTTAATAGTCTGCGCACACCCATTACCTCACTCCCTTGACGTGCGTTCCCCCTCATCGTTCCCCTTGTCCACTTGCCTCTCCCCTGCTTCAACCCTCTCCGCCCACAGAGCATCCCTCCATCTTTATCACACATCTGCTTTAGCAGGCCATGGCACCTGGGCTGCGCCAAAGAACCATCCGTGGAGGGTAGAGAGGGGAACTCCCTGGTCGTTACCACCATGGGACGGACAATCACCTATAGTTTGTTGAAGGCTCCTCCTCAAGCAGTTTTTCTAGACATAATCCCAAACTGGATCAGGAGGAGGAGGCCCCTGTGCAAGCTTCGTAGAGTGGTAGATGCGGACCTCAAAAGTCTACCATTGCGCATCAGGCACATCTCCCGCCTCACAAGAATGAACCTCTTCCAACTCAGGAGGATGAGGTGGATGATACAGATGTATGGGTTATGGACTCTGAAGGTACTTGGATGTGTGTCCCTGACGCAGAATATCCGGTGGCACCCATCCTCTGCACACCAGTCCCCAAACCTACGTGTCCACCCACTCATACAGAGGAAGCAACTATGCAAGCGTACGCCTACCCCATAGTGGAGAAAGAGAAAGACATTAATGATGAAGGTGAAGACTAAGGACTGCAATGTTGCCCAGTTCTTCCTTTGTTTTTTTCAAGCCTGCTATCACCATGAAATTTCAAGTTATACTTATGCTTCTGCATATTTTTTAATTTCTGGATACACCAGCGCTTCTGCGCATTTTGTAATTTCCTGCTTCAAGTATTTTCCGAGATGGTTTCCTCCACGAAGGCAACCTCGAAACCACACAAATAAGGCTGGGATTGGTTAAGTGCAGCTTACCAACCCAGCCTGTAGCATATGTACTCTTTCTATTTTCGAATTAATATAGATTAGCCTAATTTACCAAAAAAGAAAAATTATGTTTATATACATTGAATAGAATAACAGGTTACATGAACATTTTAATTAATATAATAGAAATTCAAGTAGAAATAAAAATTGGCAAAAAAACAAAAATCAATTATTTGACTGAGCTAACAAGTAAATAGAGAGCATATGAGTGAGTTAACAAGTAAAAAGAGAACATATTTGTGACAAGCGTTCATTCTAATCAACATTGAATAAAAAAATAAAAAATAAAAATAAAAATCACATCTACATAAAGGCAATGATTTATAAATTGATATGTACATGGAAATCAATGTGTTTTAAATTGAAGTAAAAATTATAAATTGAGATATACACTTAAATCAATTCATTATAAATTGATATATATATTAAAATTAGTTTATCTTAAAATGACATGTACACTAGAATCATTGTGTTAGAAATTGAAATAGCAATAGAAGGAAAGTTTATATGTTAAGATGATAAGTATGCACGTTAAGCTTTGAGATATTTTGTCTTACTCCTGTAAATAAGTCATAGTAATTTATATACGGAGTAATTTAAAAAAGACATTTTTTATATTTTAATTCCTAAATTGTAAATGGAGATAGAAATAAATTTGAAATTTGAAATTGAAATCAATATTGAATAGAAATAAAAATAAAAACAAAAACGAGCATGTACATGAAATCAATGTGTTAGAAATTGACATGTACATTTAAATTAGTGCATTCAAAATTGAATAGAATTGAAATAGGATTGAGATGTACACTAAAATCAATGTGTTCAAAATTTATATGTACATTCAAACCATTGCATCTAAAGATGACATCAACATGTTAGAAATTAAAATAAAGATAGAAGCTCACATTGAAAGCGAGAGAGAAATTGAGGTAGATGTTTACACTTAAACAAACAATTATGTATATGTACAATGAATAGAATAGGGGTGACATGTTTTTGTATCAACTTATTATATGTAAAAGAGTAGGAAAATATTATGGTGAAGTTGCATTTGAAATCAACACTAAAATCAAGACATTTAGAAGTTGATAGTCACAAATAATTTGATGCACTTGGACTTGAAATAGAAATAGAAATTAATATTGAAAAATCAACACTTATAAAAATTAAAATTGAAGTGGAGGTTGACATTTAAAAAAAAAAAAATTGACATTGAATATAAATCGATATGTACAATAATAAATTGAAAATGAAATAGAAAGTGAAATTTGAATTGAAATCCAAATAGAAAGAAGCTGAAAGGTATTGAAGTTGACATTGAAGAGAAATTGAAATTGAATTTTTTTATTGAAATCAATTATGTAAAAATAGGGTTAATAAGTAGTTAAAGAGAAGACATGTCCAAAGCAGTGATTGAAACTAGGTCATTATGGTCATCTCGTACCTTAAAATATTTGAACAAATCTGGAAATTGACATGTAGATTTTTTTCACTTATTAACTTAAGAAATTAAATAACTTATGATCATCTATCTAGTAAGTAATTTGTATGTCTAGATGTTTCTATTTTAATTTCTAATGTGTAAATGAATATAGAAATAAAACAAGAAATAGAAATAGAAATATAAGGCTTTAGTATATTCATAATATTTCAAACTATGATTATAAAATTTGTAGGGAGGTTTATAGGGGCATGTGGCTGACTGGGTTGCAATATTGTCCTCAATTTTTGTGGGTTTATAACCTTTGGGTGCCGAGGTATGTCAACTTTCCTCTTCCTCTGTTGGAGTTCAAGTGTTGATGTATTTCCATGCACTTCCATCCTTATCAGAATAATTCTTATTTTGTCAACTTTCCTCTTCGTCTGTTGGAGTTCAAGTGTTGATGTATTTCCATGCACTTCCATCCTTATCAGAATAATGCTTATTTTTTCACCACCCTCAGAAGGGAGAACATGGAAGGCTATTACTTTATTGATTTCCAGGATGTAACGCTCGCTAGTGTGGGTCCTTTTCACTATTGCTTGCATAAAACAATTATTACATTTCTATTGCGATACACAAGCTTCTATATACAATGGTTGGTACATTTTCATACAAATATGGTTAAAGGACAAACATCCAATAAAGAGGCCAAGGATAAGGGGAAACAGAAACAAACTAAGTCTACTATGGGGCCTAGTAAGAGAGGAAGAAAATCAAACAAAGAGGTCATAGAAAACCTCTTCGATGCCTATTTTTTTGGTACTCCTCCGCAGGTTCAGAATCTTATTGCTGAATGGGAGATAGACTGTAACACCAAAGAGGAAGAAGAAATCCAGGAGGAAGCAATGGATTTCCTTAAAGACCCCGGTAACACAAGGGGTAGACTGTCTCTATTTCACCAGTCTATTCACACATAATGGATGCTTAAATGTGTTCTGGCCAAGGCACTCATGAGTATACAGGAAATGAGAGGAGACCCAAAAGTTGCTTATATTTTGCAGGACATAAAAAGAGAGATTCAGGAAATACCCGTGTCTCAGCAACATGGGAATGTTCATCTTGGCCGCATAGATCACCAGCTGCAAACCATGCATAAGGTGGATATTCCTGGCTCAAGCGTAAAGGATCCAACATCAATTGAATCTTCGGATGATTGACACAATATTTCCTTTGGTTTTTATATATGTATTTTGTGGATAACATTTACTATTTGCAGTTAGAATATATTAGAGATAGTAAAATGGACATAGATGATAGTAGAAGGTTTAAAATTTTCCAATACTGGATGGCTTTTAACTCTTTAAGGTGGCCAACAGACTTGGTTTCCTTTGGGCACGTTGAGGCCATCAAGTTTTGATATGTAGCAACCTGCTGCTTTTTTTATTAATAGAAAATATAAAGGCACTACTAAACTTACAAAAAAAATAAATTGAAATTGGCATTGAATAGAATATAAATATAAATTGACATGTGCATGGAGGAAAAGTCTTGGAAATTAATATGTACACTAAAATCAATGCCTTAGAATTTGAATAGAACTGAAATAGTATGATAAATTAGGATGTAAACTAAATTCAATGTATTAGAAATTGACATGTATGCTCAAATAAATTGTTATCTATATGTACATTGAATAGAATAGCAGGTGACATGAAAATTTTAATTAATATAATATAAATTCAATTGGAAATAGAAATTGGCCAAATAAAAATAAATCAATTACATAAGGAGTGAACTAACAAGTAGAAAAAGAGCATATTTCTCGCAAGTGTTCATTGAAATGGACAATGAAGAGAAAGAAACAAAAATGACATGTACATAAAGGAAATGATTTAGAAATTGATATGCATATGGAAGTCAATGTGTTAGAAACTGAAGTAAGAATTAGAATTTGATATGTACAATAAAACCAATGAATTACAAATTCACATGTACATTAAAATCAATTTATTTTAAAATAACATGTACACTATTGAATATAAATTGATATTTACAATAATAAATTGAGAATTTGAATTTAAATCCAAATAGAATGAAACTGGAATAAAAGTGAAGTTGACGTTTAAGAGAAATTCAAATTGAATTTTAACTTAAATTTGTTATGTAAAGAGAGAGTTAACATGTAGTCAAAGAGCACACATGTCAAATTGAAACTAAGTTGTTATTTTTGATCTTGTAGATAGGAAGAAACGGTTGAAAAAATCCCACAGTTGACATGTAGAGTTTTTCCACTTATTAACTCAATCAATTAGATAACCTATGATGATCTATGTAGTGATTAATTTTTTTGTTTAGATGTTCCTATTTTGATTACTAATGTGTAAATGGAGATGAAAATATAATAATAAATAGAAATTGAAATCGAAATTTATATTTGAAATTGGTGTTGAATATAATATAAATATACATTGACATGTACATGGAGGAAATATAAAATTATATAAGGAACAATTTGAAGAATGATATCTTGCTATTTTAATTAATAATGTGTAAGTGAAGATAGAAATAAAATAAATAAATAAAAATTGAAAATTGAAATTGAAATTGAAATTGATATTGAATAGAAATAGAAATAAAAATTGCAGTGTACATGAAATCAATGTGTTAAAAGTTAACATGTACATTTAAATCAATGCTCTATAAATTGAACATAAATGAAATAGAACAAAATAAAATTTGTACACTAAAATAATTGTGTTAGAAATTTACATATACTTTCAAAGCAGCCCATCAAAAATTGACATGCGCACTGAAATGAGTGTGCTAAAAATTGAAATAAAAATAAGAGCTCATATTAAAAAAGAAACTAAAATTGAAAATGACTTGTACACCAAAATCAATAATTATGTATATGTACATTGAATAGAATAGCAAGTTCCATGGGCATTTTAATTAATATAATAGAAATTCAAGTAGAAATAGAAATTGGTTAAATAGAATATCTCAGTTATATAAGGAGTGAGCTGAATGTAAACATAGAACATATCTGTGAGAAGTGTTCATTCAAATCAACATTGAATAGAAAAATAAAAATAAAAAATAAAAAATGGCATGTACATAAAGGAAATGATTTAGAAATTGATATGTACATAGAAATCAATCTGTTAGAAATTGAAGCAATAATTAGAAATTGAGATATACACTAAAATCAATGTATTAAAAATTGACATATACATTAAAATCAGTTTATCTTAAAATGACATATACACTAGAATCAACATGTTAAAAATTGAAATAGAAATAAAAAGAAAGTTCATATGTGAAGATGATAAGTATACACATTAAGCTTTGTGACTTTTTGTCTTACTTCTTTAAATAAGTCATAGTAATCTATATAAGGAGTAATTTTTAAAAGACATTTTTATATTTTAATTCCTAAATTGTAAATGGAGATAGAAATCAATTTAAAATTTGAAATTGAAATAAATATTGAATAGAAAAAAAAAAAAATTGGCATGCACATGAAATCAATTTGTTAGAAATTGACATGCACATTTAAATTAGTGCATTCGAAATTGAATAAAATTGAAATAGAATTGAGATATACACTAAAATAAATGTGTTAAAAATTTATATGTACATTAAAATCAATGCATCTAAAATTGACATCAACATGTTAAAAATTGAAACAAAAATAGAAACCCACATTGAAATGAAGAAAGAAATGTATCTTGATGTGTACACTAAAACAAAAAATTATTTATATGTATATTGAATAGAATAGAAAGTAACATGTTTTTGTATCAATTTCTAATATGTAAAAGAGTACACTGAATATTAAGAAATCAACAATAGAATCATGACATTTAGGAATTGATAGTCATAAATAATTCGATGCACCGGAACTTGAAATAAAAATAGAAATTGACATTGAAAAATCAATATTCATAAAAATTAAAATCTAAATAGATGTTGAAATTTAAAAAAAAATTGAAAATAACAATAACATTGAATATAAATTGATATGTACAATAATAAATTGAAGATGAAATAGAAAGTGGATTTTGAATTTAAACTCAAATAGAAAGAAACTAGAATAGGTATTGAAGTTGACATTGAAGAGAAATTGAAATTAATATTTTCATTGAAATAAATTATGTAAAGAGAAGGTTAACAAGTAGTCAAAGTCCACACATGTCACAAGCTGTCATTGAAACTAGGTAGTTATGGTGTTCTCATACCTTGGAATAGTTGAACAAATTCGACAGTTGACATGTAGAGTTTTTCCACATATTAACTCAAACAATTAAATAAATTATGAATATATATTTATTGAGTAATTTGTATGTCTAGATGTCTCTATTTCAACTTCCAATGCCTAAATGACCATAGAAATTAAATAAGAAATAGAAATAGAAATCTAAATTTGAAATTGAAATTGTCATTGAATAGAATATAAATATATATTGACATGCACATGGAGGTAATGTATTAGAAATTAACATGTACACTAAAATCTATGCATTATAATTTGAATAGAACTGAAATAGTATGAGAAATTGGGATGCATACAAAATTCATTGTATTAGAAATTGACATGTATGCTCAAACCAATAATTATGGATATGTACATTTATTAGAATAACATGTGACATGAGAATTTTAATCAATATAATAAAAAATCAAGTAGAAATAGATGTAGAAAATCTCTAACACATCTATAATACCATGTAGAAATTATATCAATGGACTCAATCCGATCATGCAATGTACTAAAAGAATATAATGAATCCTTCTACAAAATCCGTGGAATATAAATCACGATCGCTTAATCACATGCAAGTAAGATAAAGAAGTAAATCAATGTACACAACACACTACTCAAAACCCATCCATATTTATTCTATAATCAACTAAAGAATCATGAAGCAATACAATGTATTTGTGATCACCATAACCTCATACACTCTACCAATTGCTTCACACTAATCTAGGAAAAATTGGACAAACACATAGCCAATTATTAGCCTACCCTCAACCTACCTTGTTTACACAATCCCTAGAGAATTAAACCCCTATTAAATAGGAAATTCAACCTTCCTTGATTGCACAATTTATCATGGGATTCCAATGGTTTTATAACTACACCTGGGCAGTTTGCCTAAAATAAAACTGATAGTCTACTAGCCTTGAACCCTTGTCTCAACTGGGTATGCATCAGAATTAGAATGCATGCAGCAGTAAATATTGAATCATCAGCTACTTTGTAGATCACTACTCGTGAATTAAATCTATTTTAATTCAATTGATCTTCGACTAGATCGTCGAATAGTTAGAACTAGTTAAACTGATTTTAACTCAATTATGGTGTGTTAATTGATCCCACCCACACTACACTAGTGCTACAACTACAACTGGACCCTGTTAATAATTGAATCACTCCACATGCCTATCCTTAGACCCTTGACTCTAAATTATTGTGCTAACTAAGTCTATCACACTTAGTTAAATATTACAAGTCGTTATGAGATAAGATTACAATTAATTTTCCAATTTATTTAATAAATTGGATTGCACACTAATGCATCACTAGGACCCATCATTGTGTAACATGTGATCCCACACTAGTGTGTGTGTTGTTTCTGGATGGAAATTTTACTATTTCTTGTTGAAAATTTCAACACTCCCTCTCAACAAGAAAGGAATCAATCTGGCCTGATCCGATACCTTTGGAATGTTCTGCATGCAACACTGCTCTAGTGTTGTTCGCACATGCAACTCTCTTGAAACTGAATAGTCTCCAAAAAACTGAATTAGTATAATTCATCTGTCATCATAGTCTTCTAATTATTGTTAGATACTACACATGTATACTAGACTCTCTGCACTGCTAACATCTACATCCATGCACTCTGCACTCCTGCCAACTCTGATCAGTGCTCTAGTATTCGACACCCGTCACTCTGATTTTTGTCCTATTGACATATGACTGCATCAATCTAACCAATCCTTCCTGCTACTATTTACTGTGGTCACCTCGTAGCTAGGTTCGATCCATGAGACACACCATCTCAATGGAACCTGCCCAAATTTCTTCTTAGGATTAATTTTGCACATCACCCCACCTCACACCTGGAGGTATAGTTGCATGTACTCCATATTCCCATCTGGATCGAAATTACCCCCTCCTGGAGGTATCTGCTTGCTTCAACTTGTAGATCCACCTGGATCCAACCACTGAATTCCCCATTGGTCTTTGGACCACTTCCCATCAATTTTTTATGATAATGGAGTCATACTCCTCAACCATGGAATCAACCCATGTTAGTTGTTGCACTGCATCCTCAAAAGAGGAGGGTTCTATCACAATACACTCGCTCATAAGAGCCATGTATCCAATGTACCTATATGGGGACCTTCTTAGCCTGCCCTGTGATGTAGGTGCACCTACATGCTCTGTCGCATCTAGCATCAATATTTCAGCCTCTCTGGTGTGCTTCCTACCATTTATGGTGGATGGATATGAATGAGTGGTTTCTGCCACTCCATGATCATCTACTTATGGCTGCTCCACATCCTAAGGTTCATCTATTGGAACTAAAAGTTCCTCATCTACATGCATGTCAAGCTCCCTCTCAATGGAAAATCACATGGCTTTCTCATAGAAATCCCTTGCATGTGTCTATCTACGCAAGAGTACCCTTTGGAATACTATAGAAATCTGTTGCATGATCCTCAAAGTACTATGGTGTAGATGGCCCAATCTCCTACACCATAACTCACCTGTATCCCGACTCACCACCTTCCTTACTTTACTGCTCAATGATGTGCAGCCATCTACATAAATTTTGTAGAGGTTCTTCACATGAACCCCAATCTTCTTTACCTGTGTTGTGGATTTGTGATGAAGAAACGCCTTTCCTTCACTGAAAACCACGTCATATCCAAAATCATCCAACATAGAAATTGAAACTAAATTCTTTTTCAAGCCTCGTAAATGCTTGACATATTTTAATATGAAAGGTTTATCGGAATTTCTCTCGAAATTAACTGTACAAATCCCGGTTGTGCTATACCTCACATCATCACCCATCTCGATGTGCATCTAAAGATTCTTCTCCTCCAAGCTACTAAACAGGTCTTTGTTTCCCATCATGTGGAAATATGATCCACTATCCAAGTACCACATAGATCCCATCACAGTTGACGTTGTGCATGCGATGAGAGAGAAGTCCAACTCAAAGTGTGATGCCAAAGATTCACCCATTGTAGCTCCTGGAGCCTTCTTGTTGTTCTTCTTATTTTGTGGACAATTTGTGACATACTGTCCATGATCATGATAATGAAAACATTTCACCTTTGACATGCACGCTTCTTTCCTTCTCTATCTATCTCAGTTTTGGAATGGAACTTCCTCCCCTTCCCCTTCTTTCCCTTACCAGCCAAGGCACAATTTTCCTCATCATCAGTCTTGGATGAGGATCCATCCCTGGTATTCCGCCAAAACTCTTATTCTACCAAATCTGACCAATGTTGCTCCCAATCTGGTAACGTCTCCCTCCCATTCACAAAGTCCTGGTAACTACGCCAACTCTCGGGAAGGCCTAGAAGTGCTAGGCTCACAAAGTCATTATCAAATATAGTAATCCCAACACTTCCAAGCTCATATTGACATTGAGTGAACTTGGTCAAGTATTTCTGGATTGTGTCACCCTTCTCCATTTTGATTTTCCTGAGCTTGTCCTTGAGTGCCAATTTCCTGTGGTCACTTCTACTTTGAAACAGATCTATCAAGGCCTTCCACATAGCATGTGGAGTTGCATTTTAATTGAGACTCAAGAAAATATGATCTCGAACTCCCTCTAGCAAGATCCTCCTCGCCTTTGCTACCTGCTTCTGCAATGCATCAAGTAGTTAGGCATCTACTGCTGCAGGCTTGGGAATATCATTATCTATGAATTCCTTCAACCCATTGTCCTCTAAAAATCCCTCCATCCTGCAATTTCATGCAATATAATTTGAAGTTCCCTCAAGTGCATTTTCGAGTCTCAAGCCATTGAAAGACACCTTGATCCGCTTATAGCTCCAAAGAAAGTACCTACAAATTTGAATGGTGTTCAACACAAACTCAATTTATTCTCCACTACTATGATTCCTAGCACTATGATATCATGTAGAAAATCTCTAACACAACTATACTACCATATAGAAATTATATCGATGGAATCAATCTGATCATGCAATGTACTAAAGAATGATACTAAATTCTTCTACAAAATCTGTAGAATATAAATCACGATCGCTCAATCACATGCAAGTAAGAGAAAGAAGTAAATCAATACACAACACCATATATTCCTGAGGAAAGTAACTACTCAAAACCCCTCCATATTTATTGTATAATCAACCAAGGAATCATGAAACAATACAATGTGTTTTTGAACACCACAACCTCATACACTCTACTAATTGCTTCACACTAATCTAGGAAAATTGGACAAACACATAGCCAATTAGAAAGCCTACCCTCAGCCTACCTTGCTTATGCAATCTCTAGAGAATTAAACCCCTATTAAACAGGAAATCCAACCTTCTTTGATTGCACATTTCATCATGTGCTTCCCATGGTTTTCTAACTGCACTTGGGTAGTCTGCCTAAAATACAACTGATAGTTAACCAGCCTTGAACCTTTGTCTCAATTGGGTATCCTCCATAATTAGCATGCATGCATCTATAAATAGTGAACCATCAGTTACTTTGTAGATCACTAGCTTATCAAACAGTTAGAACTAATTAAACTAATTTTAACTCAATTCTTGTGAGTTAATTGATCCCACCCACACTACACTAGTGCTACAAGTGCAACTGGACCCTATTAATAATAGAATCATTCCACATGCCTATTTTTATACCCTCAAATTGAAATTCTTAAGCTAACTAAGTCTATCACACTTAGTTAACTATTACAAGTTGTTATGAGATAATATTACAATTAATTTTCCAATTTATTTAATAAATTGGCTTGCACACTAATGTATTGTTAGGACCCGTCACTGCCTGTAATCTCACACTAGTGTGTGTGTTGTTTCTGGATGCCAATTTCACTATTTCTTGTTGCAAATTTCAACAATAGAAATTGGATAAAAAAAATAAATCAGTTACATAAGGAGTGAGTGAACAAGTAGATGAAGAGCATATTTGTGGAAAGTTTTCATTGAAATCGACAATGAATAGAAAGAAAATAAAATGGTATGTACATAAAGGCAATGGTTTCTAAATTGTTATGCAAATCGAAATCATTGTGTTAGAAATTGCAGTAATAATTAGAAATTGAGATGTATACTAAAATCAATGAATTACAAATGGACATGTACATTAAAATCAATTTATCTAAAATTAACATGTACACCATTGAATATAAATTGATATGTACAATAATAAATTGAAATTGAATATGAAAATTGAATTTAAATCCAAATAGAAAGAAACTTGAATATGAATTGAAGTTGACATTTAAAAAAAATGGAAATTAACTTTTTAACTAAAATACGTTATGTAAAGATAGATGTATAATGTAATCAAAGAGAATACATGTTATTAAAACTAGATCGTTATAGTGATATCGTACCTAGAAACGATTGATAGGAACCATTGAACAAATCCTAGACATGTAGAGTTTTTCCACATATTAACTCAACCAATTAGATAAAGTATGGTCATCTATGTACTGTCTAATTTGTATATTTAGACGTTTTTATTTCAATTACTAATGTGTAATTGGAAATAGAAATATAATAAGAAATAGAAATAGATATTGAAATTTGTAATTGAAATTGGTTGAATAGAATATAAATATAAATTAACATGTACATTTAGGAAATATAAAATTATAAATCAATGTGTTAAAAGTTACACTTACATTGAAATCAAAGCTATATAAATTGAACATAAATGAAATAGAATTAAAAATAATTTGTACACTAAAATCAATGTGTTAAAAATTTACATGTACTTTAAAATTAGCCCATCAAAAAATTGATATACACATCTAAATCAATATGATAAAAATTGAAATAAAAATAAGAGCTCACATTGAAAAATAAACTGAAATTGAAAATGACGTGTACACCAAAATCAATAATTATGTATATGTACATTGAATAGAATAGCAAGTGACATGAGTATTTCAATTAATATAATATAAATTCAATTAGAAATAGAAATTGACCAAAAGAAATAATGAACTATATAAGGAGTGAGCTAACAAGTAGAGGGAGAGAATATGTTCATTCAAATCAACATAGGATAAAAAAAATAAAAAATAAAAAAATAAAAAATGGCATGTACATAAATGCAATGATTTAAAAATTGATATGTGAAATCATTCTCTTAGAATTTGAAGTAAGAATTAGAAATTAAGATATACACTAAAATCAATGTATTACAAATTGACATATACATTAAAATCAATTTATCTTAAAAATGACATGTACATGAGAATCAACATGTTAGAAATAGAAATAGAAATAGAAAGAAAGTTTATATATTAAGATGATAAGTATAAACTTAAGATTTGTGACCTTTTTTCTTACTCTTTTAAATAAGTAGTAGTAATATATATAAGTAGTAATTAAAAAAAAAAACATTTTTATATTTTAATTGCTAAATTGTAAATGGAGAAAGAAATCAATTTGAAAATTAAAATTGAAATCAATATTGAATAATAATAATAAAATGGAATGTATATGAAATCAATGTATTAGAAACTGACATGTACATTTAAATTAGTGCATTAGAAATTGAATAGAATTGAGATGTACACTAAAATCAATGTGTTAAAAATGTGCATGTACATTAAAACCAATGCATCTAAAATTGACATCAACATGTTAGAAATTGAAATAAAAGTGGAATCTCACATTTAACATTTAAATGGAGATAGAAATTGAGTTTGATGTGTACATTTAAACAAATAATTATGTATATGTGTATTTAATAGAATAACAGGTGACATGTTTTTGTATCAATTTCTAATATGTAAAAGAGTAAGGAAATATTAAGGTGAAGTTGCATTTTAAATTAACATTAAAATAAAGCCATTTAGAAATTGATAATCACAAATAATTTGATGCACTCAGAATTGAAATAAAAATAGAAAATGACATTGAAAAATTAATATTCATAGAAATTAAAATAGAAATATGTGTTGAAATTTTAAAAAAAAAATTAAAAATAACATTTGTATTGAATATAAATTGATATGTACAATAATAAATGAAATTGAAATAGAAAGTGGAATTTGAATTCAAATCCAAATAGAAAGAAACTGGAATAGGTATTGAAGTTGACATTGAAGATAAATTGAAATTGATTGTTTTATTGAAATCAATTATGTAAAGAGAGGGTTAATAAGTATTTAAAGAGCACACATGTCAAAAGAGGTCATTAAAACTAGGTAGGTATTGAAGTTGACATGGAAGATAAATTGAAATTGACTTTTTTTATTGAAATCAATTATGTAAAGAGGGTTAACAAGTATTTAAAGAGCACATATGTCAAAATAGGTCATTGAAACTAGGTCGTTATGGTGATATCTAAACATTGAACAAATCCGGAGTTGACATGTAGAGTTTTTCCACTTATTAATTGAAACAATCAAATAATTTATTATCATCTATGTACTGAGTAATTTTTATATATAGATGTTTCTATTTCAATTTTGAATGTGTCAATGAATATAAAAATAAGATAAGGAATAGAAATAGAAATAGAAATATGAAATTGGAATTGACATTAAATAGAATATAAATATAAATTAACATGTACACTAAAATCAATGTGTTAGAATTTTAATATAACTGAATATGATAAAATGGAATGTACACTTAAATCAATGTATTAGAAATTGGCATGTAAGTTCAAATCAATATTTATGCATATGAAAATTGAATAGAATAGAAAAAGACATGAGCATTTTACTGAATATAATAGAAATTCAAGTAGAAATAGAAATTGGCTAAAAAAAAAAAATCAGTTACAAAATGAGTGAGCTAACAAGAGATAAAGAGCATATTTGTGGAAGTGTTCATTGGAATCTACATTGAATAGAAAGAAAAAAAAATGACATGTACATAAAGGCAATGATTTATAAATTGATATGCACATGGAAGTCAATGTATTAGAAACTCAAGTAAGAATTAGAAATTGACATGTACACTAAAATCAATGAATTACAAATTGACATGTACATTAAAATAAGTTTATCTAAAAATAACATGTACATCATTGAATATAAATTGATATGTACAATAATAAATAAAAAATTAAATAGAATGTGGAATTTTAATTTAAATCCAAATAGAAGGAAACTGGAATATGAATTGAAGTTGAAATTTAAGAGAAATTGAAATTGACCTTTAAATCAACCAACTGTAAAGAGAGAGTTAACATGTAGTCAAATAACACACATGTAAAAAGTGATAATTGAAAGTAGGTCGTTATGGTGATCTTCTACCTCAGAACCATTGAACAAATACCGCAGTTGACATGTATAGTTTTTCCACTTATTAATTCAATCAATTAGATAACTTGTGATCATCTATGTAGTGAGTAATTTGTATGTCTAGATGTTTCTATCTCAATTACTAATGTGTCAAGGGAGATAGAAATATAATAATAAATAGAAATTGAAATTGAAATTTGTAATTAAAATTGGGGTTAAATAGAATATAAATATAAATTGACATGTACATGGAGGGAATATAAAATTATACAGGGAGAAAACTGAAGAATCATATCTTTCTGTTGTAATTTATAAAGTGTAAATGGAGATAGAAATAAAATAAAAAATCGAAATTTAAATTTAAATTTGAAATCAATATTGATAGAAATAGAAATTAAAATTTCAGTGTACATGAAATCAATGTATTATAAGTTGACAAGTACATTGAAATCACTGCTCTATAAATTGAACAAAAATTATATAGAATTAAAACTAATTTGTACACTAAAATCAATGTGTTAGAAATTTACATGTAATTTAAAATTAGTGCATTATTATTATTATTATTATTATTATTATTATTATTTGTGAATTTAGTAGTTTCTTACCATTTTCTACTTATCAAAAAAGAGAGCAAGTTGCAAAATATACAAATTTGATAGCCTCAACCTGTCCGAAGGAAACTAGGTCTATTGGCCACCTTAAAGCGTTAAATGCCATCTAGTACTGAAATAGTTTCTTTCATCTACTAGCCGCTATGTCTATTTTACTGTAAAAAGCAAGGTATAACTAAAAACATGCGAAGTAAAAGCTAGCTGCAAAATTCATGGAAACTTAAAACATCATTTGTTAACCATCTGAAGAGTCTATATGTGCTGGATCTTTTTCAGTTGAGCCCGGCATGTCGATTTGCTGGATCAATTAAAGCTGCCTTTCGATTCTGCCAATACGAGCTGTAGCATGATACTGAGATACTCTTGTATCCTAAATTTCTTTTTTGATTTCTTGTAAAATTAAGACCACTATGGGGCTTCCTTCATTTTCCTGTAAAATTTGCAAGGCTTTTTCCAACACACATTTGAGAGTCCAATATGTGTGAATGGATTGGTGAATGTTAAGTCCCTATATTACTAGTTTATTCTCTTATTTTTATTAGTGTAGCCCCCTTATTGTTATTGTTGTACCCCTGTAACCCCAATATTGTTATTATTGTGCCCTTACATTATTATTGTTAGGTTGGATAGGTATATATTGTGGCCCCATGGACTCCTATATATAGAAGGAGGTTTTGGTCATTTCTATCATCCAAGAATTGTTCATTTGTGTAATGTATTGGAGGTTTTCCCCTCGAAGTGGCTGATTTCTAAGGTGTTGATCTCTCTTTTCTTCTATTTTTGGAGCTGGTTTCATAACAGTGAAAGAGGGAAGTCTCCCTCTTGTGTTCCCGGGGTCTGAAACAAAATCCATGGTTTCCTCCTGAACCTCTATATCTTCTTCATTGCTATTACTTTCCCTCTCTCGACCTTGGATTACATTGCGAATCAGTGGTGGATTGCCTAAGGAATAAACATCGAAGAGATTCTCCATGACCTCTTTCTTCGTCTTCCTGCCTCGCTTACTTGGCCCGGTCGTGGGTTTTGAAAGTTTTTTCTTTTATTTTTATTTGGGTTGTCGTTTGACAGAATGACCTTTCACCATATTTGTTTCTGGGCTGACGAGCACTGACAACAGCTGAACTAAAACTGTGAGAACTGTAAGCGGGCCTATATAGAGTGAGAGAAAATCAGAAGCAAAGAACATGGGAAATATGATGGGACCCACAATTTCCATCGCAATGGAGTTGAAAAAGAAGATGTCCATGCAAATACTATTGATCAGGGGGTGTGGCGCAACCAGCCTCAGCTGAAGACTCAGAGATTGCCAAGAAAAATCAAATCAAGTGCAGGTGAGATTTACAGAAACTATAATTTTCCATGAACATGCTGTACACAATTGAAATTCAGTTTACACTGACATGACAACACTCAGGTAACTAACGTAATTACTCTCTAAAAATAATACTAATGTAGATGAGGTTTGTCTCTCTGCTCACCTCATCCACAGCAGAGGCTCGCACGCAGGTCACCTCATTCACGCATCCATGCAAGTGGGTCTCAGAATGACACGTGTTCAAATGAGGTACGAAATGAAGTTCGAGAGAAATGAACCCAGCAGATCGATTGAGAACGTACAAAAAGGCCAAAGAAGAGGGGTTCAAGCACCCACTTCTGCCTGTCCCTAGCTGGGATAGCTAGGACGGGTCGAGCTTACAGATGCTGTTTAGGCAATTGAACAAAAATTAAATAGAATTAAAACTGATTTGTACACTAAAATCAATGTGTTAGAAATTTACATGTAATAGAAGTAGAATTTGGATTAAAAAAAATAAATCACTCACCCAAGGAGTGAGCTAACAAGTAGAAAAAGAGCATATTTGTGACAAGTATTCATTCAAATCAACATTGAATTTAAAAATAAAAAAATAAAAAAAATTGACATGTACATAAAGGCAATGATTTAGAAATTGATATATACATGGAAATCAGCCTTCTAGAAATTGAAGTAAGAATTAGAAATTGAGATATACACTAAAATAAATGTATTATAAACTGACATATACATTAAAATAAATTTATCTTAAAATGACATGTATACCAATATCAACATTATAAATAGAAATAGAAATAGAGGGAACATATATATCTTAAGATGATAAGTATAAATGTTAATATTTGTAGCCTTTTGTCTTACTCTGTCGTACTATAAGGAGTAATTTAAAAAATACATTTTTATATTTTAATTCCTAAATTGTAAATGGAGATAAAAATCAATTTAAAAATTGAAATTGAAATCAATATCAAATAGAAATAGAAATAAAAATTGGCATTTCTATGAAATCAAAGTGTTAGAAATTTACACGTAAATTAAAATTAGTGCATTAGAAATTGAATAGAATTGAAATAGAATTAAGATGTACATTAATATCAATATGTTAAAAATTTACTTGTACATTAAATCAATGCATCTAAAATTAACATCGAAATGTTATAAATTGAAAAAAAAAAAAGAATAAAACATGTTAGAAATTGAAAAAAAATAGAATAAGTTCACATTGAAATGGAGATAGAAGTTGAACTCGATGTGTATACTTGAACCAAAAAAGAATAAAACATATTAGAAATTGAAAAAAAATTAAAAATCACATTGAAATGGAAATAGAAGTTGAGCTTGACGTGTACACCTATACAAACAATTATGTTTATTTTTATTGAATAGAATAGTGGGTGACATCTCTTTGTATCAATTTCAAATATGTAAAAGAGTGCGAAAATATTAAGGTGAATTTGCATTTGAAATCAACGCTAAAATCACAACATTTAATAATTGATAGTTACAAATAATTTGATGCACCCGTATTTTAAATAAAAATAGAAATTAACATTGAAAGATCGTTCAACAAATAGGGCATGTTGATTTTTATTAACTCAAACAATTAAACAACTTATCATTATCTATTTACTGAGTAATTTGTATGTCTAGATATTTTTATTTCAATTTCTAATTTTTAAATGAAGATAGAAAAATAAATAAAAAATAAAAATAGAAATGGAAATTTGAAATAGAAATTGGAATTAATAGATATAAATACAAATTGACATATACATTAAAATTAGTTTATTTAAAAATAACATGTACATTATTGAATATAAATTGATATGTACCATACTAAATTGAAAATAAAATAAAATGTAAAATTTAAATATAAATGCAAATAGAAAGGCACTGAAATATGAATTGAACTTGACCTTTAAAAGAAATTTTATTTTATTTTTTTCTGAAATCACAATGTAGTTAGAGAGCACACATGTCAAAAGCGACCACTGAAACTAGGTCGCTATGGTGCTAGTAGGTAGCTATGGTGATCTCATACCTCAGAGCTGTTGAACAAATCCCGTACTTGACATGTATAGTCTTTCCACCTTTAACGTATGATCATCTATCTAGTGAGTGATTTATATGTCTAGGTGTTTCTATTGCAGTTACTAATGTGTAAATGGAGATACAAATATAATAAGAAATAGAGAATTCACAAATTGACATTGAATAGAATATAAAGAGATCTCACAAATTGACATTGAATAGAATATAAATATAAATTGATATGTATATGGAGGAAATCTTAAATTACATAAAGAGTAATTTGAAGAATGATATTTTTCTATTATAATTTATAAAGTGTAATTGGAGATAGAAATATAATTAAAATTTGAAATTTGAAATTGAAACTAATATTGAATAGAAATAAAAATAAAAATTGCAGTGTACATGAAATCAAGGTGTTAAAAGTTAACAATTTATTAGAAATTTACATGACCTTTAAACTTAGCGCATCAAAAATTGACATGCACACAAAAATCAATGTGATATTGACATGCACACAAAAATCAATGTGATAAAAATTTAAATAAATATAAGAGTTTACATTGAAAAAGAAATTGAAATTGAAATTGACATGTACACTAAAATCAATAATTATGTATATGCTCATTTAATAGAATAGTAAGTGACATGAGAATTTTAATTAATATAATAGAAATTCAAGTAGAAATAGAAATTGGGTAAAAATAAATAAATCAGTTATATAAAGAGTGAGCTAACAAGTAGAGGAAGAGCATATTTGTGACAAGTGTTCATTTAAATCAACATTGAATAAAAAAATAAAAATGGCATGTATATAAAAGAAATTTTTTAGAAATTGATATGTACATGGAAATCAATTTGTTAGAAATTGAAATAAGAATTATAAATTGAGATATATACTTAAATAAATGTATTACAAATTAAAATATACATTAAAATCAGTACATCTTAAAATGACATATACACAAGACATATACACAAAAATAAGCATGTTAGAAATTGAATTAGAAATAGAAAGAAAATTTATATGTTAAGATGATAAGTATACACGTTAAGCTTTGTGACCTTTTGTCTTGGTTTAAATAAGTCGTAGTAATCTATATAAGGAGTAATTTAAAAAAGACATTTTTATATTTTAATTAGTAAATTGTAAATGGAGACATAAAACAATTTGAAATTTGAAATTGAAATCCATATTGAATAGAAATAAAAATGAAAATCGACATGTACATGAAATTAATGTGTTAGAAATTTACATGTACATTTAAATTAACTCGTTGGAAATTGAATAGAATTGAAATAAAATTGTGATGTACAATAAAATCAAATTGTTAAATATTTATATGTACATTAAAAACGAATGCATATAAAATTGACATCAATATGTTAGAAATTGAAATAAAAATAGATGCTCACATTAAAATGGAGATAGAAATTGAGCTTGATGTGTACACTTAAACAAACAATTATGTATATGTATATTTAATACAATAGGCAGTCACATGTTCTTGTATCAATTTATAATATGTAAAAGAGTATGAAAAAATTAAGGTGAAGTTTCATTTGAAATCCACACTAAAATCACAACATTCAGAAATTGATAGAATAATTCAGTCACATGTTTTTGTATCAATTTATAATATGTAAAAGAGTATGGAAATATTATTGTGAAGTTTCAGTTCAAATCGACACTAAAATGACAACATTTAGAAATTAATTTGAACTAAAAATAGAAATTAACATTGAAAAATCAATAGTCATAGAAATTAAAATGGAAATAGATGTTGACATTTAACCAAAAATAAAAAATAACATTGGTATTGAATATAAATTTATATGTACAATAATAAATTGAAAAATAGAAATTGACATTGAAAAATCAATAGTCATAGAAATTAAAATGGAAATAGATGTTGACATTTAAACAAAAATAAAAAATAACATTGGCATTGAATATAAATTTATATGTACGATAATAAATTGAAAAATAGAAATTGACATTGAAAAATCAATAGTCATAGAAATTAAAATTGAAATAAATGTTGACATTTAAACAAACATAAAAAATAACATTGGCATTGAATATAAATTTATATGTACAATAATAAATTGAAAATGAAATAGAAACTAGATTTTTGAATTGAAATCCAAATTGAAAGAAATTGGAATAGGTATTGAACTTGACATTAAAGAGAAATTAATATTGACTTTTTATTTAAATCAATTATGTAAAGAGAGGGTTAACAAGTAGTCAAAGAGCACACGTATCAAAAGCTGTCATTGAAACTAGGTTGTTATCTCAAACAATTAAATAATTTATGATCATCTATGTACTGAGAATTTGTATTTCTAAATGTTTCTATTTCAATTTCTAATGTGTAAATGAAGTAGAAATAAAATAAGAAATAAAAATACAAATATAAATTTGAAATTTAAATTGGCATTGAGTGAAATATAAATATAAAGTGACATAGATATGGATGCAATGTCTTAAAAATTAGCATGTACACTAAAATTAATGCATTAGAATTTGGATAGAAATGAAATAGTATGAGAAATTGGGATGTACATTAAAGTCAATGTATTAGAAATTGGCATGTATGCTCAAATCAATAATTATATATATGTACATGTACATTGAATAGAATAGCAGATGACAAGAGAATTTTAATTAATATATTAGAAATTCAAGTAGAAGCAGAAATTGGCTAAGACAAAATCTGTTACATAAGGAGTGAGATAACAAGTAGACATGGAGCATATTTGTGGCAACTCTGTTACATAAGGGGTTAGGTAACAAGTGGAAACAGAGCATATTTGTGCCAACTCTTCATTGAATAGAAAGAAAAAAATTGGCATGTACATAAGTGCAATGATTTCTAAATTGATATGCACATGGAAGTCAATGTGTAAGAAACTGAAGTAGGAATTAGAAATTAAGATGTACACTAAAATCAATGAATTGCAAATTAACATGTACATTAAAATCATTTAATCTAAAAATGACATGTACACCATTAAATATGAATTGATATGTACAATAATAAATTGAAAATGAAATAGAATGTGGAATTTGAATTTAAATCCAAAGAGAAAGAAAATGGAATAGGAATTGAATTTGACATTTAAGAGAAATTGAAAATGATTTTTTTAGTTATGCTGATCTGCTTGGAACCATTGAACAAATCCAACATTTGACATGTAGAGTTTTTCCACTTATTAAATCAATTAATTGAATAACGTTTGATCATCTATGTAGTGAGTAATTTGTATGTCTATATGTTTCTATTTCAATTACTAATGTATAAATAGAAATAGAAATATAATAAGAAATATAAATATAAATTTGTAATTGAAATTGGCATTAAATAGAATATAAATATAAATTGGCATGTACATGGAGGTAATCTAAAATTATACAATGAGCAATTTGAAGAATTATATCTTTATATTGTAATTTATAAAGTGTAAATGGAGATAGAAATAAAATTACAAATCAAAATTGAAATTTGAAATTGAAATCAATATTGAATACAAATAGAAATAAAAATTACAATGTAATTGAAATCAATGTGTTAAAAGTTGACACTTAGATTGAAATCAATGCTCTATAAATTAAATAGAAATGAAATAGAACTAAAACTATTTTGTAAACTAAAATCATTGTGCTAGAAATTTACATGTACTTTAAAATTAGAGAATAAAAGATTGACACTAAATCAATGTGATAAAAATTGAAATAAAAATAGAAGCTCACATTGAAAAAGAAATTGAAATTGAAATTGAGGTGTACATTAAAATCAATAATTATGTATATGTACATTGAATAGAATAGCAATTGACATGACAATTTTAATTAATATAATAGAAATTCAAGTATAAATAGAAATTGGCTAAAAACAATAAATCAGTTATATAAGGAGTGAGCTAAGAAGTAGATGAAGAGCATATTTGTGACAAGTGTTCATTCAATTAAACATTGAATAAAAAAATAAAAATGGCATGCACATAAAGCCAATGATTTATAAATTGATATGTACATGGAAATCAATAAGATTTATAAATTGAGATATACACTAAAACCAATGTATTACAACTTGACATATACATTAAAATTAGTTTATCTTGATATGACATGTACACCAAAACCAACATGTTAGAAATAGAAATAGAAATATAAGGAAAGCTTATATGTTAAGATTATAAGTATACATGTTAAGCTTTGTGACCTTTTGCCTTACTCCTTTAAATAAGCCGTAGCAATCTAGATGACTAATTTAAAAAAGACATTTTTATATTTTAATTCCTAAATTGTAAATGGAGATAGAAATAAATTTAAAAATTGAAATTGAAAAAAAAAATTGACATGCACATCAAATCAATTTGTTAGAAAATGACATGTACATTGTTATGAAACCAGCTCCAAAAATAGAAGAAAATAGAGATCAACGCCTTAGAAGTCAGCCACTATGAGGGGGCAACCTCCTTTCTATATATAGGAGTCCATGGGGTCACAATATAATCCTAGCCGACCTAACAATAATAATTTAAGGTCACAACAATAACAATATTGGGGTTTTATGGAGGACAATAATAACAATATGGGGACTACAGGGGTACAACAATAAAAATAAGGGGGCTACACTAACAAAAATAAGGGACTACACTAGTAATATAGGGACCAAACATGCCTATCTCCTTCAAAAAAAAAAAATCTTCAATGCTTGAGTAGCTCTGGATGCTTCTGTATAAAATTCTCATCCTCCCATTTGGAATCTTTAGTAGGTAAGTTCTTCCACTTGACGAGATACTCTGAAATTGATAGATTTCGTAGCTGTCGAGTCTTTTTTTCGTGACTTCTTCAGGTTCCAATAGGAGTTTTTCTTCCTCATCAAGTTATGCCAATATTGTTTGAACTGGAAGTTTGTCACCTATAAAATTCTTTAAGCATGAAACATGGAAAACTGGGTGCACTCGAGAAGAAGTAGGAAGCTCCAATTTGTATGCCATAGTATCAATATTTTGCAACACTTTGTAAGGATCATAGTACTTTGGCGATAATTTATTATCCTTCTTAGCTTGCTTGAGGGACATTTGTCTGTATGGTTGTAGCTGTAAAAATACTCAGTATCCTACATCAAAACTTCTTTCGTTGCGATGTTGATCTGCCTGTTGTTTCATTCGATTTTGTGCCAAATTTAGGTCATCCTTTAAGATTTTGAGAACTTTTTTTTTATGCTTGATGTGATCTTCCACTGCTTGAAGCTTATAATTTTCTCTTAAAGATGATGTGATGGACAGTGGATGATATCCATAAAGTGCCATAAATGGCGTTATTTTTGCTGCAATATGGAAGGAAGTGTTATACCACCATTTAGCTAGAGATAACCACTTGACCCATTGTGTTTTTTTATTAGATACAAAACAATGAAGATATCTTTCCAAACATTTGTTCACTATCTCAGTTTTCCCATCGAATTGAGGATGATAATATGAGCTATGGGCTAGTTGAGTACCCAACCAAGAAAATAATTTCGTCCAAAAATTTCCAGGGAAAATAGGATCTATGTCGCTTACAATAATCTTTGGGTTTCCATGTAGCTTTTGAATTATTTCCATAAAGGAAGTAGCAACTGTACTTACTTTAAATGGATGAGATAATGCACAAAAGTGTGCATACTTGGTAAGTCTATCAAATACCACCATGATGATACTATTTCCTTCTGACTTAGGTAAACTTGTGATAAAATCCATTGAAACCTCCTCCCAACATTGACTTGGAATGGGTAAAGGTTTTAGCAGACCGAGGGTCTTAATCGAATCAACTTTATTTTGCTAGAAAACCAAAAATTCTACCACAAAGTTTTAAATCAAATTGAAGGCCATCCAAAAAAAATTCTTTCTTCACCTTGTGGTAAGTTTTTAAAAATTCCGAGTGTCCTCCTATTGGAGAGGTGTGAAATTCCAAAAGAATATTTTGTTTTAGTTGAAAATTCTTACAAATATATAAGTGACATTTGTACCATAAGGAATCATTTTTCCAACTAAATGCATCAGATGTACTGGGATCTTTTTGCAACTTTTGAATGACTGTCCACACTTCTTCATCATTATTACATTCCTCCCTTGCTTCGGTTATCTAATATTGTTGGATAATAGAAATGGCACAAAGCAATGCTTCCACCTCCTCATCCTTTCTTGATAGTGCATCTGCAACAACATTTAGTTTCCCTTTTTTATAGATGATTTCAAAGTCATAACCCAACATCTTTGCGAGCAATTTTTTCTGCTCTTCTAAAGATATTATTTTTTCCAAAAAATATTTAAGACTATCATGATTAATTTTTACCTTGAAGTGTCTTCCCATTAGGTAAGGTCTCCATTTCTTTAGTAAATGTAGTATTTCCAACATTTCCTTCTCATAAATAGCCTTCTGTAAATACTTTATTTTGATTGGAAAACTTTCAAAAGAAATGGGTCTTCCTTCTTGCATTAAAATAGCACCAATTCCATTTCCTGAGGCATCACATTCCACAATAAAGATTTTTGTGAATTGTGGCGTAGCTAAGACCGATGCTAGGCACATTGCCTCTTTAAGATGTTCAAAGGCCTTAGTTTCTTTAGGAGTCCATGAAAATGCATATTTCTTCAACAATTTTGTTAGAGGTGATGTTATTCTCCCATAATTCTTAAAAAAACTTGCGATAATTCCTTGTTAACCCGAGAAATCCTAAAAATTGCTTTATGGTTGTGGGGACTTTCCATTCCCTAATGGCTTTAGTTTTTTTAGGGTCTACCTTAACACCCTCCTAAGATACAATATGTCCCAGATATTCCACCTCTTGTACTCCAAAGAAACATTTGGAGGTTTTTTCATATAATTGGTTCTCCTCCAATAGTTTGAGCACCCTGTCAACATGTTGAACATGATCCTTCCAAGACCTGTTGTAGATTAGTATATCCTCAAAAAATACTAAAACAAATTTTCTAAGGAAGGGTTTAAAAATGGAATTCATCAACCCTTGAAATGTAGAAGGTGCATTGTTAAGGCCAAAAGGCATGAACAAAAATTCATAATGACCCTAATGAGTTCCAAAATGTTTTTTTTGGAATATCTTCAGTCTTCATTCTAATTTGATGATATCCTAAATGAAGATCCAACTTGGTGTTGAGACTCAAATCTGCATCTTTCCTATACACCTTTCTAGACCTTTTTCATTCACCTGAACCTTCTAAGTTGTCAATATCATTGCATATTAATTGTAAAAGAGCACCTAAAATGGTTTTTAACTATGTTTTGTGTCTTCTGTTTGATTTAGATTTTTTCTCATTTAGCTGCGGAATCTTGCCACTTTCCACAGCCATTTTGTGAAAGTCTATGTTGCAGGTGTCTTCAGGAAAATCGAGCCACATGGGCAAGTCAGAAATGATGTGGACATGGATCGTGTCCTATTGGCTCGGGCAAATTCACCTAAGGAGGCTGTGGTCAAAGGTGGCCAAGTGGAAGTCAACCGTAGAGTCCCACGGTGATAGGACTCTGTTTCTCATCACGTGAAGATTTGTATGACCGTTTCTAATTTACGGGAGACACATCAACACCTGTACACGGCTCCATAAGCCGAATCCAACATCCACTCTTCATAGATTTACTCCTCACCGCGGCCATGATGCTGGATCTCTGGACATGATGGTTCACGTGTCTCTATCAGCACAAACTTTAGGGAATTAGTTATATCACCTTTGTTATAAATAACGCGTTTTCATACGCATAATAGCTAGCCTCCATATAGCTCTATAATGTAATTGCGTTGCCACTGTGCTGTAATATCATTTCTCTGTTATGACTGCATTTTAATATATAAGAAGACTCTGTTTCCAAGCGTAATTCGTATTTAAAGGCTGTTGCCCGAGGCTGGTGCAGAGGGCCCCTGCACACGCTGAGGTTTTGTGCATTACTGTATAGTTTCTTGTTTTATTTCTTTAAGTTCATTGTGCCATAAGTCATTCACGTGTTTATACATTGCATTTTTCATGGTATTTATGCTTCATCTCTATTCATAATCTTTCATGCTTTACATTTTACTTCTGTTCATAATCTTTCATGTTTTATGTTGTTGTTAACTGATCAGTGTTCTTGTTTCAGATTACAATAGGCAGCCCGAGCACTTGCACATCTTTTTAGAATGACTAATGACATGGAATCAATATTGTCCTTCTGCTAATTTACTTTTCTTAGTTTTTTGTTTAATTCCATCACTGTTTGTTTATTTCAGTCTTGCACATTTGCTTCAGTAGTTAGATTTAGATATATTAAATTGCTCATGTCATTTTCAGTTACCTCCGAAAGCCATAGCTGGACTAATGGTGAGGGATTGAAGTATGAGTGTGTAGTTTGATATTATTTTACTTTCTGCAAGTTAGATATATTAAATTGCTCATGTCATTTTTAGTTACCTCCGAAAGCCATAGCTGGACTAATGGTGAGGGATTGAAGTATGAGTGTGTAGTTTGATATTAGTTTACTTTTCTACAAGTTAGATATATTAAATTGCTCATGTCATTTTCAGTTACCTCCGAAAGCCATAGCTGGACTAATGGTGAGGGATTGAAGTATGAGTGTGTAGTTTGATATTAGTTTCTTTTTCTGCAAATTAGATATCAGGTTGCTCAAGTTGTTTATGGTTACCTCCGAAAGCCATCGCTGGACTAATGGTGAGGGATCAGAATATAAGTTGATGTAATTTGATTTAGATTTACTTTGTTGCAATTCTTGGATTTCTTTAAACATAGTTTCTTTTGTATTTGGACAGCAGCAAGGATAATGAGTTTCATGATCAGTAGTTCACTGTTTGTTTGACTAGAATAGTGATGCAATTTCATTTTCTTTGAAGAATTAATTTTGTCATTGTGTGTTTTAAAATTATTTTGAAGTTTGGAAAATCATTAGAAGGACATCATTGTCTTGAATATTTGTCTCCCTACTTGTCTTTTAGAATTTCATAAAAATCCAAAAACGACAAAAAGTAAGAGATAGGTTATCTTGCACATATAGTGCGCCACACTTCATCAGCTTACGAATCCCGGATTGATAAATTAATGTAGCAATTTAGGACACACTAAATTGACCAAACACTTGGTAAAATAAATTGTTCCATGTAATTCATCCAATATTTCATCAATAACATGAATGGTAAACTTATATCTAATAGTGAGCTTATTGAGCTCTCTATAATCCAAAAATATGTGCCATGATCCATCCTTCTTGTGCACTAATAATATTGAATCAGAGAAAGAACTTTGACTAGGTTGAATTATACCAGCCTCTAACATTTCTGCAATCATGCGTTCAATTTCGCTCTTTTGGACATAAAGATATCTGTAAGACCTGATGTTTGGAGGAACACTTCCTGGAATCAAATGAATAGCATGATCATGATCATGAATAGGTGGGAGTCCTTTGGGAGTTTCAAACACCTTGGAATGATTGTCCAAGACTTTTTGGAGATCTGGAGAAATAGATGATTTTGATGTTGGAACTTCTAGTGAGCATAATTGTGTAGTTACGCATCATTTTTATTTCTTCAGAATATTTTTCATGACATTAGAGCTTAGTATATTTCCTGGTTTCCCTACGATACCCCGTAATTCAACTTCCTTTCCTTCTGAAAAAAATTTCTTGAAAATTAAAAGCTACCGTCCCCAAAGATTGTAACCATTGTACTCCTAGTAAAACATCAACACCTCCCATTGGAATGGAAAGCATTGGACTATTCAATACATATTCCCCCATGGTTAGCTTGATATATGGCATTTTCCAGAGAAATTTATAGTCCCTCCATTTGCAACCATGATTTGACACTCTAGTGTTGGGTATAGGAAGAAAGTAAATTCCTTTGCTACCTTACAATGAATAAAATTAGGGGTACTACCTGAATCAATCAACACTATTACATTTTTCTTCTTGATATGTCATTCTATCCTGAGAGTTTGAGGAGTGGTAATTCTTGCCAATGCATTACAGGATATGGTCGGACTCATTTCTTATTTCTCTAGGGTTATTTCCTGGTGTATATCCTCTTCTTTTGAATTTTCTTATTCATTTTCTTCCTCCTCTTCACAATCTATGTAAAATAATTTCTTCTGAGCACACTTATGACATTTAGTTTATTTTCCATCACAACTTTTGCAAATCCCTTTTGCTATTTTTTCTTCCAATTGTTGTGGTGTCAACCTTGTAGATTGTGGAAGTCTAGGAGCAATATCAATTCCATATTTATAGATGTGAGTGGTAGGCTTCCTTGTCGCCATAAATTTACTTTCAATTTCTCTTGCCAACCTGAAGGCATTATGCAATGAATCAGGTTCTCAAAGGCGAACCTCATGTTGGATGTTATCCTTTAAAGTCCCTATGAAGACATCAATCCTGTGTTCCTCTGAAATATCAGTTACCCTTATATTCAATTTTTGGAAGTCCTTAATGTGCTCCACCATTGAACCCTTTTTTTAGAGATTTATCAATTGGCTAAAGAAGGTGTTGCTCTTTGTATCATCATAATGTGCTATCATTTCCTCCGTAAAAATTGACCAAGTGGCAATTGTTTTACAAGAGAAAATCCATTGATACCATACAAATGTATTTTGTTCTAAATGTAAAGTTGCAATGCGTATCTTTTGCGTGTTTTGCACGTTATGGAGATAAAAATGTTGCTCCATTTGTAGTATCCATGTTACGGGATCCTTGCCATCAAACTTCTTCATATTGATACTTGGAATATGGTGGGCCTTCAATCCAACATTAGAGTTTATGAAATCACGATTAAAAATTTTTTTTTTCTCATCATGAGTTTCCTCACTACCTTTTCACCATTAGGAATAATTTCTTGTATCAAATTTGTCAAACCTTCCTTCAAAACTTCCATATATTATTTTAGATCATTCTTCATGTCTTCCATGTTGCCTTTCATTTTTTCATCGATGTCATCCATCTTAGCTTCCATGCCCTCCATCTTAGCTTCCATGTATTTCTTCAAACCATCCATCTTAGCTTTAATGCATTTCTTCAAACTATCCATATTATCTTCCATGCCTTTCTTCAAAACTTCCATTTCATTTTTTGTTGCTCTTTGCGAGAGTGAAATTTGGTGCATTTGGTCTTGTAATTTTGATATATCATGTTGCACTTATTCCTTTTCATGAGTCATAATAGAGTATTCTGAGGGATTAATGGGTGTTGAATTATTTTTAGGGGAGAATTTTAGAACCAAATACTGATATCTATGCCTCAATATGCCCTTGGAATCACTTCAAATTGATTTTTCAAACAGGACTTATGCAATTTGAAAAACAAAATACACACCTTTTTCTTTCTTTTGAGGAGCTCGATGTTGAAATTGATGTATCTATATAATTTCAGATCCCCAGGATTTTATCTTTAGTCCTACAGTAGCCCTCTGAATATGCTTTCCATTGACATAAGTCTAACCTGATTTGGATTCTTCAAGACAAAGTTATGAATAATCTCCCACAATGACCTAATTATGGACTGGTTAAGTATAGAGAACTTGTATAGCATGCCACATGTCACTGTATCCTCCTCGGATCTGAAATTGATACATAAGAAACTATAGTCCGTGTAATTTCTACCACTTTTTACAGAATTTCAATCTGTTGCTCACAGAGAGAGTTATGAAAATTTTCCCAAGGTTGGCTCTTTGAGATGGAATTCGGGAGCCTGCAAAACCCCTAACTTCCATAGATCATATCTTCTAAAATGTTGTGAACCAAGATCTGAAACTTTTACACAATGTTCCTCAGGATTTCCTCACAAATGTGTTTTTTTAAGCTTGTGAAACTTCGTAGAAAAAAATTATAGTGAAAATTTCACGATGTCCTGTTTGAAGCAGCGAAACCCTAGAATCCAAAGCTTTGATACCAAATGTTATGAAAAAAACTCCAAAATAGAAGAAAAGAGAGATCAACGCCTTAGAAAAAAACCACTTCTAGAGGGGAATCTCCTTTACGTTACATAAATGAACAATTCTTGGATGATTCAAATGAAAAAACCTCCTTTCTATATATAGGAGTCCATGGGGTCACAATATAATCCTAACCAACCTACCAATAATAATGTAAGGGCACAACAATAAAAATAGTGGGGTTTTATGGGGAATGATAATAACAATATGGGGACTACAGGGGTACAACAATAAAAATAAGGGGGCTACACTAACAACTATAAGGGACTAAATAGTAATATAGGGACAACATACATTTAAATTAGTGCATTCTGAATTGAATAGAATTGAAATAGAATTGAGATGTAGACTAAAATAAATGTGTTAAAACTTTTCACGTACATTGAACCAATGCATCTAAAATTGACATCAACATGTTAGAAAATGAAAAAAAATAGAATCTCACATTGAAATGGAGATAGAAATTGAACTTTATGTTTAAATTAAACAAAAATTTATGTATATGTATAATGAATAGAATAGTGGGTGACATGTTTTTGTATCAATTTATAATATGTAAAAGAATACACAAATATTAAGGTGAAGTTGAATTTGAAATCAACACTAAAATCACGACATTTAGAAATTGATAGTCACAAAGAATTCAAAGAACCGAGACTTAAAATAAAAATAGAAATTGACATTGAAAAATTAATAGTCATATAAATTAAAATTGAAATAGACGTTGATATTGAAATCCTAATAGAAAAAATATGGATTAAGTATTGAAGTTGACATTGAAGAGAAATTGAAATTGAATTTCTTATTGAGATCAATTATGTAAAGAGATGGTTAACAAGTAGTCAAAGAGCACACATGTCAATAGCGGTCATTGAAACTAGGTTTTTATGGTGATATTGTACCTTAGAACCATTGAACAAATCTCGTACTTGACATGTAGAGTTTTTCCACTTATTACCTCAAAAATAAGAAATAGAAATAGAAATCAAAATTTGAAATTGGAATTGGAATTGAATAGAATATAAATATAAATTGATATGTACATGGAGGCAATGTCTTATAAATTAACATGTACACTAAAATCAATGTGTTAGAATTTGAATAGAACTGAAATAGCATGAGAAATTAGGGTGTACACTAATGCCAATGTATTAGAAATTTCCATGTATTCTCAAATAAATAATTATGTATATGTACAATGAATTGAATAGTAGGTGACATGAGCATTTTTAATAATATAATAGAAATTCAAGTAGAAATAGAAATTGGCTAAAAATAAATAAATCAGTTACATAACTATTGAACTACCAAGTAGAAGAGAGAATATTTATGGCAAGTGTTCATCGAAATAGGCATTGAATAGAAAAAAAAAAAAAAAATGACATGTACATAAAGGCAATGATTTAGGAATTGATATGAATATGTAAATAAATGTATTAGAAACTAAAGTAAGAATTAGAAATTGAGATGCACACTAAAACCAATACATTACAAATTGACATGTATATTAAAATTGGTTTATCTAAAAATAACATGTAAATCATTGAATATAAATTGATATGTACAATATTAAATTGAAAATGAAATAGAATGTGGAATTTTAATTTAAATCTAAATAGAAAGAAGCTAGAATCGGAATTGAAGTTGACATTTAAGAGAAATTGAAATTGACATTTTTAATGAAATTAGTTATGTAAAGAGAAAGCTAAAATGTTGTCAAAGAGCACACATGTCAAAAGTTGTCATTGAAACTAGGGCATTATGGTTATTTAGTATCTCGGAACCCTTGAAAAAATCCCCCAGTTGACATGTAGTTTTTTTCACTTATTAACTCAATCAATTAAATAATAAATTGAAATTAAAATAGTAATTTGTAATTAAAATTGGCATTGAATAGAATATACATATAAATTGACATATACCAGAGGCAATTTAAAATTATACAAGGAGAAATTTGAAGAATTATATCTTTCTATTGTAATTTATAAAGTGTAAATGGAGATAGATATAAAATTAAAAATTGAAATTGAAATTAATATTGAATAGAAATAGAAATAAAAATTGGAGTGTACATGAAATTAATCTGTTAAAAGTTAACACGTACATTAAAATCAATGCTTTATAAATTGGACATAAACGAAATAGAAATAGAATTAAAATTGATTTGTAAACTAAAATTAGTGTGTTAGAAATTTAGAAGTACTTTAAAATTAGCTCATCAAAAATTGACATGCACAATGAAATCAATGTGATAAAAATAAAAATAACAACTCCTATTAAAAATGAAACTAAAATTGAAATTAATGTGTGCACTAAAATCAATAATTATTTATATGTACATTGAATAGAATAGCAAGTGACATGAAAATTTTAATTAATATAATAGAAATTCATGTAGAAATTGAAATTGGATAAAAAAAACATAAATCCCTTATATAAGGAGTGAGCTATCAAGTAGACGGAGAGCATATTTGTGACAATTGTTCATTCAAAATCAACATTGAATAAAAAATAAAAAATAAAAAATAAAAATAAAAATGGCATGTACATAAAGGCAACAATTTATAAATTGATATGTACATGGAAATCAATTTATTAGAAATTGAAGTAAGAATTAAAAATTGAGATATATACTAAAATCAATGTACTACAAATTGACATATACAATAAAATCAATTTATCTTTAAATAACATGTACCCCAGAATCAACATGTTAAAAATTGGAATAGAAATAGAAGGAAAGATTCTATGTTAAGATGAGAAGTATACACGTTAAGCTTTGTGAAATTTTGTCTTACTACTCTAGATAAGTAGTAGTAATTTATATAGGAAGAAATTTAATAGAAATCAATTTAAAATTTGAAATTGAAATCTACGTTAAATAGAAATAAAATAAAAGTTAGCATGTATATGGAATCAATTTGCTAGAAATTAACATGTGTATTTAAATTAGTGCATTCAAAATTGAATAAGATTGAGATGTACACTAAAACTAATTTTTTTAAAATTTATATGTACATTAAAACCAATTCATCTAAAATTGACATCAACATGTTAGAAATTGAAATAAAAATAGAAGCTCGCATTGAAATGGAGATAGAAATTGAGCTTGATATGTACACTTAAACGAACAATTATGTATATATATATATATATTAAATAGAATAGCTAGTGACATGTTTTTGTATCAATTTCTATTATGTAAAAGAGTGAAATGTTAAGGTGAATTTGCAGTTGAAATCAACACTAAAATCAAGGTATTTAGAATTTGATAGTCACAAATAATTTGATACCCCTCGACATGAAATCAACACTAAAATCAAAGTATTCAGAAATTGATAGTCAAATAATTTGATGCACCTCAACTTGAAATAAAAATAGAAATTTATATTAAAATATAAATAGTTATATATATTAAAATTGAAATAAAAGTGACAGCCAAACTTGGTCAGTCCTTCAGACCGAAAATGAAATGAGAGAAAAGGGTTCTAGGTTAGCACTGCAGAAACCCTAGAATTCTTGCAGACTTGCTCTGCCGCGGCAGCTCACATTCGACCCGAGCACAGTGACTGGTGACCGGCCATGGCTCTCAGTCCGATCCAACGGGGGGGGGGGGCGAAGGTCAACCCCAAAACAATGAAGGAACCCACGTCAATCCTGACCAAAGCAATGAAACCGCTGACAAAAAGCAAGAGGCAACAGCACCTCAGACACCGACTGCGCAGAATCGGTAGGATGCAGATGCTCCCACATCTTCCACCTGCAAGCCCATTGCTCCAGAAAGACCCAAGATCGACCTGCCAAGCCATTATATAAACGCTCGGATCCAATACATGAGGGATCATGCCCTCATTGGAAAATTCATCGGCTTCTGGCCAACCGAAAAAGCTCTACAAGGATGGGTTGCCTCCAAATGGAAGCCCAAGGGACACATTACGCTCCAGCTTGGACCGAAAGGCTTCTTCACGGCCGTCTTCAACTGCATTGAGGACCGAAATAGGGTTATGGATGAAGGGCCCTACTTTTTCAACTTAGCTGGGTTATATCTCAGAAATTGGGTGGAACGATTCAACCCAGATAAAGAAAATTTCAACTGGGCACCAGTTTGGATATGCTTATACTCACTTCCACTTGAATATTGGGATGAAGACTCACTCCAAGAAATTGGCAAAGGACTAGGAGAGTTTATCAAGATAGCAGAAGAAACAAAGCTTCGTAGATACACCTCCTATACAAGAATCTGTGTCTACATGCACTTGGACAACGCCCTGCCTGATGCAATAAGTATATTTCATGATGATTTCGAATGGATCCAACCTTTAGACTATGAGCATGTTCCATTCAGATGTCGCAGAAGTCACGCTCATGGGCACTTGTTCAGAGATTTCCCCCTCAAATCTCAAGCTCAGAATAAAGAGGCCGAAGACAAATCGGAACCAGACGGCTTCACCAAAGTTCCTTCGCGCAGAAAGCATAGCAAGAAACCCTCAACGACGAGTAAGAAACCTAATCCCTCCTCTAGTGCTCCTTCTACCAGTAATAGTTTTGCCTTACTCTCCAACCCGGATCCAGCTTCGGAATCCATCCATATCCCTCCTGACCCTTCCCTTAAACCCTCTGCTCCTTCAGGCATTCCCGCTCACCCTGGCCCCATACAATCTCAAAATGAGAAGCTTTCTAGTGAAAATTCCCTGCCCATCTCTTCCCCTGAAACCAAACTTCTGACCTGGCACCCGATAATCATGGACATTGATGACCCAAAAGCCAATCCTAAAGCTACAAATGAGGAGAATCCTAGCAGCAGTCAACAGAACTTCATGGAAGAGGACTCAGAAGGATTAGACCTAGGGGAGCTTGACATCCTAGGGCTATAATATGCTTGTATAAGAAAGGAATTTGACAAAATCAATCCACATCAAATTGAAAAACTTGAAATGGCCTTAACCAGAGTTCAACATCAAAAGAAACTAGGCGTTCAGCTGGGTAGCCACTGGGACATCCTAAAAGTCACAAAAGAGTCCAAGAAAAGGGGTCGAAAACCAAACTAGCAGTGCACCATCACCGTAGGGGAAATTTTGGTGAACTCGGGTCGATACCCCAAGTTAACAAGGTTTTTCAAACCCCTTGCAAACAGTTCCCCATGAAGCTCATCTCATGGAATGTTAGAGGGCTCAATAGCCCTGGGAAGCACAAGATGATCAAAAACATGATTCAGAAAGAAAGACCAAATATTATTTTTCTTCAAGAAACAAAATGTGATAGTGTAGCACTAGGCTCAATATTATCCAAATCTTGGCCTAACTGTAGCTCGGTTGCAGTTGATGCCTCAGGTTCTTCCGGAGGTCTTGCTATAGCTTGGGATACTCAGTCCATAGCATTAGCAAACTTTCATGCAATGCATAATCTTATTCAGGTTACTTTTCATCCCATCAGAACAAACATACATGGGCACCTTTCAAATGTCTATTTTCCCCAGGACCATTCCAGGAAAATAGCGCTTTTGAACACCATGGAAATCCTAAATTCTCACAGAACCTATCCTCTTTGGATTGCAGCGGGGGATTTCAACATGATTACCAAGATGGAGGAAAATACTTGCGGTAGGCCATGATTGGATCCAGAAAGTTATCATTTCAAAGAATTTATAACCAAAAATTGGCTAATATACCTCCCTTTCTCAAATGGCTCCTTTACATGGAACAACAAGAGGACAGGTAATCAGCAGACTGCCTCAAAACTGGACCGATTTCTCATATCAGACAACGCCATCTATTTGGGAGGGGATCTTTCGGCGTCAATACTTCCGCTGGAAGGCTCGGACCATTGGCCCATTTTGCTTCATTGGCAAAATATTGGCACTCAGTTCAAAAAGCCTTTCAAATTTGAAGCTTTCTGGCTCTCTCATCCCTCATTTAAATCCATGGTAACTAATGCTTGGAACAATTTTACTCCTCCTGAAGGATCGAAAATGTACCAATTCCAACAAAAGCTCAAACATCTCAAATTTCTCATAAAAAATTGGAACTCCTCTGTCTTTGGGAACATATTTCAGGAGATAAAGATTCTCGAGAACAAAATGGAAGAAACTCAACAAAAAATCACTCACGAAGGAAGAACAGATTACCTAGCTTCCAAAGAATAGGAACTATAGAAGCAGCTGGAAGAGAGGCGCAAGCAAGAGTAAATCTTGTGGAAACAAAAATCTAGAATAAACTGGCTTAAGGAAGGTGAAATAAACACAAAATTCTTCCACAGGTCTACAGTTCAATGAAGAATGCAAAACCGCATTGCCCATATCACCAATCAGCAAGGCAAACGAGTGGAGCAACATGAGGAGATCGAGAAAGTACTCCTGGATCACTTCAAAAGAATACAACAAGAAGAGCACACTATAGATAGGCAGCCAACAATCGACAAATCTCCCAGCTGATCCCCAGGCTTGTCACTGCAGAGCACAATCAGATGTTACTTCGCCCAGTTTCCCTTCACGAGGTTGAAACATTGATGGCTCAATCTAAGGATGGGAAGGCGCCAGGACCCGATGGTTTCACCTCAAACTTCTTTCATCATTTCTGGGATCTCATCAAAATGGAAGTCTGGCAGCTGATTGAGGAATCAAAAGCTTCTCATTGGCTTCTCCCCTCTCTGAATGCCACTTTCATAGCTCTGGTTCCAAAAGAAGAGCACCCAAGCACTCCGGAAAAGTACCGACCCATCGCTCTCTGCAATGTGATCTATAAAGTCATTTCCAAAGTCATAGCCAACAGACTGAAGCCTCTTCTTCCGCTTCTCATTTCGCCAGAGCAAACGGGATATGTGGAGGGATGCCAAATAATGGATGGCATCATCTTAACTCATGAAGTTATTCATTCCCCCAAAAGCGCCAAGAAGCCAGGTATGCTCCTTAAAATAGATCTATCTAAAGCATTTGATAAATTATGTTGGAGTTATATTTAGCACATTCTCAGGGCTTTTGGCTTCGACCAGATGTGGATAAGGTGGATAATGAGCCTCATCTCGACTCCCCTATATTCCATCCTCATCAATGGTATCCCCTCCTCTCCTTTTTCGCCGTCTAGAGGCATTAGACAGGGTGACCCTCTTTCCCCCTTCATTTTCGTTCTCATGACTGAAGGCCTTAGCAGACTTATTCATCATGATGTCCAATCACGACAACTTTGTGGAATCTCCCTTCATGGCTCTCCCACTACAACCCATCAACAATTTGTTGACGATAATATGCTCTTTGGTTTCCCCTCTGCCCAAGAGGCCCGCTCCTTTAAAGACATTCTGAACCTTTTTTCTATAGCCTCTGGTATGACTGTCAATGAATCTAAATCCCAGCTCTTCTTCTTTAACACTCCTCCTCTAACGCAAGCCAGCATAGCCCGAATTCTTGGTTTCTCAATTGTTCACCTCCCTGCCAAATACCTGGGCACGCCTCTCATTGATACTGCCATCAAACACTCTTCTTGGAATCTTCTATTGGAAAAATTGGAAGCCCGACTCTCTTCTTGGACCTACAAAGCTCTCAATTTGGCCAGCAGACTCGTCCTCATCAAAGCTATTTTGCAATCCATGTCCCTCTATCTCTTTTCTGTTCTTGCAGCTCCGAAATGGGTTCTCAAACAGATTAATATTTTGCAACGTCGATTCCTTTGGGGGTCTTCGAACCAAAATAAAAAATGGGCCTTAGTCAACTGGAACACGGTTTGCTCCCCTAAGGATGCAGGAGGACTCGGGCTCAGGGATCCTCTTCACAGCAACGAAGTCATGGGGGCCCGTCTGTGGTGGAACTGGCTCTCGAATCCTCACATGCCCTGGGCTAAACTTTGGACTGCCAAGTACGCTAATAATAGACCTCCTGAAGACCTGATCAGGCTCTCCCCAGGATTCGCTGGCTCCCTCATATGGAATGCAACCAAACAACATTTTGCACTCATACAGCAACACAACTTCTGGGAAATACGCAATGGGCACACAGCCAGATTCTGGGTAGACTCCTGGCAGCAAAACCCAAAGCTGACTGATACTCTCACCCTCATCAATGGTAGGAGAATCACTAGTCCGGAGGAAGTCAAAGTCAGCCACTGTTGGACCCCCACAAACTGCAATGAATTCAGACAATGGAAGAACCCGACTCATATCATTCCTCTAGCTCAGGACAACACTTTGGAAGCTCTCAGTGAGGAACTTCAACGCAGGAAAATCAGGTGCTCGGAGAAACCAGACATTCTACGATGGGGATACTCGACTAGAGGCATGTTTACTACAAAAGAAGCCTTCTCTCTCATGCATCCGATCCCTCTACCGCGTGATCTGCTTTGGCAATTCGTCTGGGCTCCTGGTATCTGGCCAAAAGTCTCAACGTTTCTCTGGTTACTTAGTCACAAAATAATCCTCACTTGGGACAACCTGCTCAAACGAGGATTCTGTGGTCCTTCACAATGTCCAAATTGTGAGCAAAGTAACGAAACGATCCAACATCTCATGTTCTCCAGCAAGCTAGCTAGCACTCTATGGGAAAATATTTTCTTTAGGTGTCAAAAAAGCAAACCGAAAGGGGACTTAACTAATATCATGTACTGCTGGCCCAAACATCCTTATAGCAGCTCTATTCTTAACACTCTTTGGAAAATCATTCCAGGTCTTCTCTTTTGGTCTCTCTGGAAAGAGAGAAACAAGAGAATCTTCAAAAATCAATCCACTCTCTTGGACATGATCTGGAACAACTTCAGTAATAATCTCCAAGAGTCTCTAGCTCTACATTCCTGGCAGGATGAGGATCTTCCTACACAGCCAAAGGAAATTTCCATATGGCAAAACTGGCAGCTCAAAGTCTCGATCATTCCAAACTCCAATAGACAGAAGACTCTTGATTCCCAACTCCACTGGATTCCTCCACCTCCAGGAATCTTCAAGATGAACTTTGATGGAGCCTCAAAAGGAAATCCAGGCCCAGCTGGCTTCGGTGGCATCTTCAAAAACTCCCAAGGAGACATCCTTGCTATCTACTACGGCTCTATTGGTTGGGACACCAACAACTCAGCAGAACTGGAAGGGCTTTGGCAAGGGTTGAATTTAATTCATCTCTTCAACCTCTCTCCTATCATCGTGGAAGGGGACTCCCAGATTCTCATCAGTGTATCCAACCAACTGCTTCAGGGCACCAATTCAGCAAAAGTAGCCACAAGTTGGAGAATGGCTTCCAGAATTGAAAAAATAAGCAACTGGCTGAACAACAACCAGGAAATCTCTTTCATCCACACCAAAAGGGAAGGCAACAAAGTAGCAGATCTCCTAGCTAATTAAGGAGTTGATAGCATCGATACTCTCCATCATGGCCCTCTTTAGATCATCCATGACATAGATCTTCTTCAGAATTGTCTCAAGCTGGTGCACAATGATCGCCCGTCTCCGGATGTGGATGATTGAGTGGCATGACGGGACATCCATCCCTGGACATATCCCAAGGAGACTCGCATGGGGTGGCCATATGGCCCCCCGCGGCTCCATTAAATTTTAAATTAATCCGCCAGCTCTCAGAGCATTAAATCTCCATCGTCGACACTCTCTCCTCCTCGTCTTGCACAATCGGTTCATTATGGCTTTCGTCTCGGGCTTTCCAAATCATTCTTGCTCTGCCTGCCGCTCTTTGCATTTCATATGTAGCGCATGCCCTGTTGATTGCGCCGAGCCCAGCGTCCGCACTCAGACAGGGCATCGCTGCTCTTTGTTCAGCTGTATTGAAACTACGCCTGGTTGTCATTTTTCACACAGTGCTTTCTGTTATTCCAACTCCAGTCTGCAGGTTCCTCTTGGCACTCACTGTGGTTTCGCTCCAGTCCCGCCTTGTTCCACTTGTCTCAGGCCTTTTCAAGCTGTTGTGCTCGCCATGCCTTAGCTCCGACACCGAATGAGGTGCCACCGAGGTGCAACTCGTGGTCGGCCTGCGAGCGCGCGGCCCTCATCCAGTCTCGGCGAAGAGACTTTCTCTGAGGATGTTGTGGGGCGGAAAAATCAAGACTCCCGTAGTCACTGGGGGCATGATAGCCTTCCTGGCTCTGCTCACGCTAATCAACCCTCTTCGCATCCTTTTGCTGTTCCATCGAGACCTGCTTCCCCTCCCCCTCGTCCTTCAGGAAGTCATATTTTGAGGCAAACCTCGCAGAGGGCGGAGCTCCGCTTTGATTGTTCTTATAATCGACCCACTGTCACTACTTTTATTACGGTCACCCTGCGAGAAGAGTCGACTCTCTGTCCTCCTCCTTTGCCCGGTCCACCCCCCTCTCCTCTTGGTCTTCGCCCTGCCCCAGCTGCTTTTTCTACTGAATGTCCGGTTGCTCCCCCTGCTCCTGCTTCTCCCGACTTGGGTCTACATTCAATGCAGGTGGACGCAAAGACCACAGTGAAAGATGGCAATCAGAACGATGCTGTAGAAGATTCGAAGGAAAAATACTGGTGTCGCATAGTGGAGGAGCCGCATTCTCCAGCCCACGCGCAGTAAATCCGGTTTGCCTTGATTCAACATGGTACATACGTTCCACTATTTTGAAAGATACATTGTTTTTTTAGTTGTCTACAGCAGCAGAAGCTGCATGCTACTACAGTCTTTTTTGTTTTCTTATGATGTATGTAATGGAATTTACACCGGTTTCCCCTTCAAGGGCGGTGAAACTTCTCCTAAAAGAACTGGTTTCCCATTCTGAACAGTTCGTCACTCTGTTAAAGCATGGACATCAAGCCCAGTTTTCAGGCTCCCACAGCTGAACTGAGGCAGTTTTATAACAGTATGTTTCCATAATAAAATTAGTATAATTTAGAAAAAAAAAAAAATTGAAATAAAAGTTAAAATTTAAACAAAAATTAAAAATAATATTGACATTAAATATAAATTGATATATACAATAATAAATTGAAAATGAAATACAAAATAAAATTTTATTTGAAATCCAAATAGAAAGAAACTAGAATAGGTATTGAAGTTGACCTTAAAGAGAAATTGAGATTGACTATTTTATTGAAATCAATTATGTAAAAGAGGGTTAACAAGTATTCAGAGAGTACATTTGTCAAAAGTGATCATCGAAACCACGTCGTAATATGATCTCGTACCTCGGAATCATTGAACAAATCCCGCAGTTGACATGTAAATTTTTTCTACTTATCAAGTCAAAAAATTAAACTACTTATGAAAATCTACGTACTAAGTAATTTGTATGTTTAGATGTTTCTATTTAAATTTTTAAAGTTTAAATGAAAATAGAAATAAACTAAGATATAGAAATAGAAATCGAAATTTGAAATTGAAATTGGCTTTGAATAGAATGTAAATACAGATTGACATGTCCATGCGGAAATGTCTTAAAAATTAAGATTTAAACTAAAATTAATGTGTTAGATTTTGAAAAGAACTATGAGAAATTGGGATGTAGAATAATGTCACTGTATTAGAAATTATCATGTATGCTCAAATCAATAATTATGGGTATGTAAATTGAATATAATAGCAAGTGAGATGAGGATTTTAATTCATATAATAGAAATTCAATTAGAAATAGAAATGGGCTAAAAATAAATAAATCAGTGACATAAGGAGTGAAATAACAAATATACAAAGGGCATATGTTGGTAAGTGTTCATTGAAATTGACATTGAATAGAAAAAAAATGGCATGTACAATGATTTAGAAATTGATATGCACATGGAAGTCAATGTGTTAGAAATTCATGTAAGAATTAGAAATTAAGATTTACACTAGAATTATGCATTACAAATTGATATGTACACTAAAATCAGTTTATCTCAAAATAACATGTATACGATTGAATATAAATTAATATATACAATAATAAATTGAAAATGTATAAATTAATATATACAATAATAAATTGAAAATGAAATAGAATGTGGAATTTGAATTTAGATTCAAATAGAAAGAAACTATAATAGGAGTTGAAATTGACATTTAAGAGAAATTGAAATCGTTTTTTTCTAATAAAATCAGTTTTGTAAAGAGAGATTTAACATGTAGTGAAAGAGCATACATGACAAAAGTGGTCATTGAAACTAGGTAGCTATGGTGATCTCGTACTTGGAACCATTGAAAAAATCTAGCCGTTGACATGTAGAGTTTTTTCATTGATTAACTCAATCAATTAGATCACGTAGGCCCATCTATGTACTCAGTAATTTGTATGTCCAGATGTTTCTATTTCAATTATTAATATGTAAATGGAGATAGAAATAGAAATCGAAATTTTTAATTAAAATAGGCATTGAATAAAATATAAATATAAATTAACATGTAGATGGAAGAAATGTTTTAGAAATTAACATGTACACTAAAATCAATGAGTTAGAATTTGAATATAACTAAAATAGTATGAGAAATTGGGATGTACACTAAAGTCAATGTATTAGAAATTGGAAATGTATGCTCAAATCAATAATTATGTATATGTACATTGAAAATAATAGAAGTTGACATGAGGATTTTAATTAATATAATAACAATTCAAGTACAAATAGAAATTGGTTAAAAATAAATAAATCAGTTACATAGGGAGTGAGCTAACAAGTACACAGAGAGAATATTTGTGGCAAGTGTTCATTGAAATCAACGTTGAATAGAAAGAAAAAAAATGGCATGTACATAAAGGAAATGATTTAGAAATTAATATGCACATGTAAGTCAATATGTTAGAAACTAAAGTAAGAATTAGAAATTGAGATGTACACTCAAATTAATGAATTACAAATTGATAAGTACATTAAAATGTTTTTATCTAAAAATAAAATGTACACCATTGAATATAAACTGATATGTACAATAATAAATTGAAAATGAAATATAAAGTGGAATTTTAATTTAAATCCAAATAAAAAGAATTTAGAATAAAAATTGAAGTTGACATTTAAGAGAAAATGAAATTGAATTTTTTTACTAAAAACAGTTATATGTAAAGAGATACTTAACCAGTAGTCAAAATACATACATGTCAAAAGTGGTCATTGAAACTAGCTCTTTATGGTGATATAGTACCTCGAAACCGTTGAACAAACCTAAGAGTTTGACATGTTGAATTTTTCATCTATGTACTGAATAAATTGTATGTTTAGATGTTTCTATTTCTATTTCAAATGTGTAATTCAAGATAGAAATAGAAATAGAAATAGTAAATAGAAATAGAAATAAAAATTTGACATTGAAATTGATATTAAATGGAATATAAGTATAAATATAAATGGACATGTAATAGTAAATAGAAATAGAAATAGAAATTTGACATTGAAATTGACATTAAATGGAATATAAATATAAATGGACATAAACACTGAAGAAATCTAAAATTATACAAGGAGAAATTTGAAGAATTATATCTCTCTATTGTAATTTACTAAGTGTAAATGGAGATAGAAATAAAATTAAAAATTTAAATTGAAAACGAAATTGGAAAGAAATAAAAATAAAAATTGCAGAGTGCATGAAATCAATGTGTTAAAAATGGACATTGAAATCAATGATCTATAAATTGAACATAACTGATTTGTACACTAAAATCAATGTGTTATAAATTTACATGTACTTTAAAATTATGGCATCAAAAATTGACATGCATTGACATGCATGTCTAAATCAATGTGATAAATATTGAAATAAAAACAAAAGCTCACATTGAAAAAGAAACTGAAATTGAAATTCAGGTGTACACTAAAATCAATAGTTATGTATATGTATATTTAATAGAATAGAAGGTGACATAAGAATTTTAATTAATATAATAGAAATTCAAGTAGAAATATAAATTGGCTAAAAAAAATTTAGTTATATAAGGAGTGAGTTAACAAGTAGACGAAGAGCATATTTGTGACAAGTTTACATTCAAATCAACACTGAATTCAAAAACAATTTCCATGTACATAAAGGAAATGATTTAAAAATTGATATGTACATAGAAATCAATATGTTAGAAATTGAATTAAGAATTAGAAATTGAGATATACACTAAATGATCAGAATCTAGATTAGGGGCAAAAATTTGCCCAAATTTCAAAGTGCTTAGAATTGCACCAAACCAGAATGATAGGGACCGTCCTGTCGCCAAGAATCCAATGAAACTTGTTTCATAGAAAACCAAGTTTGTTTCAAGAAGTTATAGCCGGTTGATCACTGTTCAGAACAGGGAAATTTTTGAAAAAAAATTTGCAGAACAGGTACAGGCTGATGACATGGTAGCCTAGTCAACATGCAGGGAATCTTATTCATTTTTTTCCCAATGGGATTGTGATAAGTGTCATAACCATATTCGCCAGTTTGGTTTGAGAAGGTGAAATTGTCCAATGTCCTCCTAAGATTGAATTTGAATTTTTCTTTATATATGAGAGAGGACAGCCCAACCAGGGATTGCCACGTGTCCCTCTGCTGGACCTCCTCTCCACGGTTAAGTTCGAATTTCATAGAATTTCATATGATGGAAATTTTATTAAACCTATGGTTTAAACCTTATGTTTCTGGTGGCGCATTATTATTAAACTTTGGGTTAAATGTTCTTGGAGCACATTAAAAATATTAACCATAGTCCGAATGGTGAAGGTTTGATATGTTATATGGTGGCATATTTCATTAAACTATAGGTTAATAGATATATTGGGGTGAATTTATTTTTTTATCCAAAGTTTACGGTGGAGCGATTATATTGCGCATTTCAAAGTTTTAGAGCAATATATTAATGGTGGAGGCATGTTATAACGTCCGATCAAATAATTTGCAAAGTCCGAATATATTTGGACCATATATTACAATGGTTTATGACATATATTATATCTTATAATATCCAAACTCCGATGTATGCTGGCGTGTATTGTTACGTTGGCCAAAAAGGTGTATCGAGGGGCGAGGTCGGGGCTCTACCCCATGACATCCCCCGCTCCACTCTCCGCTGCTTACCAATAGGTCGTTGGCCAAAAGTGTATTGAGGGGCAAGGTCGTGGCTCTACCCCATGACCTCCCCCGCTCCACTCTCCGCTGCTTACCAATAGGCCAAGCCATGTTACTTGTTAAAGCTTAGCGCCCAACTTATAATTGAAGGCTATTGTGGATCAGATGGATGGAATGGAGGGGGCCAGCCCTCCTCCCATGTGTTACTCATTGTTGATCCTCTATTATCACAAGGCAATGTTACAGTTGGGGTTTTCTCATTTATCTCATGGCTGGCTTCTTTTAATTTATTTTATTTAGCATTAACTATGATAATTTTGGGCAGGGTTCGAGATGGTTTGGAATAGCCCTCAATGTCCCCTCTACTTGCCAAGGTAAATCAATGAGGTGCACCCCGAGCGATTCGCCGTGCCCATCTCACCTAGTAAAGTTTACAGATTTATCTTGAATCCTAGGGTTTAGTTATTTTGAATTATGTTCTGAACCTTTTAGCAAAAGTATGCTCTGGTTGATTTTATTATTTAACTTCACATCCTCCCCTTGCAAGGTTTTAATCATGCATGACATCCATAAATCCTCACCCTGGCTATTATCGTTCATTGATTTTAACCAAGTTAATTGCACCCCTTGTCAACTCGCTTTATTATTCTCTTATCTTATTTATAATTACACTTGCACTTTTTTCATTTTCTATCCCTTCGGGTGCTCATAGCCCTCAATCCTATTGAAGAGGCATCCTCATCGTTTTAGTTACTCTTCCTATTCTACGCTCATGTGCATATATCCCCATGCACCTCGAACACTACTTCTCTTCTACCTTCTTTTGGGTAGGGATGGATTCTATCATTTCATTTCCCTTTGGGGAGTATAATTAAAATCACTTGAATAATATTTTGTGATGTTTTTATTTTACTCTAGCCACTAGTCCTTTACATTTATGCAAGATTTTACCATTTACTTCAGGCATCTCCATGGTGTTCCTCATGGCTTGACATAACCATGTATATTAGTGTTCAGGTGTGGTTCAATGCTTCGAGCTTAGGAGTAGTTTATTCATTACTGCTTGTGAACTATGAAATGAAGTAATGTGTTGAGCCTGTTCAGGAAAATTCAAGAGAAATTTGTCACTTAGAATTTGTAATAAGATTTTTATATGTTCAGTTAAATTAAATACTACCTTCGCTAATATTACCTTTCAAGGTTTTGTAGCTATACTGTTTCTACTAGAACAATCTGTGTTGATATATATATATATATATATATATATATATATATATAATACTCATTTTAATATGTTCAACATCGATACATTCTTTTATACCTTGTTTATTGTTTTTCTAAATATTAATATTCCTTAATGGTAGATTTAGTGTTTAATAGTAATTATAACAGAAATAAAAGGTTTGGGGTGGGGTATACAACTTCCAAATTTTCCACCAGTTGCAAAACTGTAATCACAAATTCCTTTCATTCATATGAATTTATGAATATTATACGGTGATGTACAGTTTATAAATATGTGGAATAAACTTAAGATTCAATTATTATGAGTCTAATCATCATTCTGTCAAACTCCATATTTCTCTATTTCGATTTACAACATGTTATCTATGGTTAACCTAACAACATGAAGACTATCACTCTTATTTTAAGTTTCACTATTTTGTCAGCGCCTATACTACTAGACTCTTTTCCCACAAAGTACCAACACTTAGTTTTGGTCACAAATTTAACAATCCCCAGGTGTACTCCATTTTTTGTGAATACATTACTGGTAATTGTCTATTATTTAGGGGTTAACTTGTTTTGGAAATAAATGGCTGAAATCCTTCCAGCAGAGGCTTTGGAATATTTTTCAGCGCCTCTTATTACTGTTAACCCTTTCCCGCGTTACTCTGTTGACTTCTTTCTGTAGTTAATGATATAGCTCAGGAAAATTTTCTAAATCTGATTAAATCATACTCATGGTTACCCTTTGTTTAATATATCCAACCAATACTACTGCTCGCTAAGGTTCTAGGGTTTAGTGAGAGTATGCCATTATCCCCTGCAACTTATTACTATCTTTGGTAGTTACTTTTAGTAATTTATGTTCCATTTTTGTACAATGATAGATCCATCTAATATATATTTCCCTGTAAATCTCAGGGAACTTGCTGCCAACAATTTCCTTGCTGAACAATGGTAAAGTTCTACTGTTTTTATATTTATCGTTCTTCTTATTAAAGTAATAATTATATAAATACGTGTAATAAGATAATTAAGTAAGAGATAAACTTTCACATGATATTAGCAACAATACTTAAGAATTATAGGCCTACAGTCAATCAAGGGCTATAAACCATCATGAAATCTACTCTAAATAATTGCATCATTTCCTCTTATTCTTTAACCTATATAATCTTACTATATACCACAAATAAATTCCAATTTGCAATGCATACATGTAACTAATTCTAATAAAATATTTAACTCATAATCAAATGAAATGAAATCGTTTACTAAGTACTTGGACATTCACACGTGCTCTCCACCCAAGCTTGAATTGTATCCTCCAATTCATCCCCGAGTTAATAGTTTCTTGCCAAGGAATCCAATCCCCAGTGGTTCCTTTCAAGGGGAATTTAATACCCTTGTCATGATAAGGTTTCCTTTAACAGCATCTTGCTTTTGAAGAACCTTTTATCCATTTTCCTAGGCTTTTCCATAAAATCTTTCCTTTCTCTCTTGCAGTGCTTTTATGTTGTTCCCATAAAATCCTGCTTTTCTCCCCACGATACTTTTATGCTTTTCTCAGCTTAGCAACTTTCTCTAGGTAAGCAACTCAATGGATATTTCTCTCCGATCTCTTTAATATTATCTATAATTTCATTATAGAACTCCTATCATGAAATAATTACTCATTCAAATACACCAATGAGATTTTATTTGGCAAGAATCTCATTTCTAGGTGTCTCATTCCCAAGCACATGAAACTCATTTAATTAATTATTACTAAATATTCATTTAAAAACTTTAAATAATGTTTTTCATGGCCTTTCCTTCATTCTACCCATCTTAAATTAAAAGCAATATTCTAGTGCTGGAGGGATATTACATACTCCTCCCTTTTTATTAACACCATCCTCGGTGTTCGTTGTTCAATTTATTTCTGCGTTTCCTTGCTGGCTAGAATTCTTTTTTCATCATCTAGTTCTCTCATAATTCTATTGGAAACTATATCTTTCCATGACTCTTTTATCCAGCACAAACTCAATTTAAAATCCACATCTTTTTGCTGCTTAAGTGGAACTAAATTATGGTGGAACATTTATCCTGATATTACCTGCAGCAATTCCCAAATAATTTAATGCAAGCTATAATGTATTTCCTTTCCAAGTACAATATATGAAAACACTATTTAATATGTTTCTGTTCTAATTTTACTAGTTCTGTGCAATTTTATTTATTATACGATATCCTTCACACTGACGAAGAGATTCCCTCTTCATATCTAGAGCGGCACATGAATTCCAATCTCCATGTAAAAATGCATGACACATTCATTCCCAGAAATTTCCATCTCATACTCAGAAATTTATTCTATTCATTAAGGTTTCATACCCTTTTAAACAATCCCAAGTTAATCTTATAACCCTCAAAACCGAGGCTTCACCATATGCGGAAGCTATTTCTTTATTTGATAATTATGGTTACTAACCATAATTAAAATACCCGCTTTGAAAATCTCTTTGAAATTTGGATTGAAACCCAAATCACAAATCATATCCGCTTTATCAAACTCTTAAGTATGATTAATTATGCACCTTCAATTCATTAATGCATATCCATATGCATTTCAACCCATAATATCACACTTAAGCTTTATTAATTGACTTTGGATAAAACCATATAATTTTGGGTCCACAAATTTATTTCACCCTGCATATCCATAACATTCGTCAAAGCTTAAACTTTGGTTTAAAACTCAAAATGTCATTAATGCAAACCTTTGGACCCATGGCATACCCAACTCACTCATGCCTTATCTTATTCAAAGTTTAATTACACTTGTGTTGGACCCTTTCTCCATTCATTTCTATTGTAACAGAAATATAATAGAAATTAATCATACCTTTATGCCGCAATACTTCACATATTAAATCATATACAGGCCCCACAGCGTACCCTTAGACGTTCTAATCTCGACTGTCGATCATTCCAAACTTGCCTTTCAAACCTCTGCATCTACCCTTCATTAATCAGACGACTATACGAAACCAACTTTGGATAAATATATCAAATCCCCAACATGTATTAACCTTGGCCCACATAATTTGCATATCCTTGCGAAGTTTCATTAAACCAAAATTTATGTTATAAAGTTTCATTTCCATTGATCAACAACCGCACACATGTCGAGGCTCATCATATATGGCCCACTTTCATTTCAACGTACCTATTCATCGTCCATCTTTCATCCAATATGACGGCGGATGCTTCACCACACTCCAACTTAACAATCCAACAGCTATCACATAACAAACTTGCACGCCCTTTGGTTTTTCAAACTCACGCGAAATAAGTGGTATTGAGGCACCACGTGTCACTTCCTAACTGTTATCGTGTTTGCTTAAGACTTTACCGCTTACCACTCAAGAGCTACGTGAAAACCATTGGTTGGGTTTTAAAACTGCCTTCATTGTTCCGTTTGCTTCCAGTTCCATACCATCCTGATTCATGGTTCCACCTTACTTATGATTCCGCCTTTGTTCTTGACACAATTCCTTTGAGCCATAATTTCATAGTTTTCAGGCATCAATTACTGATAGCCCCTTCACTGATCAAATCAATTCATTGATATGATCCATTGTGCTCTCCCTTCATTAAATCAATGCTCCTCTATTTTCCCTTACGCATGTCACTCCACATCGACTCCACTACAATTCTTGGCAATTTTAATTTGAATCTTATTCTGTGTTCTCTCCACCTCTGCACAATGATAATTTACAACAAATCTCTCAATGGTATGCAAAACCACTACTTCAAACCCTTATTGCAGAGTTTATAATGCACCTGTTCATAAGCTCAGATTTCATGTATATACTACGAAAGGAACAAATTTCTCTCCTTTATGCAATTATGTTTGGATATCAAATTTACAAGATCATATTTCTTTCAAAGGAATTGATCCATACTGTGATCAATGATCGACCTTTGGTAAAGGAAATCCACACAAAACTCAATTTATAGCTGAATATTTGACCCTTTTAAAACCACACTCAATCTCCTGAACTCATTTATTACATCATTCGAATACGAGTACTCTGCTCATTCATTTCCTTCATTAAAATTCAATAATCAGCGCACACAATAATTCAGAATCAAATTTCTTCATATATACATATAATCAAATAATTACAAAAGACCTCTTGTCTTTGGCCTGACATTCTAATCAATGGTCCTTTTCTCCAACTGCCTGTAGGCTTAACAAACAAAGTTCTGTTTGTCCAAACCCTACTCTAATTCTTCTACCTGCTACTATCCTCTTTTTCCTTGAGGCTTTACAATTTATACAAAATATTATGAACCAATTTAGGTTCAGATCCTCCATTATCTCAACAAAATCCTCGAAATCCTCTAAGTCCTAAAATCTATCCTTTATCCCTAAAAATCCTTTCAAACTCATAAAATCATGAAACCAATTGTAAATCTAAGATTTACAATTAATTCCTAAATCTCTCATTCCCTATGGAATCTAAACTATCCTAATTCTCTCATGTTCTCCAATCATTTGGGAACATTTACAAATTCGTCTCAATAATTAATATCTCTCATTACAATCACTCATAAACATTAATAATTACATAAGAAACCAATATTCTTTTGAAAACACAAGACCCCTATGTCTATTAAAATACAAAGGATTTTCTGAGCCTAATGCTCCTGCATCAACAAGTGTTTCCACTATAACACCTCCCTTGACTTTATTTGCAACTTCCAACCAATTATGTGAGAGACATCAAATGTAATCCCCTAAAATACAAGCTTACAACGAGGGATATCAAAATTTTAATGTATTGTTACTACGGTTTTAATATTTTCCACAATTTAGCTATGAATATTCATTTTCAATTCTGCCTCACATAAGTTTTAGAAAGAAATACTTGTTTTTATAGTACATTTGTATTCATGCCAATCCTTGCTTCTTATAATATTCCTGCACTAGTCACCTTATCCACTTGTTTTCAACCATGTTAGTGTTATTAACATACTCTAAGTAAATGCCAAGTTTCCTTTTTAATCATTTATTCACCATTATATTTAGTGAATAGGTGAAATATCTTATGGAATTCAGAGAGTAGGAATGATTTTTTCCTTCGTAATGATTATATACAAGAATTTATAATTACTAGACTATTTGTATCATGTTTTGATTATGTGGTTTTGATACCTTCGTTTCCCATAGGTACCTATCTTACTGCTACAAGTCTTTGGGGATCGACTTTATATATATATATATATATATATATATATATATATATATATATATATATATATATATTCTTATACCATTTTATGGAAATATGGGAACATTACCAATACAGATACTTAATAAATGCCTTGGTATTTTTATTTTCATATATATTAGATATTCTTATTTGTCTTTTTGTATATCTGCATTTCATATGCGAATTCCATTCCATGGTTTAATTTTACCATGCATCAAATTAACCTTAGAATATTGCCACCTAATTAGGCTACTAGGCTGATTTTCTATACATTTATAGTGCATTTAGTGATATTGTGATCTTCTGTCAAATCATAGTTAAATATTAAAAGCTTAATTCCACTTATTCATTCTGGGTTGAGCATAAATTTTTGGCCTCATTCTAGTGTCTTCAGGTTTATTCTGTTTCTTGAGTTAATAATACTAAAAATTATGATGCTATCCCATCTTATTTTAATTGCAAAATATGTAGTCTCCTGTGTTTTCTGAAAACATCATTTAATTAACCAATTTTCTCAGATACGATTGAATCTTATCGCTTGTACAACTATTGTTTTAGTTAGGATTACATAACCCGCAAGTCGCTCAACCATGCCTATTTTGAACAGATCACTCATATCCATACTGGTAGTAACTAATATTTTATTGTTCTTCTACTAAGTTGTTTCTTTCTTCACATTGCCAGTTCTGATTCCAAGAGATTGTTTCACCATCAATTTAACTTTGTGAGCTCATGTTAGTAGCTGGTATCATTTTAATCATTACCCTAGTAGAACATTCTACCCTTGGATATCTCCTTGGTTCCATTTTAGGGATGGTTTTTTTCCTTTATTATATTGCTGCCACAATCCTTATACATGTTTTCATTATATATATTTCTAATGGGAAATCTATAAAATCACTTAGTCTCACTACTTGCTTTCTTGCTTTCTTAGTAGAAAATCACATTTTCCTTGAATTTTACTAGTTGTTCTAGTAATTGCTTCAACCATTCTTGATAATTTAATTGTTTTTTTTTGTGGTTCACTCACTCTATCCCTATTCCACTACAATTCTATTCATTGTATTTATTTTGGCTTCTTCTCAACACAATCGAGGCCCTATCAAAATCCGGCTTCCTATGTTTACACACATGGACCTTTTTCCACAACCATAGTGTGTCTATTTGATTTAACGAATTTTCTATTGGTTTCTACTTGTTTTGGAGCTGATTAACACCAAAAATATGTCCTTTGAACTTATTATCAGATATTTAATGGATTCAAAGTATATATATATATATATATATATATATATATATATTGGTTTCTTTTCTTGTGAAATTTCAATTTTAATTCCTATTGCATTACTTATGCTCTGTAATCTAATTGTATTATCACACTTCTTTATGTGTACATAGTAATCTGATTCATGTATACCAACTAGGTACTGAACTATATGTATGCTCATAAATTAAAGCATTCTTCCAAATATGGGTAAAAATTTCCACTACACATTCCATTGATTTAAGTGACTCTTTTCACTCTTTAAAATTGGGTGCTTTAAAATTCCTATCTCGGGCTGACCTCTCTGCCTTATTCGAGACTATAAGTATTAGTAGGTTTAACATGGCATATCCAACTTTGATCAAATTAGATAAAATTCCAACCATTATATAGCTACATGTATTTATATCAATCAGTATCACCCATTCCTTATTCCTAAAATTTGATCAATAAGGCTTTATTCATATTCTCATAGAGAGTCGAAAGGGATAATGATTTTAACATTTAATTTTTATATAAGGATAAATATGTTGTACTTATATAATGTGGCCTATGAACATACCAACTTCCCTTCAAGTCAAAATTGTACCTCCTTCGTGATTTCAATCAAGGTCAAGGTCATATATTTTTTGGGTTTCTCTCTATGATTTTCTTGGAAGATTCCAACTACATATCTCTATTTACAAATTTTCAAGCTAAACTCATTTCTTAAATCTCAGTACCTTATTATTCTATTAACAAAAATCAATTATGAGTGCCAAGATAAATATCTTGTGTAGATTCTCGAATAGTCCCCTTCACTTCCTATACTAGAGGTAACAACATTACCCTAGGGTGTTTTTAGATCAGTCTAACCTTTAACCCATAAAATACATAATTGCTGACACTTTTGACTTTTCCACTTCATTTATCCTATAGACTTGAACACACTGTAATAAGAACACAAATATGGAAACATTTTTCAAGTCATATTCTTTCTGATCTTTAGCATAATCATCTCTTTATTTCATTTTCTGTGACAACTCCGACAAATGCACCCATAAACATATTACTATAGTAGATCTGATGGACATTCCCATTTATGTGAGTATTGTTTACCAATAATTGTAGATACAAAATTATACATTAATTGTTCAATTCTCATAGTAGGTTTACAGGTAATAAGAGAATTCATGTCACTTATTATGAATTATAGTTCATAGTATTACTAGTGCATCTGTTATCTTCTTGGATGCTATATAACCTTCCAACGTATTTATTTGTGTACCATTTTTTTTTCCATAGATTCATCATTAATAACAGGGATATTCTCATAGTATTGTGGCTATTCCTTGAATTTATAATTTCTTTAATACTAAAGTCACCATTCAGTTCTTCATGACCATGCATAACTTATCTATCTACAAAATAAAGGATAGATAATACACCCATCAAAAAAAAAAAAAAAACATTCATAATTTTTTTGAAGGACATGGCACATTTGCAGTTTCCAACCACCCTACTCCAATTTTTTATTCAATAATTATATCGTTTTGTTATCTGTGTTTTTAATAATTTTTATTTTCCATTGTGTGTTATCCATATGCTCTAGTGTTGGAACACCGACTCTAATACCACTTGTCACAAACCTCTATTTAAACTCATACATATGTATTTATTTTTTTTCACATAAACTTCCTATTGTGAGAATAGGACTATATAATTCATTTATTCATCTGTGTAACCCGTCAATATGGAATTCCTTCCCTTACTGGCCCATCGTACTACTTTACAGTTCATTTTTTTGTTTCTTTTCATTAGCTTTACTGATAACCCTCCTAAGCGTAATTTTGTTAGGTTCCTATATTACTAGTGTAGTCCCTTATTCTTGTTACTGTAACCCCCTTATTGTTATTGTTGTACCCCTATAACCCCCATATTTTTATTATTGTGCTCTTACATTATTATTGTTAGGTCGGCTAGGATTATATTGTGACCCCGTGGACTCCTATATATAAAAAGGAGATTTTATCATTTGTATCATCCAAGAATTGTTCATTTACGGAATGTACAAGAGGTTTACCCCTCAAAGTGGCTAATTTATAAGGATTTGATATCTCGTTTCTTATATTTTTGGAGTTGGTTTCATAAGATTTGGTATCAGAGCTTTGGATTCTAGGGTTTCATTGCTTCAAACAGGTCATTGTGGAATTTTCAGTATAGATTTGTTTCTACGAGGGTTCAAACACTAAATCAAGAAACCCATTCGAAGAAATCCTAAGAAATTTCGTGTACACATTTTAGATCTTGGTTCGCAATATTTTCGATGATATGATCTGTGCAAGTTAGGGTTTTTGCAGTCTCTCGAATTTCATCTAAAAGAGGTGACCTTGGGAAAATCGTCATAACGCTTTCTTTGAGCATCGAATTGGAATTATGTAAGAAGTGGCTGAAAGTACATGAACTTTAGTTTCCTATGTAGCAATTTTAGAGCCGAAGGGGGGAATAGTGACATGTGGCACATTATACAAGTTTGATCTACTCAACCAATCGATAGTTAGGTCATTGTGGGAGATTGGACATAACTTTGTCTTGACGAATCAAAATCAGGTCAGAACTATGGCATTAGAAATAAGATTCAGAGGGCTAATACAGGACTGAATTTTGGATATTGAAGATCTGAAATCACAGAGATAATTCAGTTTCAATATCAAGCTCCTCAAACACAAGAAAAAGGTGTGCATTTTTTTTTCAAATTGCATAAGTCTTGTTTGAAAAATCAGTTTGAAGTGATTCCAAGGGAATATTGAAGCATAGGTATCAGTATTAGGTTCTAAAATCTCCCCTAAAAAGAATTCGACACCCATTAAACCCTCATAAGACTCTATTATGACTCATGAAGAGGAAGAAGTGAAACATGATATATCAAAATTACAAGAGAAAGTGCATCAAATTTCTCTCTCACAAATAGTGACAAAAAATGAATGGAAGTTTTGAAGAAAGGAGTGGAAGCTTATATGAATGGTTTGAAGAAGGGCGTGGAAGCTAATATGGATGGTTTGAAGAAAGGCATGGAAGCTAAGATGGATGGTTTGAAGAATGGCATGGAAGACATGAAGAATAATATAAAAGAAAACATGGAAGGTTTCAAGGAAGGTTTGACAAAGTTGATACACGAAATGATTCCTAATGGAAAAAAGAGAGTAGAGAAAACTCATGATGAGAACAAAATAGATATTAATCGTGATTTCATAAACTCTAATGTTGGATTAAAGACCCACCATATTCCAAAGATCGATATGAGGAAGTTTGATGGGAAGGATCCCGTAACATGGATACTACATATGGAGCAATATTTTGATCTCAATAATGTGAAAAAAACACAAATGGAATGCCTTGCAACTTTACATTTAGAAAAAAAATACATTTGTATGGTATCAATGGCTTTGCTCCCATAAAAAAATTGTCACTTGGTCAATTTTTACGGAGGAAATGATAGCACATTATGAGGATACAAAGAGCGACACGTTCTTTAGCCAATCAATAAATCTAAAAAAAAGGGTTCAGTGGTGGATCACATTAAGAACTTCCAAAAATTGAATATAAGGGTAGCTGATATTCCATAGGAACACAAGATTGATGTATTCATAGGGACTTTAAAGGATAACATCCAACATGAGGTTCAATTTTTGGAACCTGATTCATCGGAGAAGGTATTCAGGTTGGAAAGAAAAATTGAATGTAAAATTATGGCAACGAGGAAGCCTACCACTCACATCTATAAAGATGGAATTTTTTCTACTCCTAGACTTCCACAACCTACAAGGTCGACACCACAACAAATGGAAGAAAAAAGAGCAAAATGACTTTGCTACAGTTGTGATAGAAAATACACTAAAGGTCATAAGTGTGTTGAGAAGAAATTATTTTACATAGATTGTGAAGAGGAGGAATAAAATGAACAAGAAACTTCAAAAGAAGACGATATACACTAGGAACCAACCCTAGAGAAAGAAGAAATGAGTCTAACCATATCCTGTAATGCATTGGCAAGAATTACCCCTCCTCAAACTCTCAAGATAGAAGGACATATCAAGAAGAAAAAGGTAGTAGTGTTGATTGACTGGGGTAGTACCCATAATTTTATTCATTGTAAGGTAGTCAAGGAATTGAATTTCTTCCTATAACCAACACCAGAATGTCAAGTGATGGTTGCAAATGGAGGAACTATAAATTGGTCTGGAAAATGCCATAATATCAAGCTAACCATGGGGGAATATGTATTGAATAGTCCAATGCTTTCCATTCCAATGGGAGGTGTTGATGTTGTACTAGGAGTACAATGGTTACAATATTTGGGGATGGTAGATTTTAATTTTCAATAACTTATTTTGAAATATTTCAGAAGGAAAGGAAGTTGAATTATGGGGTATCGCGGGGAAGTCGGGAAAAATAATAAGCTCTAATGTCATGAAAAAGCTTCTGAAGAAATAAAAATGAGGCTTAGTTGCACAATTATGCTCACTAGAAGTTCCAACATCAAAATCATGGTGGTAGTTGATAGACTTCCCAAGTATGCACACTTTTGTGCATTATCTCATCCATTTAAAGCAAGTACAATTGCTACTGCATTTATGGAAACAATTCAAAATCAACATGGAAACCCAAAGATTATTGCAAGCAGCAGAGATCCCATTTTTACTGGAAATTTTTGGACAGAATTATTTTCTTGTTTGGGTACTCAACTAGCTCATAGCTCATATTATCATCCTCAATTCAATTGAAAAACTAAGATAGTGAACAAAAGTTTGGAAGAATATCTTCGTTGTTTTGTATCTGATAAACAAACATAATGAGTCAAGTGGTTACCTTTAGCTGAATGGTGGTATAACACTTCCTTCCATATTGCAGTAAAAATGACCCCATTTAGGCACTTTATAGATATCATCCACTATCCATCACATCATATTTAAGAGAAAATTCTAAGGTTCAAGCAATGGAATATCACATTGAGCATCAACAACAATTTCTCCAACTCTTAAAGGATAACCTAAATTTGGCACAAAATCGAATGAAACAATAAGCATATCAACATAGTAGCGAGATAAGTTTTAATATGGGAGACAGGGTATTTTTATGGCTACAACCATACAAACAAATATCCCTCAAGCAAGCTAAGAAGGATAATAAATTATTGCCAAAGTACTATGGTCCTTACATGGTGTTGCAAAAGATTGGTACTATGGCATACAAATTGGAGCTTCCTTCTTCTTCTCAAGTGCATCCAATTTTCCATGTTTCATTATTAAAGAAGGGTATACGTGACAAACTTCCAGTTCAAACAATATTGCCAGAACTTGATGAGGAAGGAAAAATCATATTGGAACTTGAAACAATCATGGAAACAAGAACTCGACAGGTACGAAATCGATCAATTTCAGATTATCTCATCAAGTGCAAGAACTTACCCACTAAAGGTTCTACATGGGAGGATGAGAATTTTATACAGAAGCATCCAGAGCTACTCAAGCATTGAGGAAAACACTTTTTTGAAGGAAAGGAGCATGTTAGGTCCCTATATTACTAGTGTAGTACCTTATTGTTGTTAGTGTAGCTCCCTTATTGTTATTGTTGTACCCATGTAACCCCCATATTGTTATTATTGTGCCCTTACATTATTATTGTTAGGTCGGCTAGGATTATATTGTGACCCCATGGACTTCTATATATAGAAAGGAGGTTTTTTCTTTTGTATTATCCAAGAATTGTTCATTTATGTAATGTAAAGGAGGTTTTCCCCTCAAAGTGGTTGATTTCTAAGGCGTTGATATTTCTTTTCTTCTATTTTTGGATTTGGCTTCATAGCAAATGTTATGGCATGAAAGTTAAATTATGCATCCCGCTGACATCATGGATCTTTACCCTCTCTAATTTAATTTCACTTATATTATATTACATTCACCCATAGCATTCATGAGTTTAAATCTCCTTATGTGAAGGTGTATTATTCAACATCATATTTATGACCCCATACTCATATTCTTAAAATTCCATCTCCTTATTTCCACTTACCAACTCAAGGAAATTCCAATCTCTGAAGGTTTGGGTGCGGTTATAAAGGAGTTTATGAGATCATATCCCTTATGATTCATATTTTCCCGAGTACATAGTTTTATCAAGGTTAGATCAAACCAATTTTTTTACAATTCTCTAATTAGGTTTCAACCCACTCCGATGGTACAAAAGGAAGTTCAAAAAATGGAATTGTGGGTGTAATAATAACCTTGTGATGTTATGTTTTTAAACCAATTATGGTCCTTCTCAGTTTAATGTTTGGCTTCACCAATAGTACAAGTTGATGCTATATAATGTAACACCTTTCATATGAGTTTACCCATATGTATAAAATCATATAAGGCACATGTAATTATGTGGAGCATTGTTGACTCATAATTAGGTAAACCAACCACTTCCCCATCTGACTGTGGTAATGATCCACTCATGTGTGTACGCTTATGCTCGAGACAACATTCATGGTGGTATGATTAGACAATTGTGTAACTAATATTCATTTTCCATGTATGTCGCTCTCATCTGTGCATCACATGGTTAGTTATGGCACCACTTGGTTACTGTTCAATGATTTGGATTGCTCGATGCAATCCAATGATTGATATCCTTTTCTTAATCTTAACCCTACCTGCCTCTTTTGTTTTCTTGACCTGATAATGCCTTCGCTCCCCTTTCTGTTGTTACAGACCCATTGGGGACGGTTGATCAATGGCTATAGGAACCTGTTCAAGTTTCTACTGTCCATATGTTGAACCTCGACATTTCCAGGAAGAAGCATCGAATATTTTTACCGTACCATGTTTTTTGAGTGTGAATCTTCACCACACGCTCCAGCGTCAGTTTTTATATTTCATTTTTCAACCATGGTTCTTCTCCACAGGTGTCGTGGACTAGCGAGTTAATGTGCACCACTGATCTGGTGAGCATGTCAGAAAATGCACTATAATTATCCTCAGTTGAATAAATTACCCAGATCTGTTCCTAAAGGTATTATGTCATTTTTGGTTCACTATTTTGATTTTAAGTTTAGGAATTACTGGTGTGGTGATAACGAGTTTTTTCACCTTGTTAACCATTTGTTCCTGGTTATTTTGAATTAGAGCATGGGGCAGTCCATCTATTCATACTTATGGTTTTTCCTATCAGCCCCATCTTGGTATACTTTGGCTACTTAGTCTAAGTACCCATACTCATTTATGATCCTCTATTATCACAGGGAAATGTTGTTACAGCTTGTGTTTTCTCATTTATCTCACGACTTCCTTCTTTTACTTTATTTTCTTTATAATTAACTATGATAATTTTTCTATTTTTCTCTAGCCATTGGTCCTTTACATTTTTGTAGTCTTTTTCCATTTACTTCGGGAACCTCCATGGCATGATGTAGCTATGTATATTAGTGTTCAAGAATGGTTCAATGCTTCAAGATTAGGTGTAGTTTATTCATTATTGTTGCTAAACTATGAAATGAAGTAATGTGTTGAGCTTGTTCATGCATATTCAAGAGAAATTTTCCACTTAGAATTTGTAATAATATTCTTATATGTTTCATTGAATTAAACACTACCTTCGGTAATATTACTTTTCAAGGTTTTGTAACTATATTGTTTCTACTAGGAAAATCTGTATTGATATATATATATATATATATATATATATATATATATATATATATATATATATATATATATATATATATATATATATGACTACCTTCGGTAATATTACCTTTCAAGGTTTTGTAGCTATATTGTTTCTACTAGGAAAATCTGTGTTGATATATATATGTTCAACATCGATGCATTCTTGTATGCCTTGTTTATTGTTTTTATATTAATATTCCTTAATGGTAGATTTAGTGTTTAATAGTAATTATAATAGAAAACAAAGCTTCAGGTTGGGGTATACTACTTCCAAATTTTCCGCTAGTTGCAAAACTATAATCACAACTTTCTTTCATTCGTATGAATTTATGAAGATTATACGATATATGTCCAATTTATAAATTTGTGGAATAAACTTAAGATTAACTTATTATGAGTCTAATCATAATTTTTTCAAACTCCATTTTGCTCTATTTCGATTTACAACATGTTATCTAAGGTTAACCAGACAACATGAAGACCATCACTCTTCTTTTGAGTTTCATTGTTATGTTAGTGCCTATACTACTAGACTCTTTTCCCACAGAGTACCTGTACTTAGTTTTGATTGCAAATTTAACAATCCTTAGGTGTACTCCCTTTTCTATGAATACATTACAGGCAATTGTCTATTATTTAGGGGTTAACTTGTTTTGCAAATAAATAATTGAAATCCTTTCAGTAGAGGCTCTAGAATATTTATTAGCGCCTCTTATTACCATAACCCTTTCTTGTGTTACTTTGCGACCTTATTTCTGTAGTTAATAAGATAGCTCTGGAAAATTTGCTAAATTGATTAAACCATACTCATGGTTACCTTCTGTTTAATATCTCCAACCAATACTACCACTCGCAAAGGTTCTGGGGTTTAGTGAGAGTATGTCATTAGCCCCTGAAACTTACTACTATATTTGGTAGTTCTTTTTACTAATTTATATTTCCTTTTTGTAAAATGACATATCCATCTAATATATATTTCCCTATAAATCTCAGGGAACTTGCTGCCAACAATTTCCTTTCTAAACAGTGGTAACGTTCTAATTTTTTTTTTATCATTCTTCTTAGTAAATAAATAATTATATAAATATTTGTAATAAGAGAATGAAGTAACATATAACCTTTCACATGATATTAGAAATAATACTTAAGAATGCCAGGCTTATTCTCAATCCATAGCTATAAACCATCATGAAATATGCTCTAAATAATTTCATCATTTCTTCTTATTCTCTAACCTATATAATTTTACTATATACAACAAATAAATTCCAATTTGCAAGGCATACAGGTAATCGATTCTAATAAAAGAGTTAAATCATAATCAAATGAAATGAAATCATTTTCTGATAACTTGGACATTCACACCTGCTCTTCATTCAAACTTGAACTATATCCTCCAATTCACCCTGGAGCTAAGAGTTTCTTGCCAAGGAATTCAATCCCCAATTTTTCCTTTCAATCAAAATTTAATACCATTGTCATGATAATGTTTCTTTTAGTGGTGTCTCACTTTAGTGAAAATTTTTATCCACTTTCCTAGGCTTTTCCATAAAATCCTGCCTTTATGTTTTTCCCATGAAATCTCTTCTTTCTCCCCCGCAGTACTTTTATGCTTTTCCCAGCTTAGAAACTTTCTCTAGCTAAGAATATTAATGGATCTCTCTCTCCCATCCCTTTAAGCTTATCTATAATTTCATTCTAGAACTCCTATTATGAAATAATTATCGAGTCTCATTCACCAATGAGATTTTATTTGGCAATATTCTCATTTCTAGGTGTCCCATTCCTAAGCACATGCATCTCATTTAATTCATTATTAATAAATATTCATTTACATGCTTTCATTAATTTTTTTCATGGCCTTTTCGTCGTTCTACCCATGTTAAAAGAGGTCACTCGAACTAGTTCGTTATGGTGATCTTGTACCTCATAACTGTTGAACAAATCCCACAGTTGACATGTATAGTTTTTCCACTTATTAACTCAAATAATTGAATAACTTATTATCATAGAATTTGAATATAACTGAAATAGTATGAGAAATTGGGATGTACACTAAATTCAATGTATTAGAAATTGGAATGTATGCTCAAACCAATAATTATGTATATTAACATTGAATACAATAGAAAATTATATGAAAATTTTAATTAATACAATAGAAATTCAAGTAGAAATAGAAATTAGCTAAAAAAAAACTAATTCAATTACATAAGGAATGAGATAAAAAGTAGACGAAGAACATATTTGTGGAAAGTGTTCATTGAAATAGACATTGAATAGAAAGAAAGAAAAAATGGCCTGTACTTAAAGGCAATGATTTAGAAATTGATATGCACATGGAAATCAATGTGTTAGAAAATGAAGTAAGAATTAGAAATTGAGATGTACACTAAAATCAATGCATTACAAATTTACATGTACATTAAAATTAGTGTATCTAAAAATAACATGTAAAGAGAGATTTATTTTTTTAATGAAATAAATTATGTAAAGAGAGATTTACATGTAGTCAAAGAGCACACATGTCAAAAGAGGTCATTGAAACTAGGTAGTTATGGTGATATCGTACCTCTGAACCCTTCAACAAATCCCATAGTTGAAATGTATATTTTTTCCACTTCTTAACTCAATAAATTAAATTTGTATATCTAGATGTTAATATCTCAATTACTAATGTGTAAATGGAGATATAAATATAATAAGAAATAGAAATAGAAATAGAAATTGACATGTACATGGTCGTAATCTAAAATTATACAAGGACCAATTTGAAAAATTATATTTTTATATTATAATTTATAATGTGTAAATGAACATAAAAATAAATTAAAAATCGAAATTGAAATTTGAAATTGAATAGCCCATTAAAAATTGAAATTGACACGCACATGGAAATCAATGTTATAAAAAATGAAAAAAAAAATCAAATTGAAAAAGAAATGACAGGTGACATTGAATAGAATAACAGGTGACATGAAAATTTTAATTAATATAATAGAAATTCAAATAAAAATATAAATTGGCTAGAAAAAAATAGAAACATAAATTGGCTTAAAAAAATATCAGTTATATAAGAAGTAAGATAAAACGTAGACATAGAGAATATCTATGACAAGTGTTCATTCAAATCAACATTGAATAAAAAAAATAAAAATAAAAAAGGGCATCTACATAAAGACAATTATTTAGAAATTGATATGTATATGGAAATCAATCTATTAAAAATTGAAGAATTAGAAATTGAGATATATACACTAAATTCAGTGCATTATAAATTGATATATACATTAAAATGGGTTTATCTTAAAATGACATGTATATCATATCAACCTATTATAAATTGAAATAGAAATAGAAGGAAAGTTTATATGTTAAGATAGTAAGTCAGTAATCTATATAAGGAGTTAGTTAAAAAATAAATTTTTATATTTTAATTCATAAATTGTAAATGGAGATAAAATTCAATTTGAAATTTGAAATTGAAATCGATATTGAATAGATATAAAATAAAAATTCACATGTACATAAAATCAATGTGTTAGAAATTGACATGTACATATAAATTAGTGCATTTCAAATTGAATAGAATTGAAATAGAGTTGAGATCGACACTAAAATAAATGTGTTAAAATTTTACATGTACATTAAAACCAATGCATCTAAAATTGACATCAACATGTTAGAAATTGAAATAAAAATAGAGTCTCACATTGAAATGGAGATAGGAATTGAGTTTGATGTGTGGATGTAAACAAACAATTATGTATATGTATATTGAATAGAATAGCACGTGAAATGATTTTGTATCAATTTTTAATATGTAAAAGAGAACGAAAATATTAAGATGAAGTTTCATATAAAATAAAAAGTAAAATCGGAACATTTAGATGCACCTAGAGTTGAAATAAAAATAAAAATTTACATTAAAAAATAAATATTCATATAAATTAAAATTGACATAGACGTTTACATTTAAACAAAAAAAAAATAACACTGACATTGAATATAAATTGATATGTACAATAATAAATTGAAAATGAAATAGAAAGTGGAATTTGAATTGCAATCCAAATAGAAATAAATTGAAATGGGAATTGAAGTTGGCATTGAAGAGAAATTGAAATTGACCCTTTTATTGAAATCAATCATGTAAAGAGAAGGTTAACAGAGCACATATGTTAAAAAAATTATTTGAAACTAGGTTGTTATGGTAATCTTGTACCTGTTGGGGTTCCCATGTTTTGGCAAGGTTGGAAATACCAAAAGATGAGACAACATCAAACCACTTTCGGACCTCAGGATCTAGCCCGTCTGGGTCCAGAGAGGGATATATCTATGATATGTCAAAGGTGTATGACTTTGAAGCTCAGAGGTTAAGATATTAGGCTAGTTATAAGGCTCGGGGTTTGTTTGTTTGATAGTTTGTTTGGTTGCTGGTTATCAGGAAAGAAGGGTTCAGTGTAAGACAAGGATGAGCAAAGAGGGATAAGGCAAAGGTGAAGTATTCCAAGAAAGCATTCAAGACCATTGGGCAATGGAGTCAGGAAAGGATTTTCTTACTATCCAATGTGCAAGCTTTCAATTGGGCTAGTCATCTAAAACATTGGATCTTAAAGATGGTTGTGTGATATGGAATGGTAGGAGAGGAGGAGACAACACAGATTTCAAGGCAAAAAGTTAAAGATCAGTTGGTCGCACAAGTATCCTAGTGGACAGGGCTAACTCTAATCCCCAGTGTTCCCAAATCTTCCAGCTAAATCCTTAACAAGAAACATCTAAGAATAGATACATTTAATTCATACATCAAAGAGCAGGCAATAACATCCACTACACTGGTTAAATTAACTGAAATAAATTCTTAGATAACACATTTAGAAGAAAAACATTAATGGAAAGGAGAGCAGAAGCATAGGGTACCTAACAAGGGTAAATCCTATGCCAATATTTTGATGCAAGCTAGTAGAAACAAAATGAAATGAATATAAACACAGATATAGGAAAAAATCACCGCTGCTTTAGATCGGGATCCAAAGAAATGTGCTTGTCATATTAAATAGCAATCCCAATCAAGTACAACATTGCCAACAGCTGAATACTCAGTCTGAAATCATATTCCTTAGCCTATCTTACAACTTTACACAGAGACTGTGTCTCAAAGAAACTACTTGCAATTCTTTGATAACTGATCAACAACCTTTACAATGATTTTCTTCATGAATTTATAGCTCCAGTGGAGCAGAGAAGGTAGGTGAATAACTAAATGCAGCATTAACACTCAGACAAGGTAGAAGGCCGAAGCCCACTCTGTATAAATTCTATGCATTTATCTCTGGCACTCTTTTGGTTGAATGAATGATCTTCTTTAGGCTTCCAATTACTATGATATTGACCCTGATGTACACTGGCCTGCAGGACTCTGTGATACTTCTAGTGACTTAAAAAAAGGTCAAACAATGATGCTAGGGTCTCCATACTGTGAAACAAATGCTTCTGATAGCTTTGGAATGTTGTTAGGGTGGAAATTTCTTTAGGAACACGGTGTATAATAAAATCTGCATGGGTGCTCCGTCCTTTTTTAGGGACAAACATTCTGCTCATGTAGAAACCCTGATACGCTGATTTTCGTGTTGTACCTTCTGCGTGATCCATGGGTCTTCAATCTGATTCTTTACCTTTAAATATTTGAACATAAGGCTTATATATCTTCATTTGCATGCCTTAAGCTCTCTACTGCTTAATTTAAATCTCTGACTGTGAAATCTGTGTGTTAATGGCGCCGAGACATTTTCATAGAGTAATACCCTGGTCTTTTAATGCAAGTCCTGTCGTAGGACCTCCTCGGGTTTTCTTCATGATTTCTGCCTCTACACACGGTATTTTCCTGTGTTTTCTGTCATGGTGATAGCGGGTGGAAATCATGGCAGCTTTCACCACCTCAAAACCCTGCAAAAAACGAAAACAGGTTAAGAAAACAATGGGGGTGGTGGATGCAGTGCGGATGATGAAAATGATCGTGTAGCTGGTGAAATGGCGGAACAATGCAGAGGAATGATGGAGGGAAATCTTAGTGAAGGCTGGAGGAGCGCAGGGGAAATTTAAATAAAAAACCTTAGCAACTCGACCTTTGATCAAATATATGCAATGGGATGGGCGGATGTCCGGTGGATACACGTGGGGGTGACGTGGTGGGACCGGGCGACGACAGAAAAGTCAACAACGGGGAAAAAAAATCGAGACCATCAGATCTCAAAGGATATTGATGGTTGAAAATGAAGTGGAGGGCGACGAACGGTGGGCCAGGAGTACGGTGACCATGGGTTAACTCGTGTGCAGCTCCATTGAGCGATGACCGTTGGATGGGCCGCCCCAGATCGGACGGCTCACAGCGATATCACTACGCATCCTGTACCAAACGATAACGTGCGATGAGATAGCAGTTTTGAAATCGTACAAGAGCCACGTGTCGAACGATATATGGAATCGCTGGCCGATCGGGAAATACCACCTTCCTCCGAAAGGTGGTGCGATAGAAACTGGCTGGATTTGGCATAGTGCGCGGCAGGGGCCACAGGGGCGGGTACACTCTGAACCATCGATCTGGCGGGTAAATTAATGGTGGAGATGCGATCTGAGCGGTGAGCATGGCGAATGGTGAACGTTGCGGGGGACGCGATGACCGTCCGATCTATACAGATCAACGGTTTAAAATGCGCCCGATATGGATTTGCGATGAGCGCTCTTCAGGCTAGCACCAGCTTCTAGCGCCGCGGTTATGTGGAGAAAAGGTCGGGGGGTTGGCGGAAAAGGGGCTAGGCCCTATTATAAGGTAGAAAGTGGGTTTTTGGCTCATTTTAAAGCATTTGAGGCCAAAGAAAGGTAACGATAGAGAGGGAAAGGGTTTATTAAACTAAACCAAGGGTGTATGCGAGGTTTAAGAAGGGCATGGGAATGATTTAAAAGTTTTAGGGAGGAATTTTGGGATGGATAGGGGACTTTGACAAAGGGAAAAAGGATGAAATGGAGAATTCTGTAGGAGTACAAGGGGGTAAATTGTTGAAAATGCAACAAGATGATGGAGCTTAGTGAAATGAAGTCGCCTTCACTAAGTGGGCCCGCAGGCAAATTTTGGCGCAAAGTCTATTTTTAGACTATGTCTATTTTTAGACATATGGAGCATGGTCCGAGGATTGCAGTATGTTATTCTTGGAGTATTGGTCATGTTGGTAAAAATAGATGGACCTCTATTTTTTGGACCTATAGGTCGAAGTCTATTTTTAGACTGCCTATCCTAAAAATAGGGAAGTCAAATATTATTTACCTTTAATAATATTTGGACTCTAAACAGCAGTTTACTCTCTTGGAGCACTTCAGTTCGAGCTACAGAAGTGGCTCATGCATCTGACAGAGGAATTACGCTATTCCCAAGGGTTTGATGGCATCATGCATGGTTGACTTCAGTTAGGACTTCGGTGGCAGAAGTTTGGTGGAGTTAATGAGACAGCTAGTGGAGTTGTGTTCGGTTTAATTTAGTTGAACTGGTTGAGATTAGTTTAACTAGCTAATCAACTAATTATGAGTGGAGTGAATTAAATATTATTTAATTCATTAATTAGTAACTCATTATTCAACTCAAGAACACATCAGTTCACTACAGTGCATGGACAGTTCAGTGGAGAACAGTGAAAGAGGTAGATGAAAGGGTGAGTACAGCTATCAGTTGTGACATCAGTTGTGCATGAGATTTGCACCACACTTGGAGGCAATTGCCCATGATGATTGCGCTATCAAGCCAAGGAGATTCGAACCTTGGATCTCTATTTAGACAGGCCATGATTGCGCAATAGAGGCAAGGCAATTGGTGGTGAGTTTTGAACCAGTAACCTGTTCAAAACCAAGCTATTTTGTGTGTAACTTCATGAGATAGTACTGAGTACTTGTGAGGAGTATTGTACTGATTTTGTTACATGATTTCTCCATTATAATATACACAATAGCTGCGGGGTTTTCAGCTATAAGCTTTCCCCATACATACTGTGTTAATGTGTATGATGAATTGATATGCTATCGCTTGTTTTATTTCCGCATGTGTGATGATCTGAGTGGAAGAGATTATGTGTTGCATATAAATTCGAATTGTATGTGATCAGGATAGTCTCGGTGGATAATTAATCATTATTCAGCAAATTTCTACATGGTATCGGAGCTATTGAAGCAGAGATTGATCATCACGGTGATTACAAACTTATTTCGGTAGACAGAGTCTGCATGCGGGCCAGGTAGCCTCCGGATTCATCTTTCTTCGGAAAGTGAAAGGTCTGGTAAATGCCCCTTGCAGTCAATCTCTGTGCTAGAAATAATTTGTTCTCACAGATCTAGAGCGATTGAGCTTTGAGGTGGAATTCGAAATTTTGCAGCAGTTTTGTTTTCTTGGTGTCGGTGTTGAAAATTTCTTTCAACGGTTTGCGACTCGAATATGCTCTTGAAGGCAGTTCGAATTATGTTGCATGGAAGGATCGCATGGAGGCAGTATTAGAAGATAATGGTCTGAAGGAGTTCATGGATACGGATGTCCAAAAGCCCACTGATCCTGCTGAAGTCGAAGCATGGCAAAAGAAGATGGCGAAATGTCGAAGGATCTTGTTGGAGGGCGTCAAGGATCATATTGTATCCAGCCTGCATGGAAAGGCTTCTCCATATTTAATGTGGAAAGCTTTGACGGATCTATTCCAAAGTAAGAGCGACCAAAGGAAGCTGGCGCTCAAAGATAAGCTCAGAAACATCAAGATGGAGAAAGGCGACAGTATCGCCAAATACCTCACGAAGTTCACTCAATGCAGAGATGAGCTGGGAAGTGTGGGGGTGACTGTCGAAGACAAGGACATGGTCGACCTGGCTCTCCTTGGTCTTCCGAAGGCTTGGCACTCATCTCAAGATAGTGTCAATGGTCGGGAGAAGCTGCCGGGATGGGAGCGCCTTTGGGCGGATCTCATGCAGGAGGAGATAAGGAGGACTACTCGAGATGGATCTTCATCAAAGGGAGCTGATGAAGAAAACTGCGCTTTGGTTGCCAAAGCAAAGAAGGGGAAGGGTAAGAAAACTTCTCATTCCAGTGCAAAGGGCAAGAAGTAGGATATGGCGAAAGTGAAGTGTTTTCACTGCCATGATCACGGACATTATGCTACCAATTGTCCAAAGAAGAAGAAAAACAAGCAAGCGAGAAGATCTGCAGATGGAGAAGCTTTGGATTCGCAGTTCGAGCTTGAATTCTCACTGATCGCATGCTTGGTTTCAAGTGTGATGGGATCGGTGTGGTTCTTGGACAGCGGTGCGTCATTTCATATGACGGGAGATCGGGATTTGTTCTCAGATCTGGAGGACAAAGATTTGGGTGTGCACATCGAGATGGGCGATGATGGTAGATACATTGCGACTGGTATCGGTACCATATCCTTTCAGAGGGAGTCTGGTAAACCCTTTGTATTGAGGGATGTCATGCATGTACCTGGATTGAAGAAGAACTTGATCTCTGTGGTGATGTTGGAGGATAAGGGGTATGATGTGGTCTTCAGCGAAGGAAAATCCTTCCTGCACAGTAAGACTACTGGAGAGACCCGGAAGATAGGGGTTCGAACCAAGAACCTTTATCAGTTGCAGGTAGATGGCTGTGCAGCAATGGCATACAAGGCGGGAGAAGTGGTGAGCCGGGATGATGAGGGCGAACTGTGGCACAGGAGATTGGGCCACCTTCACCATGGAGCTTTGAAGATCCTGCAGCAGATTTCTACTGGGCTTCCTAAGGGCACTCCTGCGCAGTCAGATCAGTGCAAGGGGTGTACCTTAGGGAAGTATGTGAAAGCCACCTTTCACGAGAAGGATAGTCGCGCCACGACGATCCTTGAGAGAGTTCACACAGACGTGTGTGGTCCTTTCTCAGTTGCTTCGACAGCAAAGCACAAGTATTACGTGATCTTTGTTGATGATTTATCTCGAAAGTGTTGGATCTTCTTCATGCAGAAGAAGAGCGGATACATTCGCGAAGTTCTGTGAGTTTAAAGCACTGGTCGAGAAGGAGTCGAGGAAGAAGGTGATTGCTCTAAGGAGTGATAACGGTGGTGAATTCATCTCAGCTGAATTCAAGGAGTTATGCAGCGCAGAAGGGATTCGGAGAGAGCTCATCGCACCCCATAACCCACAGCAGAACGGGGTGGCTGAGCGGAAGAACAGAACGATAGTGGGTGCTGCACGGGCGATGTTGCATGATCAGGGCCTACCCCTTCACTTGTGGGTTGAGGCATGCAATACAGCAGTGTATGTGCAGAACCGTTGTCCTCACAAGGTTCTTGGCATGAGTACACCAGAGGAGGCTTATTCTGGCAAGAGGCATGATATTTCCCATTTGCGGATTTTCGGATCTCCTGTCTACATGCATGTGACGAAGGATGCAAGAAGGAAGCTGGATCCAACTGCTGAAGTTGGAATATTTGTGGGGTACACTGATACACCTCACAACTATCGGGTGTATGTGCCAGACAGTCGCAAGACTGTTGTGCGACGGGATATAAAATTTCGGGAGGAGAAAGCCATGCAGTGTTCGCTTGAGAGGGAGCTACACTTGCATGCAGATGAGGAGCTGTTAGTTCCTAAGGAGGAGCTTCCGGATGTGGATCGGCCACAAGAGGAGGTTCAGGAGGTGGAAGAAACCACCCAGGCAGCGCCAACCATCAGAGGGCGCATGCGCACTACAGAAGCTGAGCGACTGGCTCGGGATGCAGAGAAGGTTGTAGGACCACCTACAGCAAAGCGCAGACAGAGACAGTCACCGGATCGGTACACTGGATACATGGCTCTTATGAGTCAATGTGTTGTGACAGAGCCATCCTCTTTTGAGGAAGCTGTGGAGGAAACCGCATGGGTTGATGCCATGATCGAAGAATATGATTCGATCATCAGGAACAGTGCATGGGAGATTGTCCCAAGACCGGTTGGGAAATCAGTTGTAGGTTCGCGATGGATCTACAAGGTGAAGCAGGCGGCTGACGGGAGTGTGGAGAAGTACAAGACGAGATTTGTCGCCCGTGGCTTCTCACAGATCGAGGGGATCGACTATGAGGAGACTTTTGCACCTGTCGCAAGGTACTCTTCCATACGGACGATCCTTGCTCTCTCAGCGCAGATGGGGTGGCACATTCATCAGATGGATGTGAAGACTGCGTTCCTCAATGGAGTTATTGAGGAAGAGGTGTACATAGAGCAGCTTGAAGGTTTCGAGATCTTCAGCAGTGAGTCGCATGTGTGCCGACTCAAGAGAGCACTGTACGGGCTGAAGCAAGCACCTCGTGCTTGGTACACTCGCATAGACAGCTACTTCACCGGGCTTGGATTATCCAAGAGTGAGGCGGATCCTAACCTGTACCAGATTGTGGTGGAGGGGAAGATGTTGATCATTGTACTGTATGTAGATGATCTAATTTTGACGGGCGATGAGCAGTTGATACTTTCATGCAAGGAGGATCTTGCACGAGAGTTTGAGATGAAGGACTTGGGCATCCTTCATTATTTCCTGGGATTGGAGATTTGGCAGCGCAGCGGAGGACTGTTTGTTTCTCAGGGAAAGTATGCCCGGGAGATTCCGGAGAGGTTCAACATGCAAGGCTGCAAGCCTGTTGACACTCCTCTTCCTGGTGGTTGGAGGAAGGAGGATGCTACTTCAGCGGAGGTAGTGGATGCCACTGTCTATCGACAGTTGGTGGGGTCGCTTATGTATTTGGTCAATACACGACCCAATATATGCTATGCAGTTAACCAAATTTCGCAAGCTATGGTTAAGCCTACCAAGCTCTTTTGGAAGGCAGGCAAGCATGTATTGCGTTATATGAGAGGCACATCGGGATATGGTCTATGGTACAGACAGGAGGATGGAGCGAAGCTTTCTGGCTTCACTGATGCAGATTGGGCAGGGAGCCCAACGGACCAGAAGAGCACATCTGGAGGGATTTTCAGCATTGGGTCGACAGCAGTTTCTTGGTACAGCAGGAAGCAGAGATCCATGGCACTCAGTTCAGCTGAGGCCGAGTACATGGCAGCTAGCTTGGCTGCATGCGAGGCTATTTGGATGAGGAAGATCCTCGTTGGATTGTTCGGGTTGCATTTGGAGCCTACAGTGATTTACTGTGATAACCAGAGTTGCATTAAACTCTCGGCTAATCCAGTATTTCATAATAGATCCAAACACATCGACATCAGGTACCATCATATCAGAGATTGTGTTCAGCGGAGAATCATGATGCTTTCATATGTTCCCACGGAGGATCGGGATGCCGACATCCTGACGAAGGCGCTCACCAGGAGCAAGTTCGAATTCCACAGAGGCAGGATAGGGGTTGCAGATAATCCATATCTTGCTGAGAGGGAGTGTTGAGAATGCGGCAAGATGATGGAGCTTAGTGAAATGAAGTCGCCTTCACTAAGTGGGCCCGCAGGCAAATTCTGGCGCAAAGTCTATTTTTAGACTATGTCTATTTTTAGACATATGGAGCATGGTCCAGGGGTTGCAGTATGTTATTCTTGGAGTATTGTTCATGTTGGTAAAATAGATGGGACTCTATTTTTTGGACCTATAGGTCGAAGTCTATTTTTAGACTGCCTCTCCTTAAAATAGGGAAGTCAAATATTATTTACCCTTAATAATATTTGGACTATAAACTTCATTTTACTCTCTTGGAGCACTTCGGTTCGAGCCTTGGAAGTGGCTCATGCATCTGACAGAGGAATTACGCTATTCCTAGGGGTTTGGTGAGCTCATGCATGGTTGACTTCAGTTAGGACTTCAGTGGCAGAATTTTGGTGGAGTTGATGAGACAGTTGGTGGAGTTGTGTTCGGTTTAACTTAGTTGAACTAGTTGAGATTAGTTTAACTAGATAATCAACTAGTAATGAGTGGAGTGAATTAAATATTATTTAATTCATTAATTAGTAACTCATTATTCAACTCAAGGACACATCAGTTCACTACAGTGCATGATCAGTTCAGTGGAGACCAGTGAAAGAGGTAGATGAAAGGGTGGAGTTAGCTATCAGTGGCGACATCAGTTGTGCATGAGATTTGCACCACACTTGGAGGAATTTCCCATGATGATTGCGCTGTCAATCCAAGGAGATTAGAACCTTGGATCTCTATTTAGACATGCCATGATTGCACAATAGAGGCAAGGCAATTAGTGGATGTGTTTTGAACCAGTAACCTGTTCAAAACCAAGCTAGTTCTTAGTTTGTGTGCCCAACTTCCTCAGATGATAGTACTGAGTACTTGTGAGGAGTATTGTACTGAGTTTGTTACATGTTTTCTCCATTATAATATACAAAATAGCTGCGGGGTTTTCAGCTATAAGCTTTCCCCATACATACTGTGTTAATGTGTATGATGATTTGATGTGATATCGCTTGCTTTATTTCCGCATGTGTGATGATCTGAGTGGAAGAGATTATGTGTTGCATATGAATTCAAATTGATATGTGATCAGGATAGTCTCGGTGGATAATTACTCATTATTCAGCAAATTTCTACATAAATGAAGGTCTTTAGGAGCACAATTTTTCGCAATCAGAGAGTCTTTATAATGGAAATCAGCAGAGGGGATTATCAAAGGAAAAGGCCTAGGACAATTCAAGGATGATGTGTCTTCAGGGGAGATGCATTCCTTGAAGGCTCAAAAACAATTTAGCCCCCTATTTTGCTTGTCAAAAATTTATAGGGGGGCTAACAGTACCTTTTTTGAACAAATCCTCACATGTAGAGTTCTTCCACTTATTAAATCAAAAAATTAAATAACTTATGATCATATATGTATTAATTAATTTGTATATCTAGCTATTTCTATTTCAATTTTTAATGTGTAAATTAATATAGAAATAAAATTAAAAAATAGTAATAGATTTATCGAAATTTGAGATTGAAATTTGAATTGAATAGAATATAAATATAAATTTCCATGTACATGGAGGCAATGTCTTAGAAATTAACAGGTACACTAAATCAATGCGTTAGAATTTGAATAGAACTAAAATAGTTTGAGAAATTGGAATGTACACTAAAGTCAATGTATTGGCAATAGGCTTGTATGCTCAAATAAATCATTATGTATATGTACATTGAATAGAATATCAATTGACATGAACATTTTAATTAATATAATAGAAATTCAAATAGAAATATAAATTGGCTAAAAAAAATAAATGTGAGCTAACAAGTAGAAGGAAAGCATATTTGTGGCAAGTGTTCATTGAAATAGACAATGAATAGAAAAAAATGGCACATACATCAAGGAAATGATTTATAAATTGAAATTCACACATTTCAAAATCGTTCATTGAAATGATTTAGAAATTGACATGCACACATTTCAAAAGAGGTCATTGAAGCTGGGTAGTTATGGTGATCTCATACCCCATAACTATTGAAGATAATGGAGAATCTCCTATTTTAGTGAGTTGGTTCACGAGACCTTAGGATAGGAATTAGTTTCTATTTCTTAGGGTACGGTTCTAACTTCCCTAGATCTTGTGTGCTATATAATGCCTGAATTGTATGGAGAATGTAGAGTGTTCTGCAGAAGCCAAACTCTCCTGGTTCAGACTCTCTTTCGTAGAGCTGACCAGTGCGATTGTTTAATAATCCATTCAAACATCATTTTTATCTTGGTATCAGAGCTGTTGTGTGAGGGGGAGCGTTGAGTCATGCTCGAATTGATTGATGAACACTGCCACCATTGCCACTGTCATGAGCCTGCGTGGAGGAGCATCGATTTGCGCTGCTTGCCTACCTGAACACTACCACCATGAAGAAATGAAGGAAAACTGCCAGGAGCCACTTGCTTGGTTGAGTTAACGTGAAGAGGACATCGAGTATTTGCTGCAGTATGTTGGGCTACCATGAAGGCCGAAGCTGGGCTACCACGGAGGCCAGAGCTGGGCTGCCTCCTACGTACACTGCCTTCTCTGCGTTCAAATATCAGGAAGGTTGGAGAACAGGAACACTACTTTCTGAGATCAGGAAAGCTGTTGCCATCCTTGCAATGCTGCCATCCAAGGTTTCTTCCTTTGATCCAAGCTATCTTACCTTACGTAATTTTTTTTTTCAAAATTTTGTTTAAAAGGAACTATGCTCTATTATCAAAGGAAAGGATCTTTCAAAAGTTTTTAAAAAGGAACCATGCTCTCATACATGATCTATTCTTAAAAGGAATTTCTTGGGGGACATTCTGAGAAATTTAAAAGGAATCTCATACATGAACTTTTTCAAACATGGAAATTTAAAAGAGCATATGATTTCATTTTTTTTTAAGGGAATTCTTCAATAATGTTTTTGATGAGTGGAGTTTTTAAAGGTTCTTAAAAAGTGTTTTTTGAAAACTTTTTTAAAAAAAGGGATGATTGCTGATCCTCTTAAGAAGATAGTTTTTTTTAAGTGCTGAAGAGATCTGAGATAGATCTGAGCCAATGTATTCTTTAATCATCAAGATGAATAATCAATTAATCAAATGATACTTGAATGATATTAACAAACTTGATGGCTCCAATTACTCAAATTGGAAATTCAATATGCAAACTATGTTAGAAGCGCATAATACTTGTATGATTGCGAATGGGGATGAGCAGAAGCCAGTAGCGGGAGCAATATCAGTCTCAGATTGGGATAAGAAATAAGTAAAACAAATACTATGTTGAAGATGTCAATGAAAGACTGCATCATACCGCATATCAGAGAATTCAAATCAACAAACAAAATATGGACCATATTGAAGTATTTGTACGAGATCAAGAATACAAATCGTCTTCTGTTCTTGAAGAGCAATATTATGTCCATAAAGATGGAGGAGAATGAAATAGTTGCTTCTTTCATATCGCGGATCAAAGATATGAAGAACAAGTTGTCAGACATCAGTGAGGTAGTTGCAGATGCAGATTTGACATGTATAGTTTTTTCACTTATTAAGTCCATCAATTAAATAACCTATGATCATCTATGTAGTGAGTAATTTTTATGTCTAGATGTTAATATTTCAATTACTAATGTGTAAATGGAGATATAAATATCATAAGATATAAAAATAGAATTCAAAACTTGTAATTAAAATTGGCATTGAATATAATATAAATATAAATTGACATGTACATGGAGGTAGTCTAAAATTGTATAAGGAGAAATTTGAAGAATTATATATTGATATTATACTTTATAAAGTGTAAATGGACATAGAAATAAAATTAAAAATCCAAATTGAAATTTGAAATTGAAATCTATATCGAATAGACACATCAAAATTAATGTGATAAAAATTGAAATAAAAATAAGAGATCACATTGATTGAAATTGACTTGCACACTAAAATCAATAGCTATGAATACATACATGTTAAAAATATGACAACAATTGTAAATAAGTAATTCTGGGCAATTTACTTATTACCTATTGATGTAGTTGGAATAACGAAATGTTGTGTGAATAACGAAATGTTGTTTGAATAACGAAATGTAGTTGGAATAACGAAATAACCCCAGGTTAAATAAGATGGCCCGAGAGGCTTGTATGGTACGGAGAATCATTTGATTAATAAGAGTTTCCAAGTATTTATCCTTTAGTTTGTAATTCAGTTATTTTTTTTTATTTCTTTCTCGTTTTATTTCTTTCACCACAACAAGTACCAGTTTGAATAATGAAATGTAGTTGGAATAACGAAATAAGCCCAGGTTAAATAAGATGGCCCGAGAGGCTTGTATGGTACAGATAATCATTTGATCAATAAGAGTTTCCAATTTTTCCAGTTTTACCACATGTGTGTTTAACCTTCAGTTTGTAAATCAGTTATTTTTTCCTATTTCATTTCTCGTTTAATGTTTTTCCCCACAACAAGTGGTATCAAAGCTTGGGAGTCGATCTTGTTTGTTGGTTGCATCAGTGATTGGCTGGCAACTGAATTTGGAGAAACCGTTTTCCGTCAGAATCAAAGGAGGATTGTGCCAGCATTCAAACACAAAGAAGAAGCCATCAAGTGGTGGTACGTCGAGTGGTGGTGGAGAGCCATCGAATAGAAACCATTGTCGGCAGCCGTCTTGCATAAAGGGAGCCGTCGTGTTTGAAGCCTCCCTGCCGCTGCCATTGGAGAAAGGAAGTCGTCGCTTCAAGAAGAGAGGTCGAGCCTGAGTTGAGAGAAACCATCTAGCAGAAAGGGAGCCATCGTGTTTGAAGCCTCCCTGCCGCTACCGCTGGAGAAAGGGAGCCGTTGTTCAAGAATTGAAGCTTAAGAATTGTTTTATGCGGAGAAGGGAGGAGTCATCAAAGCCGATTTTCCATCTGCTATGAGAGTAGTGGTGAAATCTGCCTGTCAAAAGGAAGAGGCTACTGACGTCGAAGGACCTCAGAGGACATAGAGGAGTAGAGAACAACTTTGTTTCAAATTGCCGAAATCGATCATGGGCTGTGGCGGAAGCAAGGCCTTTCTGCACCATTGAATTCAATTGCTGACTAGCAAAGATTAAAAATTTTCCATTGCAGAAAGAAGCCACTACCAACACAATAGGAGAACAGGTAATTTGTTTCGTTAAAGAGGAGAAATTTACAGTTTTAGCTGAAACAGAGTTATTCTTTGTTTTTTAAATCAGTTTGAAGAGGGTTCAGTTTGAGAAAAAGGGTTTGAACATAAATTGTTTAGTTTGAGAAAAAGGGTTTTCTTTTGAACAGAAATTATTTTCAAAAGAATTGATTTAGTGAAAGAAAAAAAATATTGTAATTTTTATCTCTATTTAAAATTAATAGGAGAAAGAAGAGATCTGAAATCTCTTGAAACCCTAGCAGAATAGAGAAAATATCTAAAACCCTTGAAACCCTAGAAGAAGAGGGGAAAGTTTTTAATTTGTAGAAGAAGGGAATCTAAAACCCTAGGACGGAGAAATGGCGAAAATGACAAATGCAAAATTTGAGGTGGATAAATCCATCGGAAAAAACAATTTTTATCTGTGGAAACTGAAGGTTAGGGATTTGCTGGTGCAACAAGGGTTGCACAAGGCATTAGACGGGGTAAATAAAAAATCGGAAAGCATGACAAGTTTGGACTGGGAGGACTTGGATGCCCGAGCTCTCAGTACCGTTCGGTTATGTTTGGCAGATGAATTACTCTTCATTATTGTTGGAGAGAGTATAACTGCAAGGTTGTGGAAAAAATTGGAAACACTCTATATGAAAAAATCTTTGACAAACAGAATCTATTTAAAAAGACAATTGTACAGTCTTCGGGTGAAGGAGGGTACAAAAATTGCAGATCACTTAATTTTTTTTAATACACTTATTTTCCAATTGTCGGATATGGAAGTAAAAATGGAGGAAGAAGACAAGGCAATAACCTTGTTGTGTTCCCTGCCCGAGTCTTGGGATCACTTCTTGACCTCAATCAGTTTGAGCACTGTCGATTCATTAAAACTTGAATCTGTCGTGGGTGATCTCTTATCTGAAGAGGTACGAAGAAAATCTATCATTGAGACATCTGCACCTGAAGCCATGGTAGCTAGAGGTCAGTGAAAGGAAATGGGGGAGAAATCAAGAGGTTCTTCCAGATCAAATTCAAAGGGCGGCAAGAAGTGTAAAGCCAAGTGCTAGTACTGCAATAAACTCAAACACCTCAAGAAAGATTGTTGGAAATGGAAGGAGTTGGAAAACCATAACAAGGAAGCAAATCAAGCTGATTCAAGTATGGTTGATGAGGTTTTAATTGCTGAAGCTCTCCCTGTCTATAATGTCTCTCAAGATGTTGATAATTGGCTATTAGACTCTGGTGCTTCTCATCATATGAGTTTGCATCGAAGTTGGTTTACTTCATATGAAACTGTAGATGGTAGTTCTTTTTTCATGGGAAATAATGCATCTTGTCAGACTGTTGGGATTGGTAATGTAAAAATTAAAATGTATGATGGTACAGTTAAAACATTATCTAATGTTAGGCATGTACCTGATCTAAAGAAAAACTTGATTTCCTTGGGAGTTTTGGATTCGAGTGGTTATAAATTTACAGGTCAGAATGGAGTGCTGAAAGTCTCAAAAGGAGCCTTGGTTGTGATGAAGGCTGAAAAGGTCGGAAATCGGTACAGATTCAAAGGAAGCACTCAAGTTAGTGAAGCGATGATCGTGTCAAAGAAAGCAGAAGAGGGTTCTCGTCTATAGCATCAGCAGTTGGATCACATGAGTGAGAAAGGTCTTAAGGTACTGATGAACCACAAGTTGCTTCCTGATTTGAAATCCTTGAAGTTGGAGTTTTGTAAATATTGTGTGTTTGGTAAATAATGTAAACAAAGGTTCAACACTGGAAATCATAATAGTAAGCAGATTTTGGACTACATTCATTCTAATATGTGGGGACCATCTCCTACTGTGTCTTATGGAGGTGCATCATATTTTTTAACATTTATTGATGATTTATCTCAAAAATTTTGGGTCTATATGTTGAAAAATAAAGCTGATGTATTTAATGTGTTTAAACAATTTAAAACATTAGTGGAAAAGAAAATAGGAAAATCAATTAAATGTTTAAGAACTGACAATGGAGGTGAATTTACGTCTTTAGAATTTGAACAATTTTGTAAGGATGAAGGGATTGTTAGACATAAAATTGTTGTTTATACCCCTCAGCAAAATGACATTGCTGAACGGATGAATCAGACTCTTATGGAAAGATCAGACTCTTATGGAAAGAGCTAGAAGCATGATCAGTAATTCTAACTTGCAAAAGGAGTTGTTGGCAGAAGCAATATCCACTGCTTTTTATTTAGTTAATATATCACCTTCAGTTGCAATAAATTGTAAAATTCCTGAAGAATTTTGGTCGGGTCAGTCTTGTGATTATTTGCATTTGAAGATTTTTGGTTGTGATGCCTATGCTCTTATTCCTAGAAATTAGCGTTCAAAATTAGATCCGAAATTGAAATGTTGTGTCTTTGTTGGATATGATTATTCAGTGAAGGGATATAGGTTGTGGGATCCTTCTTCATGGAAGATAGTCATTAGTAGAGATGTAACATTTGATGAATCTTCTCTTTTAAAATTAGATGTTGAAAAGGTTGAACAAGAGTAGGTATCACCAAGTCAGCAAATTCAATTGGAGACTAAACCTTTTCCAGAAATTCGAAAGGAAGGAGAGACTTCTGATGAAGAAGGTGGATAATCAAAGGAACTAGAGAAATTCCAGAACCAATTCAGCAACCAGTCACTCTACGAAGGTCTACAAGGGAAAGAAAAACACCTAAAAGGTATGAATATTCTGCTTCATCGTTTTCATTGATTACTGAAGATGGGGAACCTTCTTATTATTAGGAAGTAGTTGTTGATGTAGATAGAAAGATATGGAAAAATGCTATGGAAGAAGAAATGGACTCCTAAGCCAAAAACAATACCTGGGATCTTGTAGAACTTCCTGAAGGGAGAAGTGTTGTTGGGTGAAAATGGGTCTTCAAGTTGAAAAGGAAAGTTGATGGAAGTATCGAGAGGTATAAGGTGAGACTGGTTGCAAAAGGGTATTCTCAGGTTGAAGGTATTGACTTTCATGAGATTTTTTCACCAGTAGTTAAACTTGTTTCTATTCGTACTGTGTTAACACTAACTTCTTTACTTGACCTTGAGTTAGAATGGTTAGATGTTAAAATGGTCTTTCTTCATGGTGATTTGGATGAAGAGATATATATGGATCAGCCAGAAGGTTTTGTACAAGGTCATAACAGAAGATTAGTTTGCAAGCTTAGGAAATCATTGTATGGCTTGAGGCAGTCACCCAGGCAATGGCACAAGAAGTTTGATTCCTTCATGGTGAGCCAGAATTTTATCAGAAGTGAGTATGATCATTGTGTATACTTCAAAAGTTTCAATGACATATTCATTATCTTGGTGTTGTATGTTGATGATATGCTTATTGCAAGCAAAAGCATGGAAGAAATCAACAAGTTAAAGGCTCATCTCTCTAGGACGTTTGAAATGAAGGATCTTGGAGCAGCAAAACATATCTTGGGCATGGAGATACACAGAGATGGGAAAAATGGTAGGCTTTGGTTATCACAACAGAATTATGTGGAGAAAGTACTTGAAAAGTTCGATATGAACAATGTGAAACTTGTTAATGTTCCATTAGCTTCCCATTTTAAGCTTTCTTCGGATTTAAGTCCTAGAAATAATGAAGAAAAGAATTATATGTCTCATGTACCATATGAAAATGCAGTAGGAAACTTAATGTATGCGATGGTATCTACAAGACCTGACATTTCACATGCAGTTGGAGTTGTCAGCAGGTTCATGGCAAATCCAGGGGAAGAACATTGGAGAGTAGTGAAATGGGTGCTTCAGTATTTGAGAGGCACAAGTGACCATTGCATCAGCTTTGATGGTCATGAAGGTTCAGTCTGCGGATATGTGGATGTTTATTATGCAAGTGATTTGGAGAAAAGGAGGTCTACTACATGTTATGTTTTTACTCTTGCAGGTGGAGTAATCAGTTGGATGTCAAAGCTTCAAGAGATAGTTGCTTTGTCCACTACTAAAGCAGAGTATATAGCTGCTTCAGATGCAGAGTATATAGCTGCTTCAGATGCCTGTAAAGAGGCAATCTGGTTAAAAGGTCTGCTTGATGAGATTGGAAGGATGCGGGAGAAAGTGAATGTGTTTTGTGATAGTCAGAGTGCTATTCATTTGGCTACAAATCCAGCCTATCACAGCAATACCAAGCACATCGATGTAAGGTATCACTTTGTGAGACATGTAATCGAAGGCAGCAAAGTAGTTCTCAAGAAGGTCTGCACATAGGAAAATCATGTAGATATATTCATGAAGCCATTTACAGTAGAGAAGCTAAGATGGTGTCTCGCTTCTCTCTGCTTGCAGAAAAGATGATGAATGGGAATGGGCAAGGGATTAGGAAAATTGTTGTCAAGGTGGAGTTTGTTAAAAATATGACAACAATTGTAAATTAGTAATTCTGGGCAATTTAATTATTACCTATTGATGTAGTTGGAATAACGAAATGTAGTTTGAATAACGAAATGTAGTTGGAATAACGAAATAAGCCTAGGTTAAATAAGATGGCCCGAGAGGCTTGTATGGTACAAAGAGTCATTTGATTAATAAGAGTTTCCAATTTTTCCAGTTTTACCACATGTGTGTTTAACCTTTAGTTTGTAAATCAATTATTGTTTCCTATTTCATTTCTCGTTTAATGTTTTTCCCCGCAACAATACATTGAATAGAATAGCAAGTGATATGAGAATTTTAATTAGTATAATTTAAATTCAAGTAAAAATAGAAATTGGCTAAGAAAAAATCAGTTATTCAAGGAATGAGTTAACCAGTAGACGAAGAGCATATTTTTCACAAGTGTCTATTCAAATTAACATTGAATAATAAAATAAAAATAAAAATAAAAATGAAATGTACATCAAGGAAATGATTTAGAAAATGATATGCACATGGAAATCAATCTCTTAAAATTGAAAGATTAGAAATTTAGGTATACACTAAAATCATACAGATTGACATATAAATTAAAATTAGTTTATTTTAAAATGAATCAGCATGTTAAAGATTGAAATAGAAATAGAAGGAAAGTTTATGTAACAATCATCACATTAAAAAAAATTTAAAATTTTTTTACCAACTAAACCATAATTACCTACCCCACAATGCATCGGGTTCACTCCAATTCCGGATTCCGAGTAATACATTAATCAAGTGTTAAAGATTCAATCAAACACTAATCTGGAATCATTATATATATAAATACATTAGAATCCGGGCTGCGGTAATGTGATTGGTCTTACATACCTACAGGTTATTACCGGATTGATTTTGTTTTAAAAACTATGCTACGGTAATCCAAATCACCTAACATATATTTATTACACCAGGTCTTCGGATTTATTGGTGCCACCAGCCTTATCCGAACTCCATAACATTTTGGCTTACATGTCTTCTCCGTTTGCAATGTGTTTATTGCGTGATAAATTTGGATGACCGGAACTCCTGGCCTGTTAGCTCGAAGTTACCGCCCATACGTGGCACTAGATCTGCTGTTGAAGGGTTTTCGATCCCACGGTGGATATTTGTTTAGGGTTTGCTATGACCTTGGTTCTCTAACCGTTTCCCATTCATTTTCGCCTCTGTGCGATGGTTCTGGAGGCGGTGCGGTTGGGAGGAAACTCACAAGGTTTCGACTGCTCCTTTGGTGAACGATGCAAGGCGAACTCCATGCAGCCTTCTTCCCAACACAGGTAATCTATTCCGCTCCCACAGCGCTCATGCACAGAGAATTTAGTCTGCTTTCTCTTCCAGAAAGGGTTTGAATGTTCGATGATTATGGTTATTTACTTCAGGGTTGTATTCTGGGTAGGTTTTCGTTCCAGTCTTCTTCATTAACAATCTTCGTTACAATCTCGCTGGATTCGTTGACGGAAGATACTCCCAAACCCTCGGGTTCTGCTAACCACTTCTACAGGTATTAATCCTTCGATGCTTTTTAAAAACTGAGGTTTCTGTTTTCTCTTTCGCTATATAAGAATGTTGAAGTCATTATTTTCTCGTTTATGTTCATTCCTCTTGTTAAGTTTTTCTTTCTCGGTGTGGCAGGTATGGCTTGAACTTCCCATACCCGCTTGGTGGTTTTTGGTGTTATTCAAGCTCTTCATGGCAACGACCGAACTCTGGCACACAACTACAGGTATTTATTGCGTAGGAGTGGAAACCCTCCTCGGCTTACTTATCTGATAACGAGTGTGTGAAATCAGTAGGGTTCGAGCTTGAGTGTGTAATCCACCTGTTATGTATTATTTCAGGATTTTAATGGCAAATAGCATTGTTTACGGCCTCACGCCGATAGGATGTGATGATTCAGTCCTCGGAAGGGTTTCTAACTTCCGAGTTTCAGTTCTCAGACTTTTATATGTATAATTTATGCTGTTGCTGAAGGCAAGAGTTATACTCGCCCGGAATTTTAATTAAGAACTGTATTGTCCTTGAACTATTGGAATTATCTGTATAATTTCACCGTTGAATGCTTACCGCATGCCTATGCGATGACTGTGTGTATGGCGTTACAGTTCGTCCTAACTCTATTTATATAAGTTTCCGTTCTCACGATTTAATTGCATAGTTATGCCATACTGTGGGTAATTTGCTGTTGTTTCCATTCTTGGTTAATGGTTCTGTGCATTAGTTTATATACCTAATTTTCCTTACGGTGTTAATGGAAGTAATGAGATTCACTTCAATTTCTTGCTCAGTGCTTTTGTTCTGAAATTTCGATATCATATTTTGTTTCTGTCAGGCTGTTTCGACCTTATAAGAATGATGATTTGTTGTCTACTACTGGGGTTATCTAAATTTGAATCTACATAACTTCTTAGTTTGTTCTTGTTTTACACCTATTGTTTATGGAATACGGCGACCGGACCGCCCATCTGTCTGCGTAATTATCATAGGAGGAAAAAGGCGACCAACCCATGACTCTGGTTTACAGGTTTTGGGTTAACAGTCTTTCCGAAGTTTACCATTCAATATTTTTTTATTTTATAAGCCTCCTTCTACTCACGAGAGTTAACTCAGGAAAAGAAAGATTAGGTTTCAGGGTTTTCAGATTTACTTCACTAGCTTCTATAATAAAAGAAAACCAGAAATATATAAGTATCACAGTTTCCTTCTAAATTCCATCAATTCTTCCAACAGATTCAATAAAATAGAGAACTAAAATAAACAACACTAATTTACCGTCAGCCTTATCATAACCGCAGAGTTGGAACAACCAGAAAACAATTTCTTTTCCTACTTTATAAAAACAAGGGTTATCTGCATCTTACTTATTTACATGTAATTCTGTCTGATGGTCCTGTTGCCTCCCTACCACGAGCTGGGCAATTACGTCCCACTGCTCTCCCCCTAGCTTCAAGTCTGGAGCGTTACACTCTGTTCTGTAGGAGGGATTCGTGACGATCCGGTCCAACCCTCCTACTCCAGTGGAATAGAGTTCTGGGGAGATTTCGGGACAGTCCGGTCCAATCTCCAACCCAGCAGACAATTCTATTCTGGAATTTTCTTTCCAGTTTTTATAGAGTCCTCTCCCTTCCTAGCCAAGAACCCCAAAAATTCCCCTGGAATCCTTCTTTATTCCAGAGTTTCTTTTTGGGTAACTGTAAAAACAGTTTTTCTTTAACTAATTCCAGATCTTGAGTTATATTTCTTTTTACCATCAATTTTTACTCATGAAAACTAATTCCATAGTAAATAATTTTATTCAGAAAATCAAAAATAGTTTGTTCAAATATTTAAATTAATTCATCCTTAATCAATAAAGCACAACCATTAGTCAGCAGCTAATAAGGTGGTTACAGTTTTCCCCCTCTGGGAGAGAACACCGTCCCCGGTGTTCTCATTCTAGCTCAGATTAAAGTTCAGGATAAGCCTCACGGACGAAACTCTCGTCTTCCCAGGTAGCCTCCTCTGGTCCAAAGTGCTTCCACTGCACTTTAACCTGAGCGATGGCTCGTTTTCGGAGCATGATTTCCCTATGGTCTATTATACTGTGGGGCTCGACCAGAAATTCTCCGTCCGGTTCTACCTGCACACAATAAACTTAAATTAATCAGACACGTCTTTATCATTATGTTATTATTTGAACCACTATGCTTACCCTCTACCTGAATGTTCTGCCAATGGATTATGTGTCTTGAATCATGAACATATCGTTTCAGTAACGATACATGAAAGACGTTATGCACCCGAATATGGCTGGGAAGGGCTAAGCGATACGCTACTGGTCCTACTCTTTCCAGTATCTGGAAAGGACCACAAAATCGAGGTGCCAATTTTGCACAAGAGGCCCATCTCAGTGTACTCTTCTTTGGCTTAATTCTAACATACACATGATCGCCGACCTCATACTCACGGTATGACCTTTTTTTATCCGCGTACACCTTCTGCCTGTCCTGTGCTACTTTCAAATTCTGTCGAATTTTCTTCACCTCTGCTTCCATTTCTGCTAGCATGTCTAGTCCTAGCATGAGTCTATTTTCAGGATTGCTCCAATTAATGGGAGTTCTGCACTGACGCCCATATAGCACCTCAAAAGGACTCATCTTTAACGATTCTTGGTAACCATTGTTGTATGCAAACTCTATCAAGTGTATGTACTCCTCCCATTTAACTGGTTGCTGCATGACATACATTCTCAGCATGTCTTCCAGTACTTGATTCACTCGCTCAGTCTGACCGTCTGTTTGCGGGTGATATGCAGTACTAAAATGTAATTGCATTCCTAATCCTGTAAACAACGCTTTCCAAAAGCTGATGTGAATTTTACATCTCTGTCTGAGATAACAGTCTTAGGAATACCATGCAGTCTGAAGATCTCACGCATAAATAAATCTGCTATCTGTATTGTCTTATAAGTGGATTGGATAGGTATGAAATGTGCCGACTTACTTAGTCTATCCACAACTACCATTATGGAATCATTACCTCGTTTTTATTTTGGTAACCCGGTGATAAGATCCAATGAGATCACCTCCCATTTCCATTCGGGAATAGGTATAGGCTGCATTAAGCCTGCTGGGTGCCGATGTTCTACTTTCACTTGTTGGCACTCTAAACACTTGGTTAGATAGCTTGCTATATCCTTCCTCATGCCTGGCCAACAGTAGTCCTTCCTTATAGCTGTCAGCATCTTTTGGTATCCTGGGTGCCCCGCATAATTGCTTCTGTGATATTCGTCCAACAACTTAGTTTTTATTTCCACCCTGTTTGGAATGACAATTCTTTTCTTGAAGATCAACAACCCGTCCTGGTTAATCTCATAATCCCCTTGTCCAGCTTGTCCTTCAGATTCTTGTGTCTGCTGCCACAAATATTTATACTCAGGATCCTTGTCTGCTTCTTTTCTGATTGTTCCAAAAATCTGGTTTCAATTTGGTTGACATATAACTCATAAAGGTTATGCAGTTTTCTGCTTAATGCATCCGCAACTTTGTTCTCTTTTCCTTTCATGTGCTGTAGATCAATATCAAATTCGCTCAACAAAGCGTTCCATCTTGCTTGTCGAGAATTTAAGTTAGCCTGTTTAAAATAGCTGGTTAGACTACTATGATCAGTCTTCAACACAAACCTTTTCCCAAGTAGGTAATGTCTCCATACTCGGAGAGCATGCACAACTGTAGTTAGCTCTAAATCATAAGCTGAATAACGCTGCTCATGATCTTTTAACTTGTGGGATTCATATGCAATTACCTTCCCTTCTTGTGATAATACAGTCCCAAGTCCTTCCTTACACGCATCTGTACAAACCTCAAACTCCTTATCCGGATCTACTACGCTTAACACAGGCGCTGTCGTCAACAACTGCTTCAATCTTTCAAAGCTCTCCTGACATTCTTTTGTCCATTTAAAGATCTTCCCCTTTCTTTGTAAAGAAGTAATGGGAAAAGCTATCTTCGAGAATCCTTTTATAAATCGCCGGTAGTAGCTAGCGAGACCCATAAAAGATCGTATATCTTCCACATTCTGTGGCACCTTCCATTCCATGATGGTTTTAATTTTCTCCGGGTCTACCGCTATACCCTTTTTGGATATTACATGTCCGAGATACTGTATTTCTTCTTTGAAGAAATCACATTTACTGAATTTTGCGTACAACTGATGTTTCCTTAACATCTCCAGTACCATACGCAGATGCTGCTCATGTTCCTCCGCATTCTTAGAATAAATCAGTATATCATCAATGAAGATTAACACAAAGTTATCCAGATAAGGGTGGAAAATACTATGCATCAGTCTCATAAAGGTGGCCGGTGCATTAGTTAGCCCAAAAGGTAATACCACGAATTCATAGTGGCCATATCTGGTGCGAAAAGAAGTTTTGTGTATATCTTCATTTTTAATTCGAATCTGGTGATATCCAGACCGCAAATCAATTTTTGAGAACACAGTAGCTCCCTTTACCTGGTCAAACAGGTCATCAATTTGGGGTAGGGGATACCTGTTCTTAACAATCAGCTTATTTAACTGTCGGTAATCCATGCACATGCGCATAGTTCCATCCTTTTTCTTAACAAACAGTACAGGTGCTCCCCAAGGGGACACACTGGGTCATATATACCCTTTATCTAATAATTCCTGAAGCTGCATTTTTAGCTCAGTCAATTCTGGCACACTCATACGGTAGGGAGTTCGCGAAATTGGCGAAGCTCCTGGTAGCAGCTCTATTGTGAAATCAACATCTCTTTTAGGTGGTAATCCGGGTATTTCCTCAGGAAATACGTCCTTGAATTGTTGTACTATCGGTATGTTTTCTAACACAGCTGCTTTATCCTTGGACTCAGATAGTCCAACTTGTATGGCGTACAGCTGTCATCCCTTTCTCATGCATTTTTCCATTTGGGAAGCGGTAATTGGACGCAGACATACAGGCTTCTTTATGCCCTGAATTTCCTGGCGATTACCATTCTGATCTCTGTAGTAAACTATATTTTCCTTACAGTCGATGAGAGTCCAATGTTTCTCTAACCAATCCATACCCAACAATACGTCATAGGATCCCAAAGGCAGAATATTTAAATCTACCATTAAATGCTGTCCATCGATTTGTAATGCACAATCTAGTATTTTGGCATTAACTCTTCTTTTAGCTCCTGTAGCTAACTGAACCAACCAGCTCTTTTTAAATTTTTGACTTGATAGTTTACAGGTTTCCACTAATTTAGGACTTATATAACTTAGACTTGCGCCTGGATCTACCAAAACAGAAATATTTTGGGATGACAGTTTACCTTCCAGTTCTATCATGGTGGGTTGAAAGTCAGCTTGTCGGTCCTCCAATGCTGCGTTAATTCTGGGTATGCTTCTGGAAATATCTCCCATAGTGGAGGCCTCCTGCAAATTTTTTACTGCTTCAGCTTTACTCCTCTGTGGGCAATCTCGATAGTAATGTGCTGCCCCGCAGCCCCAACACTGCAGAGGAGGCCTCTGGTTGTGAGGTTGCTCAGGTTTATTTGCAGCTTCCACCGTCTTGTCCTCCCCCGGCCATCTAATCCTCTGATGGTTCCTACCAAACTGCTTATTAACTGAACTCCTGGCTGAGCTTCTAAAATTACTGGTTTTGCCCCTTTTGAAACCGGCACTGTTTCTATTTTCCTTCTTTGTTTGCCACCCTTTACCTTGGTCCACTTTATTTTTTGCTTGCTGATAACACATCCTTGCCTTTCTGATGGCCTCATCCATTTTCTTAGGGTTAACAAACTCGATACGTTCCTTCATGTGAGCAGGTAAACTACTCAGAAATCACTGAACCTTGGCCTTCTCATCTCTTAAGTACGGTACATAGCGCAGTAATGATGTAAAATTAGTGATGAACTCATCCATGGTCAATTTTCCCAGCCTTAAATCATGGAATTCTCGAGCCTTTTCATCATAGAAACGCTCATTCAAGTACTTGTCTTTGAAGTACTGTTGGAACTTATCCCATGTCACATCCTGATCCTCTATTCCCCACACATTCTTCACTTCTTCCCACCATAGGGTGGCTTTATATTTTAGCTGGTAAATGGCTAACCGTGCCTTGAGACCGCTGTCATAATCATACACCTGAAAGTATTTGTTCATATTAATCAACCATGCCTCTGCCACTTCCTCCTTTTCGCCATCAAACGTAGGTGGCTTTATCTTTCTGAATTCTCCGTGCAGTTCCACCTTTTGTTTTTTGTTTGCCTTCCGTTCAGTTTCATTTTCAGATTCAGCCTCATTAAAATTTCTGTTTGGAAAACTTCGCTGTGACACACTTCTTTCTCTTCGGCCTGTACCTTGCTCCTCTGAGTGTTGTTCGTCTCCTCCTTGAAACTCTCTGTCAGCACTGGGCTTTTCAACCCTTTGATTTTGTTTATCGGAGAGGCTCTTTAAGATCCTCTCCTGTTCCTGCATCATCCTTGCATTATCCTTGCGTACTCTTTCCACCTCTTCCTGTAACTGTTGTACTGTGTGCAACAAAATGCGAGTCTGATGTTGCTGTTCTTCAATCAATCTGTTAGACTGATGATGCTGCTCTATTCCCAGCTGAACCCACATTTCAGGGTTTCCTTCTGGTGGGGGTTGAATCTCTCCGGAATTTCGCTGTTGCTGTTGTGACGGTGTCCGCCTTGGTTGTCGTTCCATTATTTATCTGGCTGTGCATGAAATCATACATTCTGTAACGTCAGTCGACCCAATTAGGGCCCAACGTTGTAACGCCTATCTGATACCACTTGTAACAATCATCACATTAAAAAAATTTAAAATTTTTTTTACCAACTAAACCATAATTACCTACCCCACAATGCATCGGGTTCACTCCAATTCCGGATTCCGAGTAATACATTAATCAAGTGTTAAAGATTCAATCAAACACTAATCTGGAATCATTATATATATAAATACATTAGAATCCGGGCTGCGGTAATGTGATTGGTCTTACGTACCTACAGGTTATTACCAGATTGATTTTGTTTTAAAAACTATGCTACGGTAATCCAAATCACCTAACATATATTTATTACACTAGGTCTTCGGATTTATTGGTGCCACCGGCCTTATCCGAACTCCATAACATTTTGGCTTACCTGTCTTCTCCGTTTTCAATGTGTTTATTGCGTGATAAATTTGGATGACTAGAACTCCTGGCCTGTTAGCTCGAAGTTACCGCCCATACGTGGCACTAGATCTGCCGTTGAAGGGTTTTCGATCCCACGGTGGATATTTGTTTAGGGTTTGCTATGACCTTGGTTCTCTAACCGTTTCCCATTCATTTTCGCCTCTGTGTGATGGTTCTGGATGTGGTGCGGTTGGGAGGAAACTCACAGGGTTTCGACTGCTCCTTTGGTGAATGATGCAAGGTGAACTCCATGCAGCATTCTTCCCAACACAGGTAATCTATTCCGCTCCCACAGCGCTCATGCATAGAGAATTTAGTCTGCTTTCTCTTCCAGAAAGGGTTTGAATGTTCGATGATTATGGTTATTTACTTCAGGGTTGTATTCTAGGTAGGTTTTCATTCCAGTCTTCTTCATTAACAATCTTCGTTACAGTCTCGCTGGATTCGTTGACGGAAGATACTCCCAAACCCTCGGGTTCTGCTAACCACTTCTACAGGTATTAATCCTTCGATGCTATTTAAAAACTGAGGTTTCTATTTTCTCTTTCGCTATATAAGAATGTTGAAGTCATTATTTTCTCGTTTCTGTTCGTTCCTCTTGTTAAGTTTTTCTTTCTCGGTGTGGCAGGTATGGCTTGAACTTCCCATACCCGCTTGGTGGTTTCCGGTGTTATTCAAGCTCTTCATGGCAGCGGCCGAACTCTGGCATGCAACTACAGGTATTTATTGCGTAGGAGTGGAAACCCTCCTCGGCTTACTTATCTGATAACGAGTGTGTGAAATCAGTAGGGTTTGAGATTGAGTGTGTAAGCCACCTGTTATGTATTATTTCAGGATTTTAATGGCAAATAGCATTGTTTACGGCCTCACGCCGATAGGATGTGATGATTCAGTCCTCGGAAGGGTTTCTAACTTCCGAGTTTCAGTTCTCAGACTTTTATATGTATAATTTATGCTGTTGCTGAAGGCTAGAGTTATACTCGCCCGGAATTTTAATTAAGAACTGTATTGTCCTTGAACTATTGGAATTATCTGTATAATTTCACCGTTGAATGCTTACCGCATGCCTATGCGATGACTGTGTGTATGGCGTTACATTTCGTCCTAACTCTATTTATATAAGTTTCCGTTCTCACGATTTAATTGCATAGTTATGCCATACTGTGGGTAATTCGCCGTTGTTTCCATTCTTGGTTAATGGTTCTGTGCATTAGTTTATATACTTAATTTTCCTTACGGTGTTAATGGAAGTAATGAGATTCACTTCGGTTTCTTTCTCAGTGCTTTTGTTCTGAAATTTCGATATCATATTTTGTTTCTGTCAGGCTGTTTTGACCTTATAAGAATGATGATTTGTTGTCTACTACTGGGGTTATCTAAATTTGAATCTACAGAACTTCTTAGTTTGTTCTTGTTTTACACCTATTGTTTATGGAATACGGCGACCGGACCGCCCATCTGTCCGCGTAATTATCATAGGAGGAAAAAGGCGACCAACCCATGACTCTGGTTTACAGGTTTTGGGTTAACAGTCTTTCTGAAGTTTACCATTCAATATTTTTTTATTTTATAAGCCTCCTTCTACTCACGAGAGTTAACTCAGGAAAAGAAAGATTAGGTTTCAGGGTTTTCAGATTTACTTCACTAGCTTCTATAATAAAAGAAAACCAGAAATATATAAGTATCACAGTTTCCTTCTAAATTCCATCAATTCTTCCAATAGATTCAATAAAATAGAGAACTAAAATAAACAACACTAATTTACCGTCAGCCTTATCATAACCGCAGAGTTGGAACAACCAAAAAACAATTTCTTTTCCTACTTTATAAAAACAAGGGTTATCTGCATCTTACTTATTTACATGTAATTATGTCTGATGGTCCTGTTGCCTCCCTACCACGAGCTGGGCAATTACATCCCACTGCTCTCCCCCTAGCTTCAAGTCTGGAGCGTTACACTCTGTTCTGTAGGAGGGATTCGTGACGATCCAGTCCAACCCTCCTACTCCAGTGGAATAGAGTTCTGGGGAGATTTCGGGACAGTCTGGTCCAATCTCCAACCCAGCAGACAATTCTGTTCTGAAATTTTCTTTCCAGTTTTTACAGAGTCCTCTCCCTTCCTAGCCAAGAACCCCAAAAATTCCCCTGGAATCCTTCTTTATTCCAGAGTTTCTTTTTGGGTAACTGTAAAAACAGTTTTTCTTTAACTAATTCCAGATCTTGAGTTATATTTCTTTTTACCATCAATTTTTACTCATGAAAACTAATTCCATAGTAAATCCTTTTATTCAGAAAACCAAAAATAGTTTGTTCAAATATTTAAATTAATTCATCCTTAATCAATAAAGCACAACCATTAGTCAGCAGCTAATAAGGTGGTTACAGTTTATATGTTGTGATGATAAGAATACACATTAATATTTGTGACCTTTTGTCTTACTACTTTATATAAGTCATAGTAATCTATATAAGGAGTAATTTAAAAAAGACATTTTTATATTTTAATTCCATAATTGTAAGTGGAGATGGAAATCAATTTAAAAATTTAAATTTAAATAGATATTGAATAGGAAATAAAAAAATAAAAATAAAAATGGCATGTACATAAAATCAACGTGTTAAAATTTAACATGTACATTTAAATTAGTGTATTTGAAATTGAAGAGTTGAAATAGAATTGAGATGTACACTAAAATAAATGTGTTAAAAATTTAGATGTACATTAAAACTAATGCATCTAGAAGTGACATTAACATAATAGAAACTGAAATTACATGTACATTAATAATAATGACATCAATATAATAGAAATTGAAAACAAAAGAAAAGCGCACATTGAAATGGAGATAGAAATTGAGCTTGATGTGTACACTTAAAAATATATATATATATATATATATAGATTGAATAGAATAGTGGGTGACATGAATTGTATCAATTTATAATATGTAAAAGGTGAAGTTGCATTTTAAATCAACACTAAAATCATGACATTTAAGAATTGATAGTCACAAATAATTCGATGCCCAGGGACTTGAAATAAAAATAGAAATTGACATTTAAAAATAAATAGCCATAGAAATTAAAATTGAAATAGAGATTAGCATTTAAAATAAAAAAATAAATAACATCAACATTGAATATAAATTGATATGTATAACAATAAATTGAAAATTAATAGAATAGCAAGTGACATGAACATTTTATTTAATACAATATAAATTCAAGTAGAAATAGAAATTAGAAAAAAAAAAGTAATTCAATTACATAAGGAGTGAGCTAACAAGTAGAGGAAGAACATATTTGTGGCAATGTTCATTGAAATCAACATCCAATAGAAATAAAGGAAAAATGGCATGTACATAAAGGAAATGATTTAGAAATTGATATGTACATGGAAGTCAATGTGTTAGAAACTGAAGTAAGAATTAGAAATTGAGATGTACACTAAAATCAATGCATTACAAATTTACATTTTAAAATCAGTTTATCTAAAAATAACATGTCCACTATTGAATATAAATTGATAAGTACAATAATAAATTGAAAATGAAATAGAATGTGGAATTTGAATTTAAAACCAAATAGAAAGAAGGAATAGGAATTTAGGTTGAAATTTAAGAGAAATTGAAATTGAATTTTTTAAATCAATTATGTAAAGAGAGATTTACATGTATTAAAAAAGAACACATGTCAAAAGAGGTCTTTGAAACTAGATCATTATGGTCATATCGCACCTGGGAACCATTGAAAAAATCCCTCAGTTGACATGTAGAGTTTTTCCACTTATCAACTCAATTAATTAAATAATTTATTATGATCTATGTAGTCAGTGATTTGTATATCTAGATGTTAATATCTCAATTTGTAATGTGTAAATGGAGATAGAAATATAATAAAAAATAGAAATAGAAATCAAAATTTGTAATTGAAATAGGCATTCAATAGAATATAAATATAAATTAACATGTACATGGGGTAGGACCAATTTGAAAAATTATATATTTCTATTATAATTTATAATGTGTAAATGGACATAGAAATAAAATTTAAAATCCAAATTGAAATTTGAAATTGAAATCGATATTGAATAGAAATAAAAATAAAAATTGTACAATAAATGAAATCAATGTGTTAAAAATTGAGAAGTACATTCAGATCAAAGCTATGTAAATTTAACTGAAATGAAATGGAATTAGAATTGATTTGTACACTAAAATAAATGTGCTAGAAATATACATGTCCTTTAAACTTAGCGTATCAAAAATTGACATGCACATCGAAACCAATGTGATAAAAATTAATAAAAATAAAAATAAAATAAGAGGTCACATTGAAAAAGAAGCTGAAATTGAAATTGATGTGTACACTAAAATCAATAACTATTTATATGTACATTGAATAGAATAACATGTGACATGAACATTTTAATTAATATAATAGAAATTCAAGTAGAAATATAAAATGGCTGAAAAAAAATTAGTTATATAAGAAGTGAGCTAAAAAGTAGAGGGAGAGCATATTTCTAACAAGTGTTCATTCTAATCAACATTGAATAAAAAAAATAAAAATAAAAAATGGCATCTACATAAAGGCAATGATTTAGAAATTGATATGTACATGGAAATCAATTTGTTAGAAATTGAAGAAAGAATTAGAAATTGAGATATACATATACTAAATTCAATGTATTACAAATTGACATATACATTAAAATCAATTTATCTTAAAATGACATGAACACCTGAATCAACATGTTAGAAATTGAAATATAAATAGAAGGAAATCTTATATGTTAAGATGATAAGTATACAAGTTAAGCTATGTGACCTTTTTTCTTACTCCTTTAAATAAGTCGTAGTAATCTATATAAGGAGTAAGTTAAAAAAGACATTTTTATATTTAATTCATAAATTGTAAATGGAGATAGAAATCAATTTTAAATTTGAAATTAAAATCGATATTGAATAGATAAAAAATAAAAATTGACATATACATAAAATCAATGTGTTAGAAATTGGAATGTACATTTAAATTAGTGAATTCTAAATTGAATAGAATTGAAATAAAATTGAGATGTAGACTAAAATAAATGTGTTAAAATTTTACATGTACATTAAAACCAATGGATCTAAAATTCACAACAACATGTTAGAAATTGAAATAAAAATAGAAGCTCACATTGAAATGGAGATAGAAATTGAGCTTGATGTGTACACTTAAACAAACAATTATGTATATGTATATTGAATATAATAACAAATGACATGCTTTTGTATCAATTTTTAATATGTAAAAGAGTACGGAAATATTAAGGTGAAGTTGCATTTAAAATAAACACTAAAATCACAACATTTAGAAATTAGTAGTTGTTAGACAACTAATCCTTGTGTTAGTTTGTGTTAGGTAAATGGTTATTAGAGTCCAAGAAACCTGGGGAACTGATTGAACAGTTTCTTGATGTATTTATATGTGTACACAGTGTACATCATTCTTTGAGACATTCATTAATATATTGTTGAGTTTGTTTCCAATTTATTGTCTTACAGTGGTATGAGAGCAGGGTTGTTCATCTGCCTGTTAATTGAAATGTGCCACTAGTTTTGTGGCCCTTCATGAACACCAGATTTTGTTTCTGCCAGTCCAAGGATTTTGTGAATTGTGTGATAACCAGGCTCTGTGTGAAAGAGGATGAGGGGTTCGATTTATCTAAATAATTTCGTTAGCAAAGAATGCAATTTTGATGGTTAAACAAATATTAACGGTTTCAATAGTGACCAGTGAACTTGGTGGTATTGGACTTGTCAATGGGTTGTTGATGATGAAATAAAGAAGGTACATAGTTGTGGATTGTATCCACTAACATACTTTTTATACCCTCAGCAAGCTGCACATTTTTTTTTGGATCTAGTTTCTACTTCCTTGCCTCTCTGTTGCTTGAATGTTTAGATATGTATTTTATGAGAGATGTGGTAGGAGAGACCAGATTTATTTAAACCCTTTGATGATGAATCTATGGCTGTAAATAATCCATGATATTTTCCTGTAAGCATGTCCATATTCCAAAAATTGGGTCAATTGTTCACACTGAGTCAAAAAATCTTTGTTCGAACTTGTGAAAAGTGTAACCAAATTTGCTTTTGAAGACCACGTAGTATGCAAAATTCTGACACTCCATCTAGGGATAAATGTTTCGTACTTAATGGGATAAGTGCTGCTACGACAATATATGATTATTTGTTAATGAACAACACTTGTAGGAGTGAGACGTTATTTTTGAAATAGAAAAACTCTAAAAAAAATACACAAGTTCCAGATCGAAGATGATAGGTGCAAAGATGCCTGTAGTTTGATTGAAATAAATCCAATACCAGAGATGAAAGGTGAGAGGCCATCGGAGACTCTTGCAATGCGATGGGGTATACCGAAATTATTGATCTGGATATTGACCTACGCTGAAGGGTCTGATGTTGGACAAGTTATGAAACCGTCCATTGACTTCCAAGGGTTAAATCATTATTTCCATTCCAATATTTTATTTTAAATTAGAACACTGTTATCGATGAAATAGGTAATCGCACTGTTACCTACTTTTTTTTTGGTAGCATAAAAAGCACCCGATTTTGAAAAGTGGTGATGCAGAATCACCCCTTTTTTTTGTGCACATTTTTGACACTCTAATATTTTTATTTATGAAGTATGAATATTTGTTTAAAAATGTTAGTGATTTTCATGCTAATTTTGAAACGTATTGATGCAGCATCAACCTTCTTTCTTAGAGTGGTGATTTTCATGCTAATTTTGAAACATATTGATGCAGCATCAACCTTTTTTTTTTAGAGTGGTGATTTTCATGTTGGTAATAAAACACAAAACTTAGATTAAAATATATATATATAAACAATAAAAAAACCAATAAAAATGTAAAAAAAAACAAAATTAACTTGTAAAAATAAAAATTTAAACAAAAATAAATAAATAAATAAAAACAAAAAAATTTGAAAAATATCAAAAGAAATGACAAAATTTGAAAAAAAAACACATAATTTAAAAAAAAAAAAAAAAAAAAAAAAAAAAAAAAAAAAACATCAAAAAGATATTTTTCTAAGTTATTGAAAAAAACAATATAATTAAAAAAAAAATTAAATAGAAAATTTAAAAATAATTAAAATTACAAAATTAAAATTTAGATAAAAAAAATAAAATACAAAAAGAAAAAATTAAATTTAAAATTTAAATTAAAAAAATAATAATAAAAGAAAAAAAATACAAATTTTAAAATTAACCCCAAAAAAAAAAAACAAATTAAAAATAACAAAATTTAAAATTGGAAAAGAAAATTAAAATAAAAGAATAAAAAAAAAAAAAAACTATCATTAAAAAACAAAAGAAATGAAAAAATCTTACCTTTTTTTTTTTTTTAAACAATTTATAAATTTTAAAAATGAAAAACTAAATAAACTAAAAAATTAAAAAAAAAAAAATTTAATTAAAATTTAATAAATTTAATAAATAAATTTTAAATTTTAAAAAATAATTAATCTAAAATATTAAAAAAATATAAATAAATAAAAAAAATAAAAAATAAATTTAAAATAAAAAAATTTGAATTAAATAATAATAATAATAATAATAAAATAAAAATTAATTTTTTGAAATTGAAAAAAAAAAGAATAGAAACAAAAAAGAAAAAAATCAAATTAAAAAAAGAAAAAGAAAAAAAAAGAAGGGTTACGAATCAAAAAATATTAAAAAAAAAAATTAAAAAATTAAAAAATTAAACTAAAAAAATAAAAATTAAAAAATAAATTAAAATTTAAAAAAAAAATTAAAAAAAAAAAAAATTTGATCGTGTTGACGCCGCCAGTCGACCTCCTACCGCGGGAGGCCGATTTTGGGAATTGCCCTCCCGCCGCGAATCGGCCTCTGCCGCCACCTGGGCAGGAGGCCAATTGGTAGCGCCACCACGATCAATTTTTTTTTTTTAATTTTTAATAGTTTTTTTTTTTTAAATATTTGAAATTTAATTTGTTTTAATTTTTTTTGTCTTTAAATTTTTTTTTCTAAATTTTGTTAATAATTTTTATTAAATTTTGTATTTTTTTAATTTAATTGATTTTTTTTTTTTTTTAATTTTCATATATTTTTTTTTATTATTAAATTTGATGTTTAGTTTTTTCATTTAATTTTTTAAAATTTAATAAATTTTGTATTTTTTTTTTTAATTTATTTGAATTTAATTTTTTTTTTTTAATTTTTAAATTTTTTATTATTACTTTTTTAATTACATAAAATTTTTATATATTTTTTTATTTCAATTAAAATGTTTATTTAATTTTTTTTTTTTTAATTAAACTTAATATTTTTAAATTAATTTGTTTTTTATTTTATTTTTTATATAATATATTTTTTTTAATTTATTTTTTTCAATATTTCATTTTTAATTGATTTTTAATTTTTTTTTAACTTTTTATTTTAACAATAATTTTTTTTCTTTATATTTAAAATTTATTTGTTTATTCATTTACTTATTAAAATTTAATATTTTTTTTAAAATTTAATTTGTTATTTTAATATTAATATTTTTTTTTTAATTCAATAAAATCTAATATATATATTTTTAATTTAAGTTTATATATATATATATATATATATATATATATATATATATATATATATATATATTATTTTTTATAATTTAAATTTAATTTATTTTAAAATTTATTTGTTTTTTTTATATATATTTTTTTAAATTTAATATTTTTATTGTATTTTATTTATTTATTTTAAACATTTTTTTTTTTAAAATTTGATTTCTATATTTTATTTTTTATAATTTCTTTATTTTTTAACTTGTTTTTTTTTTTAATTTAATATTTTTATTTTGTTTTTATATTTATTTTTTTATTTCTATATATTTTGAAATTTTAATCTCTAAATTTTTTTTTCTTATATTTTAGGTTTTTTTTTATGTTTGAATTAAAATTTTTATTTTGTTTTTATCTTTATTTTTTTTATTCTTATATATTTTTAAATTTTAAGCTTTAAAATGTTTTTATTTTTTAAATTTATTTTTTTCTTAAATTTTGGGGTTTTTTAATGTTTGAATTTTAAAAATTAAAAAATGTTATTTCTATTTTTAGAAATGTCAAAAATATGACACAATTTTTGTTTTTTGTTATTCCTGCATCAACTGGTTTTGTTTTGAGGGTGTTTTTTCAATCATTTTTTCAAGAAATATTTTTTGTTTTAGCATAGTTTTATAAAATGTTGAAGTTTGTCCTTAAAAAAAAACCAAGTGCATTCTGGAATACACTTTTTTTGTTTTTGGGGTGTTTTTTCATGTTTTTTGAGTCTTTTTGGGCTAGAGTTCCCGTTTTGAGGTCAGGTTACCTATTTCATCAATAGCAGTGTTTTAGTGGAGATTGTGGTATGAGTCTCGTTTTTGTTGCCTTGCAAGTGTAGCTATGCACATTGTTTGATTAAATTTTTGAAGAGTATGATGCACACACAGAATATCAATTGATGCTTGATAATTTATTATAGCAAAGAATGATAAAATAATTACAAGTTTTCTTGTGTGGCAACAAAAGTGGCCAAATGAATTTTACAGTTAGCAAGACATGCTAAATATTTGTAGAAATTTTAGACCCAACCCCGATTATCAGTTTATCCTTATCACTCCCATATAGTTAAATGCCCATTTCCATAATCATACATTCAAAATGCTGGAAATGATAAATCTTTCTGAAAACACAAATTTTGGAAATTTCATAGTGCTAGAAATTACAGAAATTAAACACATAAAATATTTTAGCCACACATACAAAAAATGTGATGCAGGGGCATCTGAGCACCCTTGAATTAAGGATGCAACTCGAAGCTGAAAGAGAGAAAATGCGGACAGGCATTGGAAAAACAGGGCAAAATTTGTTAAAGTAGATTCTAAATTTGCTGGAATGATAAGGGTTAATTAAATTATAATTATCCGTCATTTATGTAACGAAAGATTTATGATAAATTTGTTGAGCGATTTCAAGAGAAATCTTGTGGATCTTAACTGATTTTGTTGAGTGATTTCAGGAGAAATCTTGTGGATCTTAATTGATTCACGCTTTTGTAAGTCTTTATAAGCGAGTCTGTATTGTGTGAGAAGGGAGGAGTGAACACAATGTAACCAGAAAAGCAATCGGGCTAAGGCTGAAATTCCTTAGATGTTTGTAAGCGATATTCTTGTATATAATAGAAATAGTGTTTTGTGGATCCCTGTGTGCCGAATTGTGTTCTTTTACAGTTAGATATATGTATTAAAATCTCTGTGTGAGGAAGTTAGAAGGAATCGAAGTGAACTTTGATTCTATGCTTAAGAATTAATGATCAGTAAATGCATCTATTTGTTTATCTATTGTTCTCTGCATAAACAGGTCGAATAAACTCTACTTCCCTTTGATTAATATCAACAGGTAACTAATCCATGTCATTATCTGCAAGCAGAGAAGGACGGGTTCGAAGGAAGAAAAGTTAAATCCAGGAACGCAGTTAAAGTCCAAAAGAAGACCTCATTAAATGCGTTTAGATGTAGGTTGAAAGTTAAGTTAGAAAACCGTGAGGGAGTTCCATGGAAGAACGCATATAAACAGAGTTCAAAGGAGCAGTTTTGGAAGGTGAAACCACCGGTTTCGCATTGCCCTGGGACGAAGAGTGGTTTTATTAAATTGGAATACGATGACCGTCCGATCGGATCTATGAAACGACCCAATGGTGGTCACATCGCGAAATGGTTGAAGTGTTAAAAAGGTATGGACCGATCAATTATGAAATGCTTCTTTATCAACAGTTGAAGTCCGGGTGTATAATGTGAAGGTTTGGGTACTGTTTAAAGCACATCATTTCCAAATATTTTATATGCTATTCCGAAGATCTCTAACACTGGTTTATAAACTTTGTTTAAAACACATGTTATTGCCACATTTCAAAAGGGTGTACCATTCATTTCCAATGGTTATTATTATGATGAGTATTATGAGATCATGATGAACCTTAAATCCAAGTTACAAACATTTGATAAGGGGTTTGTAAGGTTCCGAATGGGGTTAATACTCTCCAAGGATTAAACACTTTAAAAAATAAAAGTGCCGCTTAAGTTATGAAAGAAGAAGGCATATAGAGATCGAAGATGAAGGAGTTCATGATTTTTGTTAAATGCTTCCGATATATGTATGTATGTTTGTAAGAAGACATTGAAGTGCGTAGCGGAAGCGAATTGGGCCTATAACCCATAGGTCCCAAGATCAAGATTCGAATCCAAGGTTATGAATCTGCAGCTTGACACAGAATTTGAAGCTTGCAAGTTCGTATGTTTAACTGAAAGGTGAACCTGCCTTATAGTGGGTTCACTTTTCATCAAGTGGTATGAGAGCGAGAAAATATTTCCTGCGGAAAGGAGTTTTGTGTGCAAAGAAAGAAGAGGTACAGTTTTGTGAAAATTTGTAAAGCTTGTGACTTTTATGTTTTGTGAAGGTAACAACAGAGGAAGGTGACAAGATTGTAGCAACCTAGAGCAGGAGTGCTCAAATGGTTCCACAGGAGTGAACCGGAGAGATGCTAAAAGACTAAGCTCAGGAGAGAAGCTTGGTGAGGTATCTGGTAGCAGGGAGGACTTTCTATTGTAGAGGTTTTGTTGTAGCTCACAGAGGAAAATTCCACAAAGGATGTGGGTAGAATTGTTCAAGCATGTTTTTACAGGAAGATCACAAGGAGAAATTCCACAGATGATATGGGTAGAATTGCTGACAGTTGTAGAAGACATATGACTAGGAGGTCATAAAATTTTGTGCCTCGTGAGTCTGATGCAGGGGCATCTGAGCACTCTTGAATTAAGGATGGAACTCGAAGCTGAAAGAGAGAAAATGCGGACAGACATTGGAAAAACATGGCAAAATTTGTTAAAATAGATTCTAAATTTGCTGGAATGATAAGGGTTAATTAAATTATAATTATTCGTCATTTATGTAACGAAATATTTATGATAAATATGTTGAGCGATTTTAGGAGAAATCTTGTGGATCTTAACGTATTCTATTGAGCGATTTCAAGAGAAATCTTGTGGATCTTAACTGATTCACGCTTTTGTAAGTCTTTATAAGCGAGTCTGTATTGTGTGAGAAGGGAGAAGCGAACACAATGTAACCAGAAAAGGAATTGGGCTAAGGCTGAAATGCCTTAGATGTTTGTAAGTGATATTCTTGTATATAATAGAAATAGTGTTTTGTGGATCCCTATGTGTCGAATTGTGTTCTTTTACTGTTAGATATATGTATTAAAATCTCTGTGTGAGTAAGTTAGAAGGAATCGAAGTGAACTTCGATTCTATGCTTAAGAATTAATGATCAGTAAATGCCTCTGTTTGTTTATCTACTGTTCTCTACATAAACAGGTCGAATAAACTCTACTTCCCTTTGATTAATATCAACTGGTAACTAATCCATGTCATTAGCTGCAAGTAGAGAAGGACGGGTTCGAAGGAAGCAAAGTTAAATCTAGGAACGCAGTTAAATTCCAGTAGAAGACCTCATTAAATGCATTTGGATGCAGGTTGAAAGTTAAGTTAGAAAACTGTGAGGGAGTTCCATGGTCGAACGCATTTAAACAGAGTTCAAAGGAGCAGTTTTGGAAGGTGAAACCACTGGTTTCGCATTGCCCTGAGATGGAGAGTGATTTTATTCGATTGGAATATGATGACCATCCGATCGGATCTGTGAAACGACCCAATGGTGGTCGCATCACGAAATGGTTGAAGTGTTAAAAAGGTATGGACTGATCAATTATGAAATGTTGCTTTATCAACAGTTGAAGTCCGGGTGTATAATGTGAAGGTTTGGGTACTGTTTAAAGCACATCATTTCCAAATATTTTATATGCTATTCCAAAGATCTCTAATGCTGGTTTATAAACTTTGTTTAAAACACATGTTATTGCCACATTTCAAAAGGGTGTATCATTCATTTCCAATGGTTATTATTATGATGAGTATTATGAGATCGTGATGAACCTTGACTCCAAGTTACAAACATTTGATAAGGGGTTTGTAAGGTTCCGAATGGGGGTTAATACTCTCCAAGGATTAACCACTTTAAAAAATAAATGTGACGCTTAAGTTATGAAAGAAGAAGGCATATAGAGATCGAAGATTAAGGAGTTCATGATTTTTTTTAAATGCTTCCGATATATATATGTATGTTTGTAAGAAGACATTGAAGTGCGTAGTGGAAGCAAATTGGGCCTATAACCCATAGGTCCCAGGATTAAGATTTGAATCCAAGGTTATGAATCTGCAGCTTGACACAAAATTTGAAGCTTGCAGGTTCATATGTTTAATTGAAAGGTGAACCTGCCTTATAGTGGGTTCGCTTTTCATCAAAATGACACGCTGATTTTTGGTCAATATGACCCTGGAAAACCCCCCTACAACTCTTGTGGAAAACCAGTTCGAGAGCTCTTCTTTATTTCTGAATATTTTTCTTTTACAGTGAAATAGAAAAACATAGTAAAAATTCGAGCAACCCAAATTACAGACTTGTCTCGATTTCTGTGCTTGCACTCTGCCTCAGAAATTGTGCCAAATCAGCAACTTACAAAACATGAAATTTTATAGAATTAATGACAACAATAAATTTTGTATGGAAGCCTCGAAAAATGTGTTGGAATAGATGTACGGAACTGTACGGATTTGTACAGCAGACCTCCTCGAAATCCATGCCTAGAAACTGCCTCGAAATCTGCATTGAAGTTGTTGTCCTTTTTCTTGGGTTTTGTTCCAAAAATATCAGTAATACTTCTCCTTGATTTTAGTGCCCAGATTCTGCCTTGAACTCCATGCTTAATGTTGCTATCCTCTTCCTCGATTTTTGTGCCTCCCTTTCTTGGAAACAATGTCTCTCTCTTGCTATACATATTTTTTCCTTGGGATTTGTGCCAATAAGGTGTTGTATGGATTTGCTAAAGTATTCTTGTTGCTGTCCTCCAACTCCTCACTGCTCATAAATTTCTCCTGCTCTCTCTTCCTCCTTCTCTCTCAATTTGCTCATAAAAGACCGAATTACCTTTTCTATTCTTTTCCTCCTCTACCTAACCCTAAGTAACTTTTGGGGAATCCATAAATCCAGTGGCTGAGATAGATTTAGATCTAGGGCTGAGATTAAATGTTCATTTAATTCTACTTTCTATTTTTTAATTCACTCACTTAAATAAAGACCCACTTAGCCTTTTATTGCCATAGTCACTTTTTCACTTTCTAATTTCACATTGAATTTAATAAAGTTACTTTAAAAATAGACTTAGTAACTTTGTCACTTATAAAGTCACTTTTAAAATAGATTTGACTTTATCACTTATAAAGTCACTTTAAGAGAAAAAGATAAATAAATTTGGACACTTTTACCTAGGCCAAAGATCAAAACCTTAGGGAACCACTTGTCCTCTGGTACCCAAATTTTAACACTTTATCTTACCGAGGAAAGTGTTCCTCACCACACCCATGTTGTCTCTGAAGTAGACATGCTTGCCCCGTGGTAACGCTTTGGTAAATACGTCTTCTACTTGCTCATCAGTGGGAATATACTCAAGCTTCACAGCTCCCTTTTGAACATAGTCTTTGATGAAATGATATTTGATTCCGATATGCTTTGACCTATGATGAAATATTGGATTCTCTGTGAATTTAATGCAACTCTGATTATCATGGTAAATCACTGAAGGTCACAACGCTTGACCAAATAATCCAAACAACATCTTGCAAAGCCATAGGGCCTCACAACTAGCCAAACTGGCTTCCATGTACTCTTCTTCCATTGAACTCAGTGCAACTGAATGTTGCTTCCAGTTGAACCAAGACACAACTCCCGAACCCAACCCAAAACAACACCCTGAAGTGATCTTCCTATCAGAAGCACAACCTGCCCAATCACAAAAGTGTACCCTGCCAATCTCACTCCATCTCCCTGTCTATAATCTAGACCATAATCCATTGTCCCCTGCAAGTAACGAAGTATGTGTTTTGCAGCAATCCAGTGCAGTCTCTTGGGCTCACACATGAACTGGCTCATCGTGTTGACTAAAAAACATATATTTGGTCAAGTGTTGACCAAATGCATCAAGGAACCAATCTATCCACCAAATCGGAATCAGAAGCATGAAGCTTATTCCAGTTAGTGATCATAGGTGTCAATATGGGTTCGCAATCCTCCATGTGAAATCTGCTAAGAATGTCCACAATATACTTCCCCTATCTCAGGAAGAAATTTCCCTCCTCCTGCAACACCTCCAATCCCAAAAAGTAATGCATCAAGGTAATGTACTTCATCTTGAACTTCGAAGCAATATCTCTCTTGTAGTCCTCTATGAGTCTCTCTCCACCTATAATTACCAAGTCATCCACATACAATACTAGAATGAGAGGCTCCTCACCTACCATAATAAAGTATAGGTTCGGATCTGCATCACTCTTTTTGAAACCGATCTCCTACAAGTATGTATCAATCCTGGAGTACCAAGCTCTAGGAGCTTGCTTCAGGCCATAAAGTTCCTTCTTCATTCTGCATACATGGGACTCCTTCCTATGCACCTTAAAGCCCTATGGCTACTCAATGTACACCTCCTCTTGTATGAAGCCATTGAGAAATGCATACTTCACATCCATCTGGTAGATCTTCCAACCCATATCTACTACTATCGATATAATGGAGTGAATGGAAGTATATCGAGCCATGGGAGTGAAGGTCTCATAGTCTACTCCATCTACCTGGGAGAACCATCTAGCCACAAATCTAGCCTTGAACTTCTCGATGTTTCCATCTACAGCATGCTTTATCTTGTAAAGCCATATGGAAGTAACCACTGATTTTCCTTTAGGCCTCAGAACCACCTCCAAAACATCGTTCTTCATGATAGAATAATACTCCTCTTGCATGGCCTCTCTCCAGACTTGTTGGCTAGCTTCCTCCTCATAGCTAGAAGGCTTGAAGTCAACGATGCTAGCAACCAATTCCATATAGCTACAGAACTGCTCAGGTGTTCTGCTCTCTCTGACTTGTCTCTTCAGCCCAACAACAGATGTGGCCTTTCTCAAGGTGTCCTAGAGTGAGTTGGGTTTCCTCTTCCTTGAGCACACTTCTCCCACCAAAGTGAAAGAATCCTCATCCTTATCAGAAGCCTGAACTCCTAAAGTCCTACTAACCAACCTCATGCCTGAACCTATGCCTGTAGATGTTGAAGTATTGTGTAAAATGTCCATCAATGGGATACCCTGTGAACTGCTTTGCAGACTATTATGCATGTTGCCCAAGGCACCACCCATCTGACTATGTGAGCCACTACTCACTGATGGACCTAACACTGTAATCGATTTACCTCCTGATCCTTTTCCACTGGAACTATGTGACTGTCTCAGATGCTCCTAAGGGTTTGGTGAATCCAAATACTCTAACTTCCGTGACCTCTTGAAAGCCCTATCCTCCTCGAAATTCACATCACGCCTGACAAAAACTCTCATCCCTGCAAGAATATAAATCCAAAATGCTTTCGAGGTCTCATTGTAACCCACAAAGATTCCCTTCTCTATAGTGGGCTCTAGCTTGGTCCTCTTCTCCTTGGGAATATAGGAGTATGTAATGCACCCAAAGATACAAAAGTGACCAACATCATGCTTCTTCCCAAAAAAATTCTGCTATGGAGTCACATGCCCCAAGGTATGATGTGGACTCCTATTCTGTAAATACACAATAATGTTGTATGCCTTTGCCCACAAAAACAACGGTAACCCCTGATCATGTAGCATGGCTTTGGAAGCCCCAACAATGGATCTGTTCTTCCTCTCCACAACCTCGTTCTGTTGGGGGTTGTAAGGAACTATGAGCTCCCTCCTGATGCCTGCCTCTGCACAATAATCAACAAAGTCACCAAGGGATATACTCTCCTCCATTGTCTGACCAGAGGGACTTGATCTTCCAACCTGTTTGAGTCTCCACAAGAGCTCTAAACTCCTAAAACCACTTGAAGACCTCACTCTTTGTCTTCAAAAAATAAATCCTGGTCTTCCTGGAGTGATCGTCAATGAATAAAAACATAATGCTCATATCCACTCAAGGATACATGAGACATCCAACCGCTCACATCGGTATGAATCAAATCAAGAATTCATGTCGATCTGTTGTCACTGCTGGGAAAAGGGGATTTGGAAAACTTCCTCATAACACATCCTCTCCATGTATCAATGTGATTAGAAATCTGGAACACCTGTGGTGATCTCCCGCAATGTCCTCAAGGCCCCTTGATACATGTGCCCCATCCTGCAGTACCAAATCTCGCACAGCTCTAAACTGCTAGCTCTGCTGCCGGTACTACTCCTCAATGCCATAAGAGGCTGAAATTAAAACTTGTACACCTTGGCATGGTGTACACCAATCACTCTAGATGAATCAACTAGAGCACCCCTGGGATAGATAAGCACATGTTCTCTCTCGAACAATACCTCATACCCTCTGTCCTCTAATGTTGAGACGGATATAAGGTTCTTCTTCATCCCTAGCACATAGAACATCCAACACTTTCAAGGGAGGTCTGGGCTCCCTATCAAATTTCAATGACCACAAACTGTCTGCTCTAACAATGTTTTCGTCTCTGAGTACTACCTCTATATCAATGCCACTCTCTAAAAGCTTTGAGAAGTACTCACAGACTCCTGTCATATGACGGGAAGCCCCACTGCCAACATACCAAATACCTGAAGATGCTCTGCTAGTGGAGGGAAGTGCACACTCCCTCTCAACCTGTGTGGTAGGTGATCCTACACTAGTAGACTCAAAATAAATGAACCCAAATTCTTGGTCAAAGATATCTGAGAAGTCCTCTATCTCTGCTGATGCTACCATGGTATTGTCATTTCCCTTCTTCTTCTTCTCCAGACACACAACTGCATAGTTTCCCAACTTCTAACAATTCCAACATTTAACTTTGGAATAGTCCTTCTCCTTGTTCACCTGTTTACCATTACCTTTTCCTTTTCCCCCACCACCACTTATGGAAGCTTGCTTCTTTCCCATTTCTAGCAATGCTACATTTTCATCCTCCTCCACCTACTTGGCTACCCCAAGATGGTTCTTTCTAAATTAAATCATCCCACAACCTCTCCCAAGTGTGAAGGTTCTCCTGTGCAACAATCCCATCCAAAAAACTCTCCCGTGTCTTGGGAAGACCATTCAATGTAATCCACACCAAATCAGTGGGTGGAATGGTCTCTCCAACAACAACCAACTCATCTCTCACAGAAGTGATCTTTGTAAGGTATGTTGTAACACCATCAGTCTTAGTCATTTTAATGGCCTTCAGCTTCTCCCTTAGGACCATTTTCATGTTTTCATTAGTGCTCTGGTAAATATTGGTCAAGGTTGTCCACATCTCATGTGCATATGTCTTTCCTCTCACATGAGGAATGACATGGTCTTTAACACCATCCAGAATCAGTCTTTTTCCCTTGGAATTATTCTTATTAAAATCAGCCAACTGAATAGGGTCAGCACGCACTGGTACTGGGTTTTGTGTGGTATGTACCATTATGCCCCAGACTTATGCCTCCTCAAATATGCTCTAAATTATCTCCCTCCAAGCACTATAGTTGCTCTGCCCATCCAACCTATCCTCCACCCTCAAGCCCAAAGACATGCTTGTTGTCCTAACAAACTAAATTTTTCAAATCTATGGTAAAGGTTCATTTTTCTGTGTGAAAATAACTTGTTGTAATTTTTCACTTGTTGTCCCGCTGCACTTTTTAGCCACCGAAGCTCTGATACCATGTAGAAATTTTAGACCCAACCCTGGTTATCAGTTTCTCCTTATCACTCCCATATAGTTAAATGCCCATTTCCATAATCATACATTCAAAATGCTGGAAATGATAAATATTTATGAAAACACAAATTCTGGAAATTTCATAGTGCTGGAAATTGCAGAAATAAAACACAGAAAATATTTAAGCCACACAGAGAAAATGAAACGATGATTTTTGGTCAATATGACCCTGGAAAAACCCCATACAACTCTTGGGGAAAACTATTTCGAGAGCTCTTCTTTATTTCTGAATATTTTTCTTTTACAATGAAATAGAAAAACACAATAAAAATTCTAGCAACCAAATTACAGACTTATCTCGATTTCCATGCTTGCACTTTGCCTTGGAAATTGTGCCAAATCAACAACTTAGAAAACAAAAAATTTACAACATTAAAGAAAGCAATAAATGATGTATGGTAGCCTTGAAAAACGTGCTGGAACAATTGTATGGAAATGTACAGAATTGTACGTATTTGTACTGTAGCCCTCCTCGAAATCCATGCCTAGAAACTACCTCGAAATTTGTGCTGAAGCTGTTGTCCTTTTTCTCAGGATTTGTGCCAAAAATATCAATAGTACTTCTCCTCGATTTTTGTGCCCATATTTTTCCTTGAACTTCGTGCTTAATGTTGCTATCCTCTTCCTCGATTTTCATGCCTTCCTTTATTGGAAATAGTGCCTCTCTCTTGCTGTATGGATTTCTGACTTGGGATTTATGCCAATAAGGTGTTGTACGAATTTGATGAAGTATCCTTGTTGTTGTCCTCCAACTTCTCATTGCTTAGAAATTTCTCCTCCTCTCTCTTCCTCCTCTCTAAATCTTCTCATGAAAGACTGAATGACATTTTCTCTTCTTTTCCTCCTTTAACCTAACCCTAAGTGACTTTTGGGGAATCCCTAAATCCAATGGCTGAGATAGCTTTAGATCTAGCACTGAGATTAAATGTGTATTTAATTCTCACTTTCTATTTTTTAATTCACCCCGCTTAAATAAAGACCCACTTAGCCTTTTATTGGCATAGTCACTTTTTCACTTTGTAATTTCACATTGATTTTTATAAAGTCACTTTAAAATTATACTTAGTAACTTTATCACTTATAAAGCCACTTTTAAATTAGATTTGACTTTACCACTTATAAAGTCACTGTAGGAGAAACAGATAAATACATTTGGACACTTTTCCCTAGGCCAAAGATCAAAGCCTTAGGGAACCACTTGTCCTATGGTACCCAAATTTTAACAATATTCTGTAGCAATTTTGGTGAAAATTGCATTACCGTTGTAACCCGGGGACCATCCCGTAGTTGCACGGTATTGCTGGTGGCTTTGTGTTTTTTGGGTATAGGAGAATGTAATTTATATGGGCCATGACCAGGTTTTGTCGATTTTTGTAAATCAAGTTTCATTGAGCACGCTTCTACTAGCCTACCCCTAGAAATCAGTTGCAAAATTGAAGTATCATTCTATCACCATTAGTGAATTTCCCTGTTGACTTCATTATCGAAAATATATTAGTAATCAAGACCAAGAGTGGGAAAAATAAATGACCATGAAGAAAAGTACACGTACAAAATTATAAGAAAACTATTTTCATGCTAATAATGAGATAATGAGAATTTGATGTTAGGTTCAAATACGAAGAGTGGGAAAGCATAAGGTTTGTTATACATTATCAATATGTTTTCGATTTGATATGAGTTTTATTGATTTTTTTGTCAGTTTGAATTAGAATATTTGGGATATATGGATATTTGGGATATGTGATGAAATTGAAGTCGTAGTGAAGATATTGTGGTTGGTGAAGTGTATATAGTTATATGGTAAAAAAGGTCACAAATTGAAAGCCATATGTTTGGTAATTTTATTTTTACAAAAGAAAATAAATTTCAGAGGTTGTGACATTTTTTTTGGACAAGAAGAAGACAACATAATTTTGTTTTGTATGGGTTGACGACCCTGAGCATGTCACTATTTGATGAACCCTGCAAAATATTTGAGTTTTCAGATTCCTTTGCGTTCATTTTATGGAGCAAAGATATAAAAACAAAATCCATACTTATGTAGTTGCAACAATCATCTTTTTATTTGAATTTTTATTGTTGATGGGTGCATGATCAGTTGAACCAACACCCAGTTAAATCATTGAAAATTTGTTTGTATTAGGTGCATTTTCGGTGGTAGCCAACACCTCTTTTTGAGTTAATTACAAGTTTACTTTGAAACTGCACTGGAGAAAATGGCCAAAATAAGTGATTTAGAATAGTTATTAAGAAATTTAATGCTATATACTTTCCATAATGATGTCCAAGTTAGCAAATACATGCTCTCTGACATCCAATCATGTTTGAAAAATGCTAAAAGAAAATTTGATTTCTTGGAGTTGGAGTCGCAGTTACAATGAGACAAAGTTCAAAAGAAAACTTGTGATTCTGAACTGGTATTTTTTCAGAACAACAATTTGTTTGAGCCTAATCATCAATAAAAAAATGGTCAGAGAAATGAAGTTATTCTAGGTGAAAATTTGGATGCAGTTAGAATTTCTGATGTGAAACCTGTTATAAGACCATGGGAAGAGATTACACACAATAAACACATAACTGGTCTTGTTTATGACAATGATGTATCTTTTCACATTCCAGATTACGCTAAACCTATAAAATTTCGAAGTGCAGGATTTATGAATGGTGTAGTTCTAGAAAAGGTTGATAGATGCCAACACTGTAACAAAGTTGGACATGTGAAAGGTCATCGTTTTGATCTTCACCTGTGCAAGCATTGTGGAAAGCGAAATCACCAGTCAAACAAATGTTCCAAAAAGAAGAGAACTGCACGAGACAAGCTAATTTTTGGATGGATTTCTTCTTGGGAATGGACAAAAGAAGCCAAGAATATTTACAGATCATATCAAAGAATTTGTTCGAGAGTGACGAGTCTTGCAATGATGATGAATATTTCTCACCTTGTATTCGATAAGGGGGGATTTGTTGGTGGGTGGTCCATTACAAGTTCTAGTTCAAGATGTCAAGCGAGCTTGAGTCAAAGATCCACATCTTGAGCCACAATCTGTACCAGTTAGAGGAAAAGTTGTGAGACTTCAGCGAGCACTTTCAAATTCAGAAATGTTTGAGGGACTACTGTGATAGCTCCAGAGTTTGTGGTCATTGCAAAACCACATGTTCTGTTCTGAGAACTGATATGTAGGTTCTAGAGTTGGTGTTGGTTAAGACATTGAGTTCTCCCATATTTTGTTTGTGGTCATCCTTGAAAACCATTTCCAAGAGACATTCAGCTCTTAGCTGCGATGCATTTCTGCATTCTGAGCTCTCATTCTTGGACTTTGGTATAACCCTTCAGATTAATGGGGGAATGTTAGAAAATTAATCCTTGGGTTAGTTTGTGTTAGGTAATTGGTTATTAGAGTCCAAGAAACCTGGGAACTGATTCAGCAGTTTCTTGATGTATTTATATGAGTACACATTGTACATCATTATTTGAGACATTCATTAATATATTGTTGAGTTTGTTTCCAATTTATTGTCTTACAGTACTCACAAAAATTCAATGCACCAGGACTTGAAATAAAAATAGCTACATTAAAAAATAAATAGTCATATAAATTAAAATTGACATAGACGTTGATATTAAACAAAAATAAAAAATAACACTGGCATTGAATATAATTTGATATGTAAAATAATAAATTGAAAATGAAATAGAAAGTGGAATTTGAAATGAAATCCAAATAGAAATAAATTGGAATATGTTTTGAAGTTGACATTGAAAAGAGAGGATTAACAAGTAGTCAAAGAGCACACATGCTAAAAAGAGGTCTTTGAAACTAGGTCGTTATGGTAATCTCGTACCTTGGAATCGTTGAACAAATCTGACAATTGACAGGTAGAGTTTTTCCACTTATTAAATCAAACAATTAAATAACTTATGATCATCTATGTATTGCGTAATTTGTATGTCCAGTTGTTTCTAATTTAGTTTCTAATGTATAAATGAAGATAGAAATAAAATAAGAAATAGAAATAGAAATAGAAAATTGAAATTGAAATTGGAATTGAATAGAATATAAATATAAATTGACATGTACATGGAGGCAGTGTCTTAGAAATTAACATGTACACAAAAATCAATGTGTTAGAATTTGAATAGAATTGAAATAGTACATGAGAAATTGGGATGTACACTAAAGTTAATGTATTATAAGGAGTGAGCTAACAAGTAAACAGAGAGCATATTTGTGGCAAGTGTTCATTGAAATCGACATTGAATAGAAAAAAAATGGCATGTACATCAAGGAAATGGTTTAGAAATTGACATGCACACATTTCAAAAGCGGTCATTGAAACTAGTACATTATGGTGATTTCGTACCTCAAAACCGTTGAACAAATCTCGCAATTGACATGTATAATTTTTTCTACTTATTAACTCAATCAATTAAATAATGTATGATAATCTATGTAGTGAAATGTATGATAATCTATGTAGTGAGTAATCTGTATGTCTAGATGTTAATATTTCAATTACTAATGTGTAAATGGAGATATAAATATAATAAGGAATAGAAATTGAAATTGAAACTGGTAATTAAAATTAGCATTGAATAGAATATAAATATAAATAGACATGTACATGGAGGTAATATAAAATTATACAAGGAGAAATTTGAAGAATTATATATTTATATTATAATTTATAAAGTGTAAATGGGCATAGAAAGAAAATTGAAAATCAAAATTGAAATCGATATTGAATAGAAATAGAAACAAAATTTGGAGTGTACATGAAATCAACGTGTTAAAAGTTGAGAAGTACATTGAAATCAATGCTTTGTAAATTGAATAGAAATGAAATGGGATTAAACTGATTTGTACACTAAAATCAATGTGTTAAAAATTTACATGTACTTTAAAATTAGTGCATCAAAAATTGACATGCACATCGAAATCAATGTGATAAAAATTGAAATAAAAATATGAGCTTACATTCAAAAAGAAAATGAAATTCAAATTGACGTGTACACTAAAATCAATAGCTATGTATGTGTACAATGAATAGAATAACATGTGACATGAGCATTTTAATTAATATAATAGAAATTCAAGTAGAAATAGAAATTGGCTAAAAAAAAATGAGTTATTTAAGGAGTGAGTTAATAAGTAGGCGGAGAGAATATTTGTGGCAAGTGTTTATTCAAATCAACATTGAATAAAAAAATGAAAATAAAAATACAAATGGCATGTACATAAAAACAATGATTTAGAAATTCGTATTTACATGGAAATCAATCTCTTAGAAATTGAAGGATTACAAATTGAGATATACACTAAAATCATTTTAGTACAAATTGACATATGAATTAAAATCAGTTTATCTTAGAATGACATATCCAATAGAATCGGCATGTTAAAAATTGAAATATAAATAGAAGGAAAGTTTATATGTTAAGATGATAAGTATACACATTAATATGTGTAACCTTTTTTCCTACTCCTTTAAATAAGTTGTAGTAATCTATATAAGGGGTCATTTAAAACAGGCATTTTTACATTTTAATTCCATAATTGTAAGTGGAGATGGAAAGAAATTTAAAAATTCAAATCTCAATCGATATTGAATAAAAATAAAAAATAAAATTGGCATGTACATGAAATCAATGCGTTAGAAATTGACATGTACATTGTACATTTAAATTAGTGTATTCTAAATTGAATAGAATTGAAATAGAATCTAGATGTACACTAAAATAAATGTGTTAAAAAATTAAATGTACCTTAAAACTAATGCATCTAAAAGTGACATCAACATGATAGAAATTGAAAAAAAAAAAAAAATGGGGATAGAAATTGAGCTTGATGTGTACACTTCAACAAACAATTATGTATATGTATATTGAATAGAATAGTGGGTGGCATGTTCTTGTATCAATTTCTAACATGTAAAATAGTACAAAAAATATCAAGGTGAAGTTGCATTTCAAATCAACACTAAAATCACGATATTTAGGAATTGATAGTCACAAATAATTAGATGCCCGGGGAATTGAAATAAAAATAAAAATTGACATTGAAAAATAAATAGTCATAGAAATTGATATTGAAATCGATCTTGACATTTAAAATAAAAATAAAAATAACATTGGAATTGAATATAAATTGATATCTACCATAATAATTTGAGAATGAAATAGAAAGTGGAATTTAATTTGAAATCCAAATAGAAATAAATTGGAATAGATATTGAAGTTGACCTTGAAGAGAAATTGAAGAGGGTTGACAAGTAGTCAAGGAGCACAAATATCAATAGCAGTCATTGAAACTTTGTAACTAGGTAGTTATGGTGATCTCTTACCTCATAATTGTTGAAAATCTAGTACTTGACATGTAGAGTTTTTCCACTTATTAACTCAAACAATTAAATAATTTATGACCATCTATGTAATGAGTAATTTGTATGCCTATATGTTTCTATTTCAATTTATAATATCTAAATGAATATTGAAATAAAATAAGAAATATAAATTGAATTTCAAATTTGAAATTGAAATTGGCATTGGCATTGAATAGAATATAGATATAAATTGACATGTACATGAAGGCATTGTCCTAGAAATTAACATGTACACTAAAATCAATGCATTAGAATTTGAATAGAACGGAAATAGTATGAAAATTTGGGATACACTAAAGTCAATGTATTAGAAATTAGCATGTGTGCTCAAATCAATAATTATGTATATATACATTGAATGGAATAGTAGGTGACATGAACATTTTAATTAATAATATATAAATTCAATTAGAAATATAAATTGGCTAAAAAAATTAATTCAATTAAATAAGGAGTGACCTAACATAATTAGATGAAGAGCATATTTGTGGTAAGTGTTCATTGAAATAGGCATTGAATAGATATAAAAAAATGGCATGTACATAAAGGAAATGATTTAGAAATTGATATGCACATGGAAGTCAATGTGTTAGAAACTGAAGTAAGAATCAGAAATTAAGATGTAGACTAAAATCAATGCATTAGAAATTGACATCTACATTAAAATAAGTTGATCTAAAAATAACATGTCCACCATTGAATATAAATCGATATGTACAATAATAAAGTGAAAATTAAATAGAATGTGGAATTTGAATTTGAATCCAGATAGAAAGAAAGTGGAATAGGAATTAAAGTTGACATTTAAGAGAACTTAAATTAATTTTTTAGTGAAATCAATTATGTAAAGAGAGATTTACATGTAGTTAAAGAGCACACATTTCAAAAACAGTCATTGTAACTAGGTATTTATGGTGATCTCGAACTATTGATTTGACATGTAGAGTTTTTCCACTTATTAACACAATCAATTAAATAAATTATAATCATATATGTAGTGAGTAATTTTTATGGCTAGATGTTAATATTTCAATGAATAATGTGTAAATGGAGATATAAATATAATACAAAATAGAAAATGAAATCAAAACTTGACATTGAATATAATATAAATATAAATTGACATGTACATGGAGGTAATCCACAATTATACAAGAATAAATTCGAATAGTTATATATTTCTATTATAATTACAAAGTGTAAATGGACATAGAAATAAAATAAAAAATCAAAATTGAAATTTTAAATTGAAATAAATATTGAATAGAAATATTAATTAAATTTGCAGTGTACATGAAATCAATGTGTTAAAACTTGAGAAGTACATTGAAATCAATGTTCTATAAATTGAACAAAAATAAAATGAAATTAAAACTGATTTTACACTAAAATTGATGTGTTAGAATATTGACATGCACATCTAAATCAATGTTATAAAAATTGAAATAAAAATAAGAGTTCATATTGAAAAAAAAAACTGACATTGACATTGGCATTGATGTGTACACTAAAATTAATAACTATGTATATGTACATTGAATAGAATAGCAGGTGAAGTGAGAATTTTAATTAATATAATATAAATTCAAGTAGAAATAGATACCGACTAAAAAAATAAGTTATATAAAAAGTGAGTTTAGAAGTAGTCAGAGAGCATATTTGTGACAAGTGTTCGTTCAAATCAACATTGACTAAAAAAATATGACATGTACGTAAAAGCAATGATTTAGAAATTGATATGTACATGAAAATTGATTTGTTAAAAATTTAAGTAAGAATTAGAAATTGAGATATACACTAAATTCAATGTATGACAAATTAACATATATATTCAAATTGGTTTATCTTAAAATGCCATTTACATTAGAATCAATATGGTAGAAATTGAAACACAAATAGAAGGAATGTTTATATGTTAAGATGATAAGTATACACTTTAAGTTTTGTGAACTTTTTTATTAATCTTTTCAATAATTCATAGTAATATATATAAGGAGTAGTTTAAAAAGGACATTTTTAAATTTTAATTCCTAAATTGTGAATGGAGATAGAAATCAATTTTAAATTTGAAATTGAAATTGATATTGAATAAAAATAAAATAAAAATTGGCATGTACATGAAATCAATGTGTTAGAAATTGACATGTACATTTAAATTAGTACATTCGAAATTGAATACAATTGAAATAGAATTGAGATGTACACTAAAATCAATCTGTTAAAATTTTACATGTACATTAAAACCAATGCATCTAAAATTGACACAAACAAGTTAGAAATTGAAATAAAAATAAAAGCTCACATTGAAATGGAAATAGAAATTGAGCTTGATGTGTACACTTAAAAAAACAATTATGTATACCTGTATTGAATAGAATAATTGGCGACATGATTTTGTATCAATTTTTAATATGTAAAGGAGTATGGTAATATTAAGGTGAAATTACATTTAAAATCAACACTAAAATCATTACATTTTGAAATTGATAGTCACACATAATTACATTCAGTGGGACTTGAAATAAAAATAAAACTAATTACATGCGGCGGGATTTGAAATAAAAATAAAAATTGACATTGAAAAATGAATAGTCGTAAAAATTAAAATTAAAATAGACATCGGAATTAAAAATAAAATAAAAATAGCAACGATATTTAACCTAAATTGATATGTAAAATAATAAATTGAAAATGAAATAGAAAGTGGAATTTGAATTGAAATCTAAATATCAAGAAAGTGGAATTGGTATTGAAATTGACATTGAAAAGAAATTGAAATTGACTTTTTTATTGAAATTAATCATATAAAGACACGGTTAACAAGTAGTCAAAAGAGAACAAATTTTAATAGTGGTCATTGAAACTAGGTTGTTATGGTAATCTCATACGTCGGAATAGTTGAACAAATCTCTCAGTTATGTAGAGTTTTTCAACTTATTAAATCAAACAATTAAATAACTTATTATCATTTATGTATTGAGTAATTTGCATGTTTAGATGTTTTTATTTCAAATTATAATGTGTAAATGAAGATAGAACTAAAATAAGAAATAGAAATAGAGATGAAATTTGAAATTGAAATTGACATTAAATAAAATAAAATAAAAAATTGACATATATATGGAGGCAATGTATTAGAAATTAACATGTACACTAAAATCAATGTATTAGAATTTGAATAGAACTGAAATAGTATGATAAATTGAGATGTACACTAAATTCAATGTATTAGAAAGTGGCATGTATGCTTAAATCAATAATTATGTATATGTACATTGAATAGAATAGCGAGTGATAGCAAGTGACATGACTATTTTAATTAATATAATATAAATTCAAGTAGAAATATAAATTGGTTAAAAAGAAAAAAATCAGTTACATAAGGAGTGAGTTAACAAGTAGACATACAACATATTTGTGGCAAGTGTTTGTTGAAATCCACAATGAATAGAAAAAAAATGGCATATACATTAAGGAAATGATTTAGAAATTGACATGAATTACAAATTGACATGTACACTAAAATCAGTTTATCCTAAAATAACATGTACACCATTGAATATAAATTGATATGTACACTAATAAATTGAAAATGAAATAGAATATGGCATTTGAATTTAAATCCAAATAGAAAGGGACTGGAATAGGAATTGAAGTTGGAATTTAAGAGAATTTAAATTGATTTTTTTTAACTCGAAATCAAATCAGTTAGGTAAAAGAGAGTTAGTCAAAGAGCACACATGTCGAAAGCGGTGATTGGAATTTATGATGATCTCGTACATATGAACCATTTAATAAATCTAGCAGTTGACATGTAGAGTTTTTCTACTTATTAACTCAATCAAATAATGTATGATAATCTATATAATGAGTAATTTGTATGTCTAGATGTTAATATTTCAATTACTAATGAGTAAATGGAGATAGAAATATAATAAAAAATAGAATTTTGGAATTGAAAATATCATTGAATAGAATATAAATATAAATTGACATGTACATGGAGGCAATGTAAAATTATACAATGAGAAATTTGAAGAATTATATCTTTCTATTTTAATTTATAAACTGTAAATGGAGATAGAAATAAAATTGAAATTTGAAATTGAAATCGATATTAAATAGAAATATAAATAAATATTGCACTGTACATGTTAAAAGTTGACACTTACATTGAAATCAATGCTCTATAATTTGAACAGAAATGAAATAGAATTAAAACTAATTTGTATACTAACATCAAAGTGTTAGAAATTTACATGTACTTTAAAATTAGAGCATCTAAAATTGATATGCACATCTAAATCCATGTGATAAAAATTGAAATAAAAATAAGAACTAACATTGAAAAATAAATTGAAATTGAAATTGACTTGTACACAAAAATCAATAATTATGTATATGTACATTGAATAGATTAACATGTGACATGAGAATTTTAATTAATATAATAGAAATTTCAGTAGAAAAAGAAGTTGGCTAAAATAAATAAATTAGTTATATAAGAAGTGAGCTAACAAGTAGACTAAGAGCATATTTGTGACAAGTTTTCATTCAAATCAACATTGAATAAATAAATTAAAATGGTAGGTACATAAGGATAAGATTTATAAATTGATATGTATATGGAAAAAAATAGGTTAGAAATTGAATTAAGAATTAGAAATTGAGATATTCACTAAAATCGATTTATTACAAATTGAGATATGAATTAAGAATTAGAAATTGAGATATTCATTAAAATCAATTTATTACAAATTGACATATACATCAAGAAAAGTTAGAAATTCAAATAGAAATAGAAGAAAACTTTATATGTTAAGATGATAAGTATAGACGTTAATTAGCTATACACATTAAGCTTTGTGACCTTTTGTCTTACTCCTTTAAATAAGTGCTAGTAATCTATATGAGTAATTTAAAAAGGAACTTATATTTTAATTCCTAAATTGTAAATGGAGATAGAAATAAATTTAATATTTGATATTGAATAGAAAAAATAAAAATAAAAAAAATTGGCATGTACATGAAATCAATGTGTTATAAATTGACATGTACATTTAAATTAGTGCATTGGAAATTGAATATAATTAAAATAGAATTGAGATGTAGACTAAAATCAATGAGTTAAAAATTTATATGTACATTAAAACCAATGCATCTAAAATTGACATCAACATGTAGAAATTGAAATAAAAATATAAGATCACATTGAAATGGAAATAGAAATTGAGCTTGATGCTTACACTTAAACAAACAATTATGTATATGTATATTGAATGGAATAGAGGGTGACATATTTTTGTATCAATTTCTAATATGTAAAAAAGTACTAAATTATGAAGGTGAAGGTGCATTTTAAATCAACACTAAAATCACGACATTTAGAAATTGATAGTCACAAATAATTCTATGCAGGAAGACTTGAAATAAAAATAGAAATTGACATTGAAAAATCATTAGTGGTAGAAATTAAAATTTAAATATAAGTTGACATTTAAAAAAAATTAAAATAACATTGGCATTGAATATAAATTGATATATATATAATAATAAATTGAAAATTAAATAGAAAATGGAATTTAATTGAAATAAAAATAGAAAGAAACTGGAATAGATATTGAAGTTAACATTGAAGAGAAATTGAAATTGACTTTTTTATTATTGAAATTAATTTTATGTAAAGAGAGGGTTGACAAGTAGTCAAAGAGCACACATGTCAAAAGTGGTCATTGAAATTATGTAGTTATGGTGATCTCTTACTTCAGAACCATTGAAAAAATATGGCAGTGACATGTAGAGTTTTTCCACTTATTAACTCAAAAATTTAAATAACTTATGATCATCTATGTACTAAGAAATTTGTATGTCTAGATGTTTCCATCTCAATTTATAATGTGTAAATGAAGATAGAAAAAAAATAAAAAATAGATATAGAAATCCAAATCCAAATTTGAAATTCAAATTAGCATTAAATAGAATATAAATATAAATTGTCATGTGCATGGAGGCAACTTTTTATAAATTATCATGTACACTAAAATCAATGTGTTATAATTTGAAAAGAATTGAAATAGTATGAGAAATTGGGTTGTACACTAAACTCAATGTATTAGAAATTGACATGTATGCTTAAATCAATAATTATGTATATGTACATTGAATAGAATAGAAATTGACATGTGAATTTTAATTAATATAATAGAAATTCAAGTAGAAATATAAATTGGCTAAAAAAATAAATCAATTACATGAGTGATCTAACAAGTGGATAGAGAGCATATTTGTGATAAGTTTTCATTGAAATCGACATTGAATAGAAAAAAAAAATGGCATGTACATCAAGGAAATGATTGAGCGATTGGCATGCACATGGAATCAATCACATGGAGTCAATGTGTTAGAAACTGAAGTAAGAATTATAAATTGAGATGTACATTAAAATAATGTATTACAAATTGACATGTATGTTAAAATCAGTTTATCTATTTAAAATAACATATACACCATTGAATATACATTTATATGTACAATAATAAATTGAAAATGAAATAGAATGTGGAATTTGAATTTAAATCCAAATAAAAAAAAAGTGGAATAAGAATTGATGTTGACATTTAAGAGAAATTTAAGTTGACCTTTTTTAGAGTTAAAATGTAGTCAAAGAGCACACATGTCAAAAGTGGTCATTGAAACTATGTCATGTAAAGTTTTCCCACATATTAACTCAAACAATTAAATAATGTATGATCATCTATGTAGTGCGTAATGTGTATGTTTCTATTTCAATTACTAATGGGTAAATGGATATAGAAATATAATAAGAAGTAGAATTTTGGAAGAGGAAATCTTTAATTATACAAGGAGAAATTTGAAGAATTATATCTTTTTATTGTAATTTATAAAGTGTAAATGGAGATAGAAATAAAATTTAAAAACTAAATTGAAATTTGAAATTGAAATTGATATTAAATAGAAATAGAAATAAAAATTGCAATGTACATGAAATCAATGTGATAAAAGTTGACACCGACATCAAAATCAATGCTCTATAAATTGAACAGAAATGAAATAGAATTAAAATTGATTTGTACACTAACATCAATGTGTTAGAAATTTACATATACTTTAAAATTAGAAATTTACACATACTTTAAAATTAGGGCATCAAAAATTGATATGCAAATCAAAATCAATGTAATAAAAAATAAATAAAAATAAGAGCTCACATTGAAAAATAATTTGAAATTGAAATTGATGTGTTCACTAAAATCAATAATTATGTATATGTACATTGAATAGAATAGTAGGCGACATGAGAATTTTAATTAATATAATATAAATTCATGTAGGAAGAAAATTTGCTAAAAAAATAAATCAGTTATATGAGCAAGATAATAAGTAGATGAAGAGAATATTTGTGACAAGTGTTCATTCAAATAAACATTCAATAAAAAGTTAAAAAATAAATAAATAAAAATAGGATACACATAAAGAAAATGATTTAGATATTGATATGTACATGGAAATCAATTTGTTAGAAATTTAATTAAGAATTAGAAATTATGATATTACACTATGTATTACAAATTGACATATACATTAAAATTAGTTTTTCTTAAAATGAGATGTACACCATAATCAACATGTTAGAAAATCAAATAGAAATAGAAGGAAAGTTTATGTGTTAAGATGATAAGTATACACGTTAAGCTTTGTGACCTTTTGTCTTACTCCTTTAAATAAGTAGTAGTAATCTATATAAGGAGTAATTTAAAAAAGTCATGTTTATATTTTAAATCCTAAATTGTAAATGGAGATGGAAATCAATTTAAAATTTGAAATCGAAATCGATAATGAATAGAAATATAAAAAAATTGGCATGTACATGAAATCAATGTATTAGAAAAAAGGTGACGAGGAGGGTTTTTATAGCACTCATCACATCCCTTTCCCGATAGGGGTGATGTATTTGGACATGTTGATGAAAATGGAGTGAAAAAAAAAAGTGTAAAAAAAGAGAAAAATGAAAAGTACTACCAAACATACAAAAAAAAATGTATTAGAAATTGACATGTACATTTAACTTAGTGCATTCAAAATTGAATATAATTGAAATAAAATTGAGCTGTACACTAAAATAAATGTGTTTACATTAAAACCAATGCATCAAAAATTTACATCAACATGTTAGAAATTGAAATAAAAATATAAGCTCGCATTGAAATGGAGATCGAAAGTGAGCTTGTTGGCATTATATATAATAGAATAGCGGGTGCAATTTTTATTAATCAATTTATAATATGTAAAAGAGTAGAGAATTATGAAAATGAAGTTGCATTTGAAATCAACACTAAAATCACGGCATTTAGAAATCGATAACCACAAATAATTCAATTCACTGGGACTTGAAATAAAAATAGAAATTGACATTGAAAAATAATTAGTCGTAGAAATTAAAATTGAAATAGATGTTGAGATTTAAAAATAAATAAAAAATAACATTGGCATTGAATATAAATAGATATGTACAGTAATAAATTGAAAATGAAATAGAAAGTGGAATTTGAATTGAATTCCAAATAGAAAGAAACTGGAATAGGTATTGAAGTTGACATTGAAGAGAAATTGAAATTGACTTTTTTATTGAAATAAAAAGAGGTCATTGAATCCAATATTTGACATGTAGAGTTTTTCCACTTATTAGATAAAAAAATTAAATAATTTTTGATCATTTATGTACTGAGTAATTTGTATATCTAGATGTTTCTATTTCAATTTCTAATGTGTAAATGAAAAAAGAAATCAAGATCAAAATCAAAATTTGAAATTGAAATTGGCATAGAATAGAATATAAATATAAATTGACATGTACATGGAGGCAGTTTTTTAGAAATTAACATGTAAACTAAAATCAATGAGTTAGAATTTGAATGGAACTGAAATAGTATGAGAATTTAGGATGTACAGAAATTGGCATATATGTTCAAATCAATAATTATGTATATGTACATTGAATAGAATAGCATGTGATATGAGCATTTTAATTAATATTATAGAAATTTAAATAGAAATAGAAATCCATTACATTAGGAGTGAGATAACAAGTAGATAGAGATCATATTTTTGAAAAGTGTTCATTGAGATCATATTTTTGGAAAGTGTTCATTGAAATCGACATTGAATAGAAAGAAAGAAAAATGGCATGTACATCAAGTAATTGATTAAGAAATTGATATGTACATGATTTCAATGTGTTAGAAACTAAATTAATAATTAGAAATTGAGATGTACACTAAAATCAATGTATTACAAATTGACATGTACATTAAAATAAGTTTATTTAAAGATAAGGTGTACAAAATTGAATATAAATTGATTTGTATAGTAATAAATTGAAAATAAAATAAAATACGGAATTTGATTTTAAATCCAAATAGAAAAAAAATGAATTGAAGTTGAAATTTAAGAAAAAATGAAATTGATTTTTTACTAAAATTAGTTATGTAAAAAAAGAGTTAACATGTAGTAAAAGAGAACACATGTCAAAAGTAGCCATTGAAACTAGGTAGTTATGGTGGTCTCTAATTATGTTGATCTCTTACTTGGGAACGATTGAACTCGGTAGTTATGGTGAACTCTAGTTATAGTGATCTCTTACCTGGGAACGGTTGAACTAGGTAGTTACGGTGATCTCTAGTTATAGGATATCTTACCTGGGAACTGCTGAACAAATTCAGTTAACATGTAGAGTTTTTCCGCTTATAAACTTAATCAATTAAATAATGTATGATCATTTATGTAGTGAGTAATTTGTATGTGTAGATGTTTTTATTTCAATTACTAATGTGTAAATGGAGATAGAAATATAATAAGAAACAAAAATAGAAATCAAAATTTGTAATTGAAATTGAAATTAAATAGAATATAAATATAAATTGACATGTATATGGAGGAAATCTAAAATTATACAAAGAGCAATTTGAATAATTATATACTTCTATTGTATTTTATAAAGTGTAAATGGAGATAAAAATAAAATAAAAAATATAAATTGAAATAGATATTGAATAAAAATAGAAATAAAAATTGCACTATATATGAAATCAATGTATTAAAAGTTGACACTTACATTGAAATCAATGATCTATAAGTTGAACAAAAATGAAATAAAATTAAAATTGATAGATAAAAATCACACTGAATTGAAAAAGGAGTTGCAGCTCACAGGTCAGTACTGCACCTGGAGACTGCACTCAAACAGAGAGAACACTCTGAGTTTACTCTACATTCATGAATGAGAAATTACATCATTAAGTACAACACTAGGAATTGGGAAGTTGCAAACAAACTCCTAAATTATAGGAACTAATCCTAAACTAAGGAGATACGTTACAACTTGTGTAACCATTTCTCCATTAATATAAAATAATATTAATTATTTTCAACTCCCCCCCTTAATGGAGAACGGATTATCCTGAACTCCTAGCATCCTTCTAAACAATTCAAACTTTACACGCCCAAGAGGCTTAGTAAATATATCAGCCATATTGTCACATGTTTTACAATATTCAACAAATATCTCTTTTGACTGTAGTTTCTCTCGAACAAAATGGAACTGAGTATCGATGTGCTTGGTATTTTTATGAAAGACTGGATTGTATGCAAGCTTGATGGTACTCTAGTTGTCAGTTTTGATAATAGTTGATTCTTTCTGTTCTTCTCCTGCATCGTTGAGAAGTCTTCTCAACGAGATAGCTTCACATGTGGCTGCACACAATGCTTGGTACTCAGCTTCACATGAAGATAAGGCTACAGTGCTTTGCTTTTTGCTGCTCCATGCTATGACCCCGGATCCAATGCTGAAGGCGTAACCTGTGATAGACCTTTGATCATCCAAGTTACCTGCCCAATCTGAATCTGAAAAACCTGCTAGAGTAATATCAGAAGTGTCAGCGTACAAAATACCATAATTACTAGTACCACTAAGATACCTCAATACACTTTTTGCTGCGACCCAGTGACTTTCGAGTGGTTTTGACATGAATTGGCTCAACGTACTAACAAAGTATGCCAAATCTGGTCTAGTTGTAGTAAGATATATCAAACTGCCAACTAGCTGTCTATACATAGTGGCATCCACCTCTTTAGTACCATCATTACTACTCAATTTTAAGTTCTACTGCAATGGTGTTGCTGCTGATCTACACTGCTCCATTCTGAATTTTTCTAGCAAGCTTCTCGCATACTTCCCTTGAGTAAGAAAATTTTGTCCAGAATCTCTTCATACTTCCAATCCCAAACAGTAATGGAGATTTCCGAGATATTTCATCTCAAACACTTGTGACATCTGCCATTTGATTTCTTTGATCAGATTGTTAGCATCCCTTGTTATGATCATATCATCTACATACAAAAAAAATCAAAATAATTTTCCTCTGTTTATTAAACTTGGTATACAGATTTGGATCATTCAAGCTCCTATGAAAGCCATGCTGTACAAAAAATGAGTCAATCTTCTCATACCACGACCTGGGTGCTTGTTTTAAACCATAAAGTGCCTTTTTCAATTTACAAACAAGATGTTCCTGCCCCTTTTTCACAAAGCCTTCAAACTGAACTAAATAAATTTCTTCTTTCAAGTCACCATTCAGAAATGCAGACTTAACATCTAGCTGGTGTAGCTGCCATTTATGTTTTGTTGCTAAGGAAATTAGCATTCTAATGGTGTTTAATTTGGCTACAGGAGCAAAGGTGTCATCGAAATCTATTCCCTCTTGCTGTGAGTAACCCTTTGCTACCAGTCTAGCTTTAAGTTTTTCTATACTCCCATTTGCATTTATTTTAGGTTTGTACATCCATTTGCATCCTATGGGAGTTTTACCATCAGGCAATTCAACCAGATCCCAAGTATGGTTTTTATTAATTGATTCAATTTCCTCATGCATTGCAGCCCTCCATGCATCAGATTGACATGCTTCTTCATAATTTGCAGGTTCTACAATGTTTAAAATGTTTGTCATTAATGCATAGTCTTTCAATTTGGATAGTAATTGAGTCTTCCTACTTGATCTCCTTGGTAGGGGACTTACCTCAAATCTGTCTATTTCAGCCTTCTCCAGGCTTGCATCATTGATTACATTACCTATTACTTCTTCTTCTTGTTTCTGCTCTTGTTCTTCATCATCCTCACTGTTTTCTTCCATTAGCAATGGAATGTGCCAATCATTATTACAGTCATCCTTTCCTTCTTCAACCTGTTCATGAAATATAACATCTCTGCTTGTAAACACCTTATGAGTCACAGGATTAAATAACTTATATTCTTTGAACTCAGTGCCATATCCAACAAAGGTACATTTCAGGGCTTTAGGATCTAACTTCTTCCTATCTGCCTTAGGTATATGAGCGTAAGCTTTTGACCCAAATATTCTTAAGTGACTCACTTCTGGTTTGAATCCAAATAATGCTTCAAAAGGGGTTTTGAAGCCTAAACATTTAGTAGGACTCCTATTTTTTAAGTAGACAACAGTGTTAATAGCTTCTGCCCAAAAACCATTTGATAGACCCTTACCTTGAAGCATGCTCCTTGCGCACTCCACAAGAGTTCTATTCTTTCGCTCTGCCACTCCATTCTGCTGTGGTGTGTGAGGCACTGTAAACTGTTGAACAATCCCATGCTGCTTGCAGAAATTCATGAACTCTCCCAGCCTATATTCTCCCCCTTGATCTGAGCGGAGAATTTTTATTATTTTTCCTGTCTGGTTTTCTACCATAGATTTAAACTCTTTAAAATACTAAAAGGTCTGACTCTTTTTACTTAGAAAGTATATCCATGAGAACCTAGTGCAATCATCTGTAAATAAGATAAAGTAATATGCACCTCCTAGTGACCTAGTCTGCATAGGTTCGCATATGTCTGTATGCATCAGTTCTAAAATATCTCTTTCCTTTCTATTAACATGCAAAGGGAACTCTTCTCTATGCATTTTCCCTAATGCACATCCATCACAATCCAACTGAACATTATGGAAAACAGGGAGTCCATCGACCATACCTTTTATCTGAAGTAGGATGAGGTATTGCAGATTAAGATGGCCGAGTCTCTGGTGCCAGAGATTTTCTGCTGTCGATCCAGTTGCGACCATGGCTTGCTGTGGCATACTTTTCGCATCTAGTCTATACATGCTCCCCACACACACTCCTGTTGCAACTGTTTCCATCTGGCTATCCTTTATGACACAGTTAGTCTTAAAGAATTGAACTTGCATGTCCTGATCAGTGATCATAGATACAGAGACCATTTTTTTCTTAATTCCAGGCACATACAATACATTTTTAAGGTGTCTAATGTCACCGCTAGGTAACTTTACTGGAATATGACCATATCCTTTGATCTCATATCCGCTATCATCTCCTAAATAGATTTTTGACAAACATGAAGTTTCTTCAAGACATTCAAACCATTCCTTCTTACCTGTCATATGTGAGGGTGCACCAGAATCGACATACCATATGTCGTCCTCATCTCCCTTTAAAGCTGAAAGGGCACAATCAGCTGTAAATAGTCGAAGTTCATGGCTATGGTCCTCATCTTCCTCAACAAATTATCCTTTGTGCTTTCTCAGTTTATTTCTTGCTTCGTCTGCCTGCCTCTTATAACATTCTTTAATCTGATGATCAGGTTTTCCACAGTAAAAAAATTTCTTGCTGGGAAAATTATTAGCAGACATACCTTTAAACGGACTCTTTTGAAACATGTTGGCTCCTTTCTGTTGTTGTGGTTGCTATTGCTGCTATGGCTGCTTCCCTCTATACTGTCGTCTTTTGGCCATCAGAGCAAGATCATTGCTCTGTGTTTTCAAATTTTGTCGTCGCTCTTCTTCTTGTAGCAGAATCCCTGTCAGCTCTTCAAACGTAGGGGCTTTCTCCCTCGCTGCCAGTCCAGTGATGAACATCTGATATTCATCTGTCATTCCGTTCAATGTGATCGTGACCAGATCTGAATTAGAAACTTTCTCTCCGATATCTCCCAATCTATCCTTCAGGTATTTGACTCTAGCAATGAATCCAGCAGCAGAATCATTCTCCTCCATCTTCATTGCAAATAGCTTTCCTTTGAGTGACAAGACACGGTTTGTATTCTGCGTCTGGTATAGGTTCTTGATCGTCGTCCAAATGTTAGTGGACGATTTACAGTCTCTAATATGCAGGATAATATTGTCCTTGACGGACATCTTTAGTATGACCTTTGCTTTGGTATCCCTTTTATCCCAGTCTTGTTCTTGTGCAGTTGCTCCTGGTCTCAACTCATTTCCTATAACAATCGACCATGCATTTGCACTTTCAATTAATGTCTGTATCTTGAATTTCCAATTGGTGAAATTAGATCCATCGAGTTTGCCAGACTCATGAAGATACGATTATATACTGTTATTCATATTGGACTGATAAACTTTCTGATCCTCTGATGAATAATTCTACCCAACTGAACAATTGCAGGATACTAAAAAAAAATCACCACATACCAGATCTTGACCACTGTCTTGCTGAAAAAAAAAAAATTTCGTACCTTCAATATGCCACCAACAGGAAATCTGATCTGCCTCCTCCGGGCGAATCAGAAACTTCACTGCGCCACCACCGAGAAATTCCGATCTGCTGCCACTGAGAAAATCAGGAACTTCAATGTGCCACCACCGGGCAAGTCCGATCTGCCACCACCGGGCGAATTCAGAACTTCAATGTGCCACCACCGGGCAAGTTCGATCTGCCACCACCGGGCGAATTCAGAACTTCAATGTGCCACCACCGGGCAAGTCCGATCTGCCACCACCGGGCGAATTTAGAACTTCAATGTGCCACCACCAAGCAGGGCCGATCTGCAAAAAATTTGCAGACCTTCCCAAAGAGAAAGAGGCTGGCGCTTCTTCGATGCGAAAAATCCGCGCCCAAATCAAAATGCGTTGTCTCCCAAAACTGGCACGACTTTTGCATGTACTCCCGTGCCAATAGCGTATTTTGGCGCACTAGCGCGCTTATCTCCCTCAAACCCGCGCCAATGGCGTGACTGTTCGCGACAAAACCGCGCCAATCCTTTCTCCCGCTCAAAGATGATCAATCATCTGAGGCCTGTGTTTTAGGTGTTACTGCAGTCCACCTGATTCTGCGAGAGCTTCTATGTACTCACAGCCACTACAGTTCTGTAATCAATGATGCTAAAAAAAATAAAGTAAATAAGGCTCTCCCTACTCTGTGCTCTGATACCAAGATAAAAATCACACTGAATTGAAAAATGAGTTGCAGCTCACAGGTGAGTACTGCACCTGGATACTGCACTCAAACAGAGAGAACACTTTGAGTTTACTCTACATTCATGAATGAGAAATTACATCATTAAGTACAACACTAGGAATTAGGAAGTTGCAAACAAACTCCTAAATTATAGGAACTAATCCTAAACTAAGGAGATATGTTACAACTTGTGTAACCATTTCTCCATTAATATAAAATAATATTAATTATTTTCAACTTTTATTTGTACACTAAGATCAATGGGTTAGAAATTATTTGTACGCTAAAATCAATGTGTTAGAAATTATTTGTACACTAAAATCAATGTGTTAGAAATTTACATATACTTTTAAATTAGAGCATCAAAAATTGACATCCACACTGAAATCAGTGTGATAAAAATTGAAATAAAAATAAGATCTCACAAGAAATTGAAATTTGAATAGTGTACACTAAAACAAATAATTATGTATATGTACATTGAATAGAATAGCAAGTGACATGACAATTTTAATTAATATAATAGAAATTTGCTAAAAAATAAATAAATCAGTTATATAAGGAGTGAGCTAACAAGTAGATGAGGAACATATTTGTGACAAGTGTTCATTCAAATCAAAATTAAATAAAAAACTTCAAAACAAAAATAAAAATGGCATGTACATAAAGGCAATGATTTGGAAATTGATCTGTACATGGAAATCAATCTGTTAGAAATCGAAGTAAGAGTTAGAAATTGAGATATACGCTAAAATTGATGTATTACAAATTAACATATACATTAAAATCAGTTTATCTTAAAATGACATGCACAAGGAAATCAACATGTTCCAAATAGAAATAGAAATAGAAAGAAAGTTTATATGTATGATAAATAACACCTTAAGATTTTTGACCTTTTGTCTTAATCCTTTAAATAAGTTGTAGTAATCTATATAAGTAATTTAAAAAGACATTGTTATATTTTAATTCCTAAATTATAAATGGAGATAGAAATCAATTTAAAATTTGAAATTGAAATCGGTATTGAATAAAAATAAAAATAAAAATTGGCATGTACATGAAATCAATGTGTTAGAAATTGACATGTACATTTAAATTAGTGCATTCCAAATTGGATAGAATGGAAATAGATTTGAGATGTACAGTAAAATCATTTTGTTGAAAATTTACATGTAGATTAAAACCAATTCATCTAAAATTAACATCAACACGATAGAAATTGAAATAAAAATAGAAGCTAACATTGAAATGGAGATAGAAATTGAGCTTCATGTGTACACTTAAACAAACAATTATGTATATGTATATTGAATTGAAATAAAAATAGAAGCTAACATTGAAATGTTAATAGAAATTGAGCTTGATGTGTATGCTTAAACAAACAATTATGTATAGGTATATTGAATAGAATAGAAGGTGACATGTTTTTTATCAACTTCTAATATGTAAAAGAGTACGGAAATATTAAGGTGAAGTTACATTTTAAATCAACACTATAATCACGACATTGAGAAATTGATAGTCACAAATAATTCCATGCACTAGGACTTGAAATAAAAGTAGAAATTGACATTGAAAAATCAATAGTCATAGAAATTAAAATTGACATAGAGGTTGAAATTTAAACAAAAATTGAAATAACATTGACATTTAAACAAAAATTAAAATAACATTGACATTGAATAACATTGACATGTGCAATAATAAATTGAAAATGAAGTAGAAAGTGAAATTTGAATTGAAATCCAAATAGAAAGAAACTAGAATAGGTATTGAAGTTGACATTGAAGAGAAAATGAAATTTATATTTTTGTTGAAATCAATTATGTAAAGAAAGGGTTAAGTAAAATAACACACATGTCAAAAGTGGTCATTGAAACTAGGTCGTTATGGTGATCTCTTAAGGTTGAACAAACCTCGCAGTGGACATGTAGAATTTTTCAACGTAATAACTCAAAGAATTAAATAACTTATGATGATTTTCAATTTCTAATGTGTAAATGAAGATAGAAATAAAATAAGAAATAGAAGTAGAAATCCAAAATTGAAATTGGCATTGAATAGAATATAAATATAATTTGATATGGACAGGTTGGAAATGGCTTAAAAATTAACATGTACACTAAAATCAATGTGTTAGAATTTGAATAGAACTGAAATAGTATGAGAAATTGGGATGTACACAAAAGTCAATGTATTATAAATTGGCATGTATGCTCAAATTAATAAGATGTTTCTATTTAAATTTATAATATGTAACAAAAAAGATAGAAATATAATTAAGATAAAAATATAAGTTTGAAATTGATATTGACATTGAACGGAAATAGAAATAAAATTTCCATGTACACAAAATCAATATTTCAAAAATTGACATGTGCACTAAAATTGACACATTGTAAATTGAATAGAATTAGAAATTTAGATGTGCCCTAAAATCAATGTATTAGAAATTTGCATTACACCAAAATCAAGATGCTAGAAATTGAAAGAACATATAAGCTCACAATGACATAGAAATAAAAATTGAAATTGACATGTAGATTCAATTAAAGAATTTTGTATATGTCTGTTGAATATAAATGGAAATTGACATATACCCTAAAAGTGATATGTTATAAATTGAAGTAGAAATAGAAACTAACATAAAAATCGAAATAGAAATAGAATGGACAACTAAATTTCAAATGGAGATTGAAATTGGTATTAAATAAAAATAGGAAGATAAGTTTACATTTACATTGAAAAAAAATTGAACTATACACAAAATAAATTTGTAAGATATTTCCATGTACACTAAAATCAATGCACTCGAAATTGAATAGAATTATAAAACATTTAGAAATTTACATGTTGAAATACTGAAATCAAGATTGTAGAAACTGAAGTAAGAGTAAAACTCACATTGAAATAGAAATTCAAATGTGCATTGAATTCTAGATATGAAAATTGGCATATACATTAAAATTAATATGTTAAAAATTGAAGTAGAAATAGAAATTGGCAAAAAAAAAAAAAAAAAAAACAGAAATAGAAATAGAAATAGAATGAATAATTGGAAATTAAATGAGAATTGAAGCTGATATTAAATAAAAATATAATATAAATTTATATTTAAACTAAAATAACAATTGACATGTGCACAAAATGCATGATAAATTGACATGTATAATGAAATCAATGCATTGGAAATTGAACATGTTGAAGATTGGAATTAGGTTCCGTCTTCATAAATTATATGTATTGTAGTTATCAAAATAATTAAAGGAAAAAAATTATATTATCATTTGAAATTTATTTTATTATTAAATGACTTATTAAAGCATGGTTTTCATTCTTGGTTCATATTTAGAATAAAGTCCCCATTGCGGACTTTTAGGCTAGTCATTACATATTTATATTGAACCTTCTTGGGCTTTTGAATCAAGTAATTAGGTTTATTTTTTAGTCTAAATGGTTTAGAGTACCTCCACATCAATTCGGCCTTAAGGAGATCAAGTTGGCCTCAAAGGGACAAATTCGACCTCACCAGAAGCCTATAAAAGAAAGGATATCAAATTTATTTGAAGTATCACTTCTCAAGCTAGTTCAATATCTTTTGCATGAAGGGAAAAAATGTGAAGTGGAAGGAAGAGGCAGAAAAGATTCTGAGTTGGGTCTAGAAGTAAGAGGAAGGAAAAATCAAAATTTTGGTGGTGGAATCTTTGCATTTCATTCCCTCTCTTGGGAGATTGAAGTCTTCTAGTGTTTGATTTTGTTTTTGTTGTTGAATATGTTGCCTAGTCGAAGTTGCTGGAGGCAAAGTTGTTGCTGCTACTGGGTAGAAGATCTGGAAAGATGACTTTGTGTGGAGGGGAGTTTTGGCTCATGTCTAGGGTTAAGATTCCTAAACAATACCCTTGAAAGGAAGAATTATCTTGACTAGGTTTTCCCCTCAACTGGGTTTTTCCCTGGCATAGTGCCTATATATTGTACCTCCTATTTCTCATCTTCATACACACATAATATGGTAATTTATTGATAAAATATAATATAATAAAGAAGTAAAAGAATCCAACACACTCACAAGTAATTATCAAGATCGAAGATTCAAACCCTAATAAAACTATTATGATTCTTCAACATGGTATCATGGCTAAGTAGGAAGAATTGAATATAACTTTTTTGGCATGGATTCTCCCTCTTTGATGGACTACATAAGGATGGGTATCAACACTATGATAAGTTGGATCAAGAAGGTCATCCATTACTTATTCAAAAAAGTCAAAATTTTAGGATTTTTGGCTGCCCTTACAAGATCTCTCCATGATGACAATGCATGGATTATTGATAGTGGAGCATCAAGGCACGTGACACGAGAAAGTAAACATTTGCATAAACTATAAAGGGAGTCATCTTTTCATACAGTTGAATTAGATGACAACAAAAGCTATGTTGTGAAGGTCTTGGGATCAACCTTGCTGGAATTAGAAACTGGATCGAAATTGCACCTCAAAAACATACTATATGTTCCAAGCTTGAAAAAGAATTTGCTTTCTATTTCTTGTTTAGAAGATAAAGGAGAAATAATTTATTTTTTTGACAAAAAATTATTGGTCTAGGTAAAATACTATAGCATTGATAAAGCTAGAGTTATTGGAGTTCATGAAGGAAGTTTGTACAGGGTTGCTACACGATCTCCTCAAGCTTTAGTTCATATGGAAATTAGTCCTATTGAGCTATGGCACAGAAGATATGGTCATCTACACTATATGATTATTCCTAATCTTAACCAATTGGTTAAGGGAATCCCCAATATAAAATAATACCGTGAGGGTGTGTTCAAGGAATTCTCTTTGGGAAAAAATACAAGAAAGCCATTTCCAAATAGTGAATCTATGCCCAAATAAATTCTAGACCTTATTCACACTGATGTATGTGGGCCCATATCTAATAAATCTCTTGGAGGTCATCTATATTATGTGGCTTTCATAAATTATCATTCTAGAAAGACATGGATCTATCTTCTCAAGTCAAAGGAATAAGTATTTGATAAATTCAAGGAGTTTCGAGTTGAAGTAGAAAACCTCACCGAAAGAAAGATAAAAACTCTGAGATTTGATAATGGGTGGGAATACATCTCCAAGGAATTGATTACACATTGTAAGGAAACAATTAAGCAAGTATTAAGAGGGAGATCATTGTACCCTACTATCCCGAACAAAATGGAGTTGTTGAAATAAATAATAGGTCTATTGAAGAATGGATTAAGACAATGCTCCTTGACCAAGACCCACCAAAATTTTGTTGAAGAATCAATGCAGATATATATTAGGGTTTGATTCTTTGCTCTTAATAATTACTTGTGATTATGTTGGCTTATTTTACTTCTTTGTTATCTTATCTTTCATCAAGAAATTACCATAGTATGTGTGTATGAATATAAAAAACAGGAGACACAAGATATAAGCATTATGCCAGGGAAAAACCCCCCTCGAGGGGAAAACCCAGTCCAGATAATTATTCCTTTCAATAGTATTCTTTCAGACTCTTCACCCTAGAAACGAGCCAAAATTTCCCTCCACACCAAATCAACTTTCCATATCTTTGACCTAGCAACCGCAACTTCTATTCTTCCAGCAGCTTCATGAATTTGTAGCAGCAGCAGCATCCAAAATTCAGAGAATTTGATCTCCCAATAGAGATAATGAAACAAATATATTCCTTCACCAAAATTTTGATTTTCTCTTTCTCTTTCTCCTAGACCTAGATTGCACCTATTTTTCTTCCTTCTTAAATTTTTCAATTTTTCCCTCGTTGCATTGAATTGTAGTGAAAAGAGTGAGAAAATGAATTCGACCTCCTTGCATTTATAGACTTCTGATGGGTTCAAATTCCTCCCTTTGAGGACAAATTGATCTCCTTAAGTCTAACTTGATGTGGAGGGCTACTAGAGCACTTTTGACTAAAAAAAAAAATCTAATTACATGATTCAAAAGCCTAAGGAGGGTCAATATAAATCTGTAAGGACTAACCTAGAAGTTCACAATTGGGACCTTATACTAAATATGACCCAAGAATGAAATCCATGCTTTAATAATTCATTTAATAATAAAAATAAATGTCAAAATGATAATATAATGTATTTTTCTTTAATTGTTTTTATGAGTAAAATAAACATAAATTGTGAAGATTGAACTTAGTTAAAATTTTCAACACTCCCTCTTAACTAGGGATGTATTCATAATATACAATTAGAATATCTCAAACTATATGAAGCTACAAAGAAATTTAGGCACCGCAATGCCATGAAAAAGATTCCTAACCAGGGAAATCTATCGATTTGGTCACTTATCTCTTTAGGCATCGTAATGCCATGGACTAGATTCCTGACCAAGGAAATCTATCCATTTGGGACTAAGGTGGAATAAAGCTTTCAACCTGTATAGGTACCATCAGTATTACTTACTAACCACTAACCAATGGAACTAGGTGCACATCCACCCGATGCCATCTCCCTATGATACATCAACGTAAGGTGTCGACCCTTATGTCTTTCCAGGAAATGCTTCACTCACAAAGCCTTAACATATCTCTTCTAGATCATTAATATTAATAAAATTAGCAATTTTTACCAGACCAAGCTTGTCTCTTATATATTCAAACTTCTTGTTAGGAAGATCCTTTGTTAGTATGTCAGCCACTTGTTCATCTGTTGAGACATACTCCAGCTTCACGATCCCATATTGTACCAAATTCCCGATGAAATGGTATTTATTTTTTATGTGCTTAATCCTATAATGAAACATGAGATCTCAAAACATCTTAATGAAGATTTGATTATCACAATTGATTATAGAACTTAGAGGATTTTCGAACAAGGCTATCAGAATATTTCTTAACCATACAACCTCTTTTCCTACTTCACATGCGGCTACATATTCAGCTTCAGCACCACTTACAGCAACGATTCCTTTTTTTCTACGCATCCATGATACCGTAGCAAACCCATGGCTGAAGCATCCACCATTAGTACTTATTCCATCGAATTCACTATTGCCCCAATTAGAATCGGAGAAGCCAATTCGATTAACTTCCTCACTCTTGTATTTTAGGCAATGATGTATAATACCACAAATATATCTTAATATGTGTTTGGAAGTTATCCAATGTTCATGACGAGGTTCCAACTGAAATTGACTAAGGATGTTCACAGCAAATCCTATATATGGCCTAGTGTTTACCAGATACATTCAGGATCCCGCCAACTGTCGATAGGAGGTTGGATCCATGAGACTTGAGTCGAAACCTTTTAAATTCTTAAATTTTGTGATCATAAGAGTATTCATGGGCTTGGATTCCATCATCTCAAATTTATGCAATATCTTGATAATGTATTTTACTTTCCCTAAGTATATTTCACTAGGTCTCTGCCATACTTCAAGACCCGAGTAGTAATGCATAAGTACTAGATCCTTCATTTGAAATTCGATTTCCAACATATTCTTACATTCTTCAATTATGTTCTCCATACTTGTGATGAATAGATCATCCACATATAGTATAATAATGATGGTTTCATTATTCATGACCTTGATTTAGATATTTGGATCAGTGGTACCTTTCATGAACCCATTTCTTAAGGTAAATGCATCCATTCTGGCATACCATGCTCTAGGATCTTGCTTCAAGCCATATAGGGATTTGTTAAGGTTGCAGACATGAGATTCTCTTCTATTTACTTCAAAACCTTTGGGTTGTTCAATGTATACATCCTCATCAATGCTCCCATTCAGAAATGTGGTCTTTACATCCATTTGATGGATATTCCAACCCATTGTAGCAGCCACTGAAACCAAATATCTAATGGTAGTATACCTTTTTGTAGTTGAAAAGCTTTCCTCATAGGCTATTCCTTCCTTTTGAGAGAATCCCCTTGCAACGAACCTTTCTTTGTACTTTTCTATGCTTCCATCAATATGATGCTTAATTTTATAGATCCATTTGGATGTGACAACTGATTAGTCACTAGGTCTATGAAAAATCTCCCAAACCCCATTCTTCATAATGGATTGGTATTCTTGTTCAAGACATCATGTTGAGAAGCAGATTCAAATGTATATGGTTCAGCTTGAATGAGTTTTTTCATGTATGCAACATCGCCAGAGTATCTCTTTCGACTATTTTACTTTCCCTGGAGGTTCCTATGGGAGCTTCATGTCCTCCAGCATCTTATAGAGTGTATTTTAACCAAATTGGCATTTTCCTTGTGGTCGGGATGACCATAGGTTGAATAGGCTCACTTGGTCCTTCTTCTTCTTGATTTGTAGTGGTATCTTCACGGTGTAGATCTTCTTCTTCAAATATGGGAGATTATTTGTCATTAGAGTCTATGAGAATATTCTTAGACTTCTTCTAGGCTTGGCCCTCATGAAAATGACATCTCTGCTTACTTTGATTTTTCTTCTTTATTTGATGTAGATTCTATATGCCTTTGAGGAGAGACTATATCCAAAGAATATTCCTTTGATACTTTTAGAACCCAACTTCCTTTTCTTATCCTTTGGAACATGGATGTATGTAGGGCTTCCAAATATTTAGAGGTTATCCACACTCGATTTATTTCCTGTAAACACTTATTCGAGAGTTATGTTCCTGAGAATTCTATGAGGACTTATATTTTTTATGTACACGATTTTCATGGTTGCTTCTCCCCATAACAATTTTGGTAGGTCTTGATCAAGGAGCATTGTCTTAATACCTTCCTCAATATAACCTATTCTTTCTTTCTGAAATTTCATTTTGTTCGGGATAGTAGGGAACAATGATCTACCTCTTAATTCATGCTTCCTTGCAATATTCAATTAGTTCATTGGAAGTGTATTCCCCACCAATGTCAGATCTTAGAGTCTTTATCTTTCTTTCGGTGAGGTTTTCCACTTTAGCTCAAAATTCCTTGAATTTATCGAATACTTCATCTTTATTTTTTAGAAGATAGATCCATGTATTTCTAGAATGGTCAATGAAAGTCACATAATAGAGAAGACCTACAAGATATTTATCCGACATGGGCCCACACAAATCAGAGTGAATGAGGTCCAAGATTTCCTTGGCCCTAGATTCATTATTAAGAAATGTTTTTCTTGTATGTTTTGCCAGAGAGAACCCCTTGCACACACCTTCATGATCTTGATTTATATTGAGGATGCCATTGACCAGTTGACTAAGAGAGGGAATGAGCCTGTAATATAGATGCCCATATCTTCTATGCCATAATTCAATAAGACTAATTTCCATATGAATGAAGGCTTGAGGAGATGGTGTAGTAACCATATGCAAACTTTCTTCATGAACTCCAATGACTCTATCTTTGTTAATGCTAGAATCTTTGCATGAGACCAATATTTTTCCATCAATAAAAGAAATTATTTCACCTTTATATTATAAACAAGAAATATAAAGTAAATTATTCTTCAAACCTAGAACATATAGTATGTTGTTGAGGTGCAGCTTCTATCCACTTTCTAATTCTAGCGAGGTTGATCCTAGTCCTTTCACAACATAGATTTTGTTGTCACCCAATTCCACTACATGTGAGGATGGTTCTCTTGATAGTGTATGTAGCTGATTTCTTTCTCCAGTCATGTGCCTTGATGCTCCACTATCAATGATCCATGCATTGCATTGTCATCATGAAGAGATCCTGTACGGGAAGCCAAAATTCCTTAACCTCTGTCTTTAGTGAATATATAATGAAATATCCTCTTGATCCATCTCCTATTAGAGTTGATACCCATCATTATGCATTCCATCAATGAGGGAGATTCCATTCCAACAATGTGATATTCAATCCTTCCCTACCTTAGCTCAAATACCAAGTTGAAGAATCAATACATATATATATTAGGGTTTGATTATTCGATCTTGATAATTACTTGTGATTATGTTGGCTTATTTTACTCTTTATTATCTTATTTTACATCAAGCAATTACTATATTTTGTGGGTATGAAGACAAAAAAAAGAGACACAAGATATAGGAACTATGCTAGGGAAAAACCCCCCTCAAGGGGAAAACCTAGTCAAGATCATAGTTCCTTTCAATATTATTCTTTGAGACTCTTCACCCTATACATGAGCCAAACTTTCCTTCCACGCCAAGTCATCTTTCCAAATCTTCGACCTAGCAGCAACAACTTCCAATATTCCATCAGGTTTGCAGATTTGCAGTAGCAGCAGCATCCAAACTTCAAAGACTTCGATCTCCCAATAGAGACCATGAACAGAGAGATTCCTTCAACAAAAATTTTATTTTCTCTTTCTCTTTCTCCTAGACCGAACTCGCACTTCTTTTGCTTCCTTCTTCAGTTTCACACTTTTTCCCTTGTTGCAGTGAATTGTAGTGAAATGAGTGAGAAAATGAATTCGACCTCCTTGCGTTTATAGACTTCTGATGGGTTAGAATTCCTCCATTTGAGACCAACTTGATATCCTTAAGTCTGACTTGATGTGGAGGGCTACTAGACCAATTTTGACTATAAAAAAAACCTAATTACATGTTTCAAAAGCCTGAGGAGGGTCAATATAATTTTGTAATGACTAACCTAGAAGTCCAAAATAAGACCTTATACTAAATATGACCCAAGCATGAAACCCATGCTTTAATATAAGTCATTTAATAATAGAAATAAATGTCAAAATGATAGTATAAATTATTTTTCTTTAATTATTTTGATGATTACAATAAATATAAATTATGAAGATCAAACCTAGTTACAATCTTCAACAAATTCTTATGGGTAGAAGCATCCGTGACAACCATGTATATACAAAATATAAGTCCCCATACAAATCTAAAGAAAATACTCCCAAAGAATCATTTATAGGATAGAATTTGAGTGTGGATCACCTCTGAGTCTTTGGAAGCCCTACATACATCCATGTTCCAAAGGACAAGAAAAAGAAGCTGGACTCTTCTAACATCAAAGGAATATTCATTGGATATAGTCTTTCCTCAGAGGCATATAAAATATACATCAAATAAAGAAGTAAAATCTAAGTAATAAGAGATGTATTATTTGATGAAAGCCAAGCCTACAAGAAATCCAAAGATACTCCCATAGACTCTGATGATGAAGAATCTCCTATATTTGAAGAAGAAGAACCACACCATGAAAATCCTACTACAAATCAAGAATAAGAAGAAGGAAAAAGTGAGCCTATTCAACCTATGATCATCTTAACCATAAGGAAAAGGCCAAATTGGTTAAAATATACACTACAAAATGTCGAAGGACATGAAGCTCCAATAGGAAACTTCAGGGAAAGTAAAAGGCCGAAGAGATACTCTAGCTATGTTCATATATGAAAAATTGCATTCAAGTTGAACCATCTACATTCGAAGAGGCTATTCAACAGGATTTTTGGAAGAAGGCGATGCAAGAAGAATACCAATCCATTATGAAGAATGGGATTTGGGAAATCATTCCTAGACCTACTGACAAATCGGTCATCACATCCAAATGAATCTAGAAAATCAAGCATGTTGTTGATGGAAGCATAGACAAGTACAAAGAAAGGTTTGTTGCAAGGCGCTTCTCTAAAAAAGAAGGAATATATTATGAAGAAACCTTTGCACCTACGACAAGGTATACAACCATTAGATATTTGGTTTCATTAGTTGCTACAATGGGTTGGAATATCCATCAAATTAATGTGAAGACAACATTTCTAAAAGGGACCATTGATGACGAAGTATACATCGATCAAACTAAAGTTTTCGAAGTAAATAGCAGGGACTCGCGTCTGCAAACTCAATAAATCCCTATATGGTTTGAAGCAAGCTCTTAGGGTATGGTACGTGAGAATGGATGCATATCTCCTAAGAAATGGGTTCATGAAGGGTACTGTAGATCCAAATATCTACATCAAGGTTGTGAATAATGAGTCCATCATTACTCTACTATATGTGGATGATCTATTCATCACTGTTTTAGAGAAAATAATTGAAGAATGTAAGAAGATGTTGGCAGCCGAATTTGAGATGAAGGATCTAATACTAGTGCATTACTACCTGGGTCTAGGAGTATGTGATGCAGCCGTAACTGCAGTTTATACAAATACTTGTGGACTGTGGGAAGGGACCCATATAAACTCTTTTATACACAGTGGATTTAAATATACTAGAGGTGGTTTAACATACATACATGCACAATCAAACAATGAAATATCACTTTAAATTTACACAGAACTGGAGCTCTCGGGTCCCACATCTCAATAACCAATCACAACATGTCACGGTCTCTTGCCCGCAAATTTAACTCTTTACCAAGAATGCTAACCCATAAAACTTGCGAAGTGCGCCTTTGCACCAAGCCGACATGTGGCTCCCTGACGCATCACATCCTTCAACATCCTCACATTGCATCGCAAGTTATCTTATTTACCTTGCGAACTCTTAAATGGTAACTACTATACATTGCAAAGTGCGAAGTCATTTCTAGGCTGTTGCAATCTCCACTGTTGGCTAGTCCTCGATCTGACGGTCCGGGCGTTGTCCCCACCTATTCAATTCGCATAAAAAACTATCAAACTTAACTTGTGAAATCTATTAACTCTTAAATACTTCAATTGCCGATGTGAAATTGCGCCCTGCCGACACACGTTTGTTTCGCACTTCCTCAACTCACCTTAATCGCTCATCTTTCATCTCTAGATATATGATTTAATCCCAGCCATCCGATCCACCTTCTTGACTCTTCTCACCTCTTTTTCCTGCTCTAATCTCTGCCATCAATCTTAAATCCTTGGCTCTTCGACTCCATCCTCGCCGTCGATTCCTCTCTTATGGTTATTCTAAGTATTTATGTCCTTAGTCGATGTTCTCTTCTTTCAGTTATCATCATCCTACGATACTGCTTCCTCCATACTAATCCTCTTGATACTTCTTCAGAATCTTTCAACGCTATCTCTCCTGAGCTTTATCCCGTGTGTAATCACGCGGACCTCTCCTGAGCTTCTTCCTCGTCTCATCATCTCTCGATCTCTGTCATAGCTTCATCTATGCGAAGTTCACAGAACTTCATCCTCTCGCCAAATCTATCTACTCATTAACAGAAACAATATGCATATATAATGCTACACAGATACAAACCAAGTACAATATTTGAATTCGACAGGGAAATAAAACTAACGGGTTAGAACACAAATCCCGATCAAAATAAAAAACACTTGGAATTAATTCATAATAAAAAATACATAGAACCAAGTCCTAGGATGGTTGGTTTTACATTTGTTCCTACTCTTTTTTCAACACTCTTTCACACCAATTTCCCTCTTGTTCTCTCTCTTTCTCTCTCTTGAAGGCAGTGCCCAACAATGGCAGATTTGGTTTTGTTTTATTCCTTTCCCAAAATCCCCATATGGTTGAGAAATTGTTATTCAGTTTCAGAACACCTTATTCAACTAAATGCCAACTAATCCTAATCTAACTATTCTTTTAACCTACATATTAAAATGGCTATGTTAGCCCAAATTAAATTTAAACTAAAGTCTTCAAATTATTAGGACTACTAGTCCTCTTCCCAAGCCACAAAATATGACCAGCTTGTCACATTGTTGGCTTTACCTTAATTCTCCTACATCAGACTCCCGAGGTAAAAGAATTCATGACCTCCTGGTCATGTGCCTTCATTGCTTGAATCTTCTAGGATCCCAAACTCTATTTTTATGTTGTCCATGAGTTTCATCATCTTCACCATTCTTTAGCTACAATATTTCAAGCTTCCATATTGTGTACTGTAGTGCTCCACTACTTCTATCTTCATTTCTCTTCACTTTCTAAACAATTCCACAGTGGACTGCTTTCTTCATTTTGTTGTAACTCTTCTTAGGTATTTGCATGAAGTCACATAGTTCATTTATGGTTTCTTGCAATTCAATCTTCTAATGTAATCTAATGTTTTTTTCCAGTCCTATGCCAACACATTCTACTACACTATGTCCCATATATTGTTGCAAATATTACTCTAGACATTACTGCCACCCAAACTTCCTGAATATCTCTGAAGATATCTCCCTCTGCAACATCTCTCTTCTTTTTCTTGTTTGCAAATTTACTGTCAAAAGGTAAATTTCCCTCTAATTCACTTACTGCAGTAATATATTTATTCACTCTTTCCTGTATACTAGTTAAGATAATTAAGTTTTGGAAAATAGTATCTATCTCTGTTTCAACTATTGTTTGAAATGCTCCCATCTCATTGCCTGCAACATTTTTCTCTTTCTCAAATGTTTTCAGCAAGAAACTTAGCCATTAACTAATTACTTTATTCCCTTCAAGTACCTCTTCAGTATGTTGTATTATAATTTCAACATAACTCTCTTCCTCTTCCTTGACAACATTCCATTGTTGTCCTTCTACTTCTTGACTAGTCTTAATAGTCAATTCAGTTTTTTCCACTTCTAGGACTGATTTTCCTTTAGCTTGAGACATAACTGCATCATTGTCATATTTATGGCTTTCTTCTTCCTTGTTACTAAACAAACCTCTTTGTGACACTTCTGCTTCATCTATAACCATAATAAAATTCTGATTCTCTATTTCTATGAAAGTCCTAAATGTCCGTCCAACAATCTTCCTTTGACTATTTAAGCAAGTCAATTCCTCTTTGTCCTCATCAAGAACAAGTTTCATATCACGAGGCATTACTACTTCATCTACATTAAAGTTACTCACTTCATTAAATAAGGAATGTATGAATTCCTTCTACTGCAACAACTCAACTTGGTCTTCATCATAAAGACACTCTTCGTCATACCTTGTTTGACAATTTTCTTCTTCATTATGCTTTGCTAGATATACTTTAGCTTTACTTGAGACAATTCCAAGAGATAGATTGTCTTCTACACAACCTGCAAACACATTCAAATTTTCAGCATTAAACTCACAAGACCCAGTGGTCTTATTTGATGACTCAATCACCAAATATTTCTCTTGATGTTCTAAGTCTCTTTCAGGACTCAGAAAGTCTTCACTAGTCTTATTTTCATCTTTCTCAAGCATAACATATGAATGCTTGATATCATATTTTACCTCTTTCTATTCTTGGCCATCATCATAAGCCAATTCCTCCTTGTTTTTAGCTTTCACAGTAGCCTGGAAATCATTGCCTTCACTTAGTTGTGCATGTGCTTGTATATGAGACTCAACTGTCTCATTTTCTTCTTGAACAGAATTCAGATTTTTTCCTCCCCCTTCATCCTTTATGACAACATCGCATATTTTATTTCTTTAATGATTTCACCTGCAAACATACAATAATCATTTGTTTCAAAACCATAAGGATCCATAGCCTCTCTTTTTGTCTCAAACGTTAGCTCTTTCTGCTAGTTCCCATCCTTCCAAGGATCCACAAAACCATCAGTTGGTCTCATGTCTTCATTTTTATTACTACTATCACCAAGAATAGACCCTTGCTTAGGTTCACATTAGTAAACCTCTTCCTCAACACACATCCTATGTTGTAACTCAGCTCCTCTGAGTTCTTCTTCTAACTGAATTATTGTGTCAGGTATCAGCCTGTTCTGTAACTGACTCCACTTGACTCTTTTCTTCTGCAGAACCCAATCCTACCTTTGGTGTTCCATACTCCCTGTATGAATTCTCTAAAAACTTCTAGATGAACTTTTATCTCAGCTAATTCTCTATCAATTTTATCCTTACTGGATTTTTCATAATCTCCCTTATAACCTTTACTATGACCATCAGTAGCCATAGTCTTCTTTCCTTTATGAACTCCTCTTTATTCATCATGGACTACAAACAATACATCTATACAAGCTAAATTCATCGACCTATCTATAGATACCACACCAAGATTTTCCATGCTTAGTATTTTACTGGCATCTCTGTTGCCTTATTTCTTCTAATTGTGACTCCTCTATGAACCTTTCAGATAACCATCAGTGGTCGTCTCTTCTTCTTCCCTCTGTGGAATCATTCTGATCCACCTTGTGAGTTGCAACAAATCTCTTTCATATTTGAAACAAGTGTAGTACTTGTTTCCAGTCCCAAGTCATATCTTGGTGACTCTTCTTCTTCTTGACTGTTCAAACATAACCTTTTCTTTCATACTCTGTTGCTCTAAGTAATGCTTCTTCTTCTTGAGCATTCAACTTATGCTTCCTGTTCATCTGTAGCCCATGCCATTTCAATTTCTTCTTCATAATCTATCCACACCTTCGATCTTCATCACTCCTCTATAGAAATTCCATCAATAGATCAAGATGGGTTCTCATCTCAACTATTTATCTCTTATATTTTCCATCAGTCATCTGCTTCCATATGCCATTTGTCTTGGCATATTCATTCTTCAATTTGTGGTTTCCTCCTAAACCTCTTCTATGACCTTCAATAGTCATCTTCTTGAGTTATTTCACGCTCTATGAGTTGCACTAGCCCCTGCAGTAACAGTTCTTCCTGCTACAAATTACCTCACCAAAATTTCTCTGTGTTTGGTCTTTTGGCAAGTACGGGTCCTCAATCGAGAACCCTCCTTGAGCACTCCACTATGCTCCTTCTAGGCTCACCCTCACAACTCATCTGCACTTGAGAACACTACTATCCTCTTATATTTCAACCTCAACTGAAATATTAGGTTCTGACCACACTTCTTCTTCTTCCTAGAAACCCTTACTAGCTTCCTTCATCACTGCCCTTAAAGGTTGTAATCTTCTTGCTAAGATGTTTTCACTCCTGCTGCTACTTATATTAAACTCTTATGCTCCTCTTATCAGTGTGAGAATTTACTTGTCAGTTCCATAATCAAAAATAAAACTGAAACAAAACATTCTTACCTTATTTTCTATGCTGCTACTTCGTCCATGTTGTTGTAGCTCTTATGCATTTTCATAAGCCTTCATTCCACAGTCTTACCTCTTAAGGTTCACTCGATTAGAATCAATGAGAAATATTTCTCAAATTTTCTCAGTTCAAATTCCTTCACACCACCTCTCAGATCTTGATGCTCTGACACCAATTTATGCAACCGTAACTGCAGTTTACACAAAAACTCATGGACTGTGGGAAAGGACTCGTATAAACTCTTTTATACACAGAAAATTTAAATATACCAGAGTTGGTTTAACATACATACATGCACAATCAAACAATGACATATCACTTTACATTTACATAGAACCGGAGCTCTCGGGTCCCACATCTCAATAACTAATCACATCACATCGCAGTCTCTTGCCTGCAACTTTTAACTCTTTACTGAGTACGCTAAACCTTAAAGCTTGCGAAGTGCGCCTTTGCGCCAAGCTGACGTGCAGTTGCTGCCTGTCACATTGCATCCTTCAAACTCCTCGGATCACATCGCAAGTTATCTTATTTACTGACGACGGGTAAAACCCACATTCCCAGTTCGGATTATTTCAACCTTAACCTATGTGTAAAATGCATCCAGAGTTTCTTGCCCAATCAAATTCACAATCTGGCAACCTCAAAATACTCTGCTTCCTTTTAACTGAAAAACTAAATACATCTGTGTATATTAATATCTCAATCCAAGATTGAGATATTAATTAAATATCCTCTTTTGGTTAAAACCTCGTATTTCATATAAACCCATCACCCTTGGCCAACACATACACTTTTTATGTTAAAGTTTGGCTGGGATTGGAACATGGTCCTTATTAAAATAGTGCTTGACCACAACAAACATATAACAAGGCAGACCACACTAGCATTTAGTGATACCATTCATTTTATAACTAGGGGCTTTATATAATTTTCAGGCTACACATATATTATTAAACTTGTGTCAATGCAACCAACATGCCATACCGTGGTTAAAACCGTAGACTGTAGTTAGGACAGCGACAATCAACATATATATATATATATATATATATATATATATATATATATATATATATATATATATATATATATATATATATGCGTGGGGCCCAGCGCCTACGACCCTTCCACATCCAATGGTGGATAATACGTCACACCAGCTTTGAAGATCCAATGATCCAACTGGATATCGCGTGAGTTAATTGCACGATCATTAACTCGCAATGAGAGTGGTTTTCCAAAACTGCTTAAGGCCACGTGTCAGCCTGTGGCATTGATTGCGTTCAAACGGGGAATACAGCTTACCATACAAAGGCGGTGCGATATGCCAGAAACCCGTCCTTACTGTGTGGCCTTTAAGGTTCTGACTACTCTTGCTCAGGGTTCCACCTGACTTCACAACTGAATCTTGCCCACAAATTATAGTTCAATCTCTATTCACCCACGATTCTCACTCATATCATTGCCATACTGCCGCTCAATGACACACATTCCATTGTCATGGCACTTAACACGAGTTCTATAATGCAGTTAATCACCGAGACTCATGGCCCTTCACATGGATTATTACACGACTTTATTCATCCGGAAATTCTTACACCAAGTTAAACTAATATCCAATGGTTTCGGGAAAGGCTTGAACCTCTCGCACAGAGGCTAGTAGTTCAGGAAAGAATCGGTCCCTATTTCAACATACAGGACCTCATTAAACCACAATTATCAAATATGTATTCTAGACTACTATACAGTTGATTATTGGGGCACATAAACCATTCACACCCTCCAATTACACAGGACATCATTCAACTCCACTACAGAGATTATTCACACAGAGATTCAGGGCATTCCACACAAGAATTAAATTAATCAACACACAAATACTGAAGGTATTCTCCACAGAGTTAAACAACAAATGCACAGTTATACTGAGACAAATTCCTCATTTATACAGTGACCAAACTTACAAGCTTTTTACTGGCCAGATCTTCGATTAATTGGCCCTTCTCCTCTACTCTGTCTCCACTACAGTCCTATGCAACATATGCAGTTCTCTATGCAGGTCTCTCTGACTCTACCACAGAGGTTTACTTTTATATCAATTACAATGAATCGATTCAAATTTCTCAATTACTCACAAACTCTTCAAATTCCTACAGTTCCAAATTAGACTAACACTCTGACAGACAGAGACGGACTGCCGCTTCCTATGCCCACTAATCATTCGGGCAGTTACATTTTCCTCTACAATTAACTAAATTAGCTCAACTATGGATAATTTCATAGGTAAATAAAACATGAGACCCCCCTTTACATTTATTTATGTACAAAAGTTGTCTTGGGCCTAATGACCCTGCATCAGACTCCCCAAGTTAAAATAGTTCATGATCTCCTGATCATGGTTTTCATCTTTGTCTGCCTGGATCCCATACTTTGTTCTACAACTAAACATCCGTTGTAGTGTTCTTATTTTTCATTCCTCCTGGCTTCCATATCTTTGTCTACATCCTTGCACTTGCTATGCCCTCACAGTCTGTGACTGTGTTCTTCTTGTTGCTGTTGTTTCTCATCTTTCTTGTTGCTATATTTTTCTCAGTCACCTTTATCATCAACTTTATTATAAATTTGATTTCTTGATCCAATGTGTCCTTTGAATGCTGGACACCACTTCTCTTTGATTGCTGAACTTCAACTGTGTCTGTAGCCCTGATTACTTCTCCAGTTCTTACTGCTGCCCTAGCTGCCACCCAATCATACATGCCCTCTTTCTTTTTGCAACAGTAAAACTCTTCCTGATTTTCATTTATGACAAATTCCCTATCCTCTATCTTCAGCAATTCTCCCAGCAACACCTCAATCAACTGCTGCTCTACCATTTCACACTCTTTTCTAAATGTCTTCAGCAAACATTCTCTCCATCTCCTTTGGCTAAACAAATCTTCACTATGCTGCAACTCAGTTTCAACATCTTTTTCTTCAGTCTTGGCAATCTTCAGGAATTGCCTTCCTTCTTCTTGATTTACTTCAAGCTCTTCCAACTTTGCATTTTCATCTTTTTTCAAGGTGAAACTCTGGTTTTCCAGTGTTGTATTAGCCCCAACAGTATGCCATACAGCCTTTTCCCCAATCTTTTCTTGGCTATTCGAACAAGCCAATTCCTTTCTGCTACCAATAGCAACCAACTTCTGTCCATGAGATATGATTGTCTCATCTAATTCCAGCTTCTCATCTTCATGTTGCAACAACTCCTTTTCTTTGTCATTTGTAGAAACAACAAGTTCATTCGTAGGAGGCATGATAGCCTCACCCTCCTCCTTCGGTAACAGTCCATCACCTTTTAGAACAACTTTAAAAGATGGATTTTTTTCTTCTTTTCCTCTCAACACAACCAATTCATCAGTTCCAAAACCCCAAGACCCAATGGTCCCAACTGATTATTCAATCATCAATTCTTTTCTATCTTCATCCCATGGTGTCTTCACATTCTGCAACCCCCAATTCTGAAATTGAGGTTTTCTCTCTTGTATTGAATCCTGCTGATTCATCATACTCTCTAGCAGCTCAATTTCTCCATTCCATGGTTTAAAATATTCCACAGAATTCTCCTTCTCTTTCAATTGACTGCCCCATGCTTTCAATTCTCCTTCAGCATCAGTAGAATCTGCATTCACCAAACAATTGTTAGAATCAACCTCACAAGGCCTCAGTGCCTTTCTCTGCTCTATCAACATCTTAGTATGTTTTCCTACAATTGTTTTATTTTCTATCAGCACATCAGAATGCTGATTCCAATTCTTCAAACAATTCTTGAGACTGGCATCTAGTCTCCCTTTTGCATCATCCTCTGCAAGGATGCCTCTCTACTCTAGTTCATAGGAATGAACTCTCTCATCTTCAGTGATTTCTGCCCTTACAATCTGAACTCCGTCCTTCTGTGTTTTTGCCCTCTGCTCCAGAACACTTAATTCATGCCACAATCTTGGCATCTCCTCTTCACTATCTCCTGTTGTCACTATTTCCTCAGCTTTCATCAGAATGGAATTCTGATTTCTTATCTCTGCAAAAACTTCAGCTATATGTCCATCATTCTTCAATTGGCCATCTAACAAAAGAAATTTGTCATTATCAACATTAATGACAAACTCATTATCACCAACCTCAATGAAACAATCTCTTCTACAAAATAAGGAATTAATGAATTCCTTCTGCTGCAATAGTTCAATCTGCTCTTCATCTGAAGGATACTCATCATATCTTGCTTGGCAACAGTCAGCTGATTTTAACACAGCTCCATCACATGGGCTATCTTCATCAATACCTGCATTCATACACAACTCGTCAGATGCAAAAACATAAGACCTCATGGTCTCATTCGGTGATTTGATCACCAAATCTTCCCGTTGTTCCAAGTCTTCCATGCTCTTCAGAGATTCTTCAATAGTTTCTTCTTCGAATTCCTCAAGCTGTTAAACTTCCAGCTTCTGGCCAATATCATAAACTAAAGCTCTTTTGCTTCCAATATGTTGGAAAGCAGAACCTTTCTCCAACTGTGCATGGACATCTTCAAAACATGTAGCTATTCCATTTTCTTCCTCAATGACAACATCAGCAAGTTGTTCTCTCTCACCTGTTGTTCCTGAAAACATACAAAATATGTCAGATGTAAGGCTCTTGGACCCCTTGGTCCCGCTTGAAGCTTCAATCTCCAAGTCCTTCTCCAGATACTCAATCACTCTGTGTATTTCCTTATTCTTCTGAGCATTCATCATTTTCTCTTTCTTCCTTTGTAGCCTCTGCCACTTTATCTTCTTCTTCATGAGCCAACCAACTCTCTGGCTTTCTTCCATCCTCAGTTTCAATCTGTTGAACTGCTCCCTGATCTCAGCTAATTATTTCTGCCATTCTTCATCAGTGAGTCTCTTCCTTATGCCATTTTCCTTAGCATCTTCCCTCACTCTTCTGCTGTGGCTTCTCTCAGAACCTATGCAATCTCTGCAATCTCCGCTATGGCTCTCAATAGCCATTTTCTTCTCTATGAGTTCTTCACTCTCAAGTTGCATTAGGCCTCTGCAACAACAAGCTCTCTTTCTGCAACTCACCTCACCAATCCCTTCCTCTGGATCCGGCTTTTGGAAAGCACTGGTCCCCTCTCTGCTGGAACCCTCTAAGCACTCTCTTCTACTCTTTAGGCTTCACTCTGCAACTTCTATCAAGAACACCTTTGTTCTTCTCTCATCCAACCTCTGTTGGGAATCTTCCAGGTTCTGCCACACTCTTTCTGCACTCAGAATCCCTTACTGGATTCTTCTATCACTGCTCTCAAAGCTTGTGATCTGCTTCTTGCTGAGATTCTTTCCTCAATTGCTTGCACCCTGAAATCTGCAAACAATACCTTCCAACTAGAGTTCAAATAAGGTTCATCATCTTACCTCTCAAGATCCCTAAATGATCTTGTTTCTCCTTTCACCTACACTGCATCTATCTACTGCAATCTTCAAGACACTTCGTCTTCAACTCCATATTTTTTAAACCTGAGTTATCAATCTTCACTGCATATTCAGTCAAATCAAATATGCAAATTTTCTGTTAAACAGATTTAAACTTCAACTTTCTCACTGTTCAATATATGTGCATTTCAAAATAAACTTTTCAAAGAGCTAATTAAATTCTAGCTCTGATACCACTTGACGACGGGTAAAACCCACATTCCCAGTTCGGATTATTTCAACCTCAACCTGTGTGTAAAATGCATCCAGAGTTTCTTGCCCAATCAACTTCACAATCTGGCAACCTCAACATACTCTGCTTCCTTTTAACTGAAAAACTAAATACATCTGTGTATATTAATATCTCAATCCGAGATTGAGATATTAATTAAATATCCTCTTTTGGTTAAAACCCCATATTTCATAGAAACCCATAACCCTTGGCCAACACATACACTTGTTATGTTAACGGTTGGCTGGGATTGGAACACAGTCCTTATTACAATAGTGCTTGAGCACAACAAACATATAAGAAGGCGGACCACACTAGCCTTTAGTGATACCATTCATTTTATAACCAGGGGCTTTATATAATGTTCGAGCTACACATATATTATTAAACTTGTGTCAATGCGACCAACATGCCATACCGTGGTTAAAACCGTAGACTGTAGTTAGGACAATGAAAATAAACATATATATATATGTGTGGGGCCCAGCGCCTACGATCCTTCCACATCCAATGGTGGATAATATGTCACACCGGCTTAGACGATCCAATGATCCAACTATATATCGCGCGAGTTAATTTCACGATCATTAACTCGCGATGAGAGTGGTTTTCCAAAACTGCTTAAGGCCACGTGTCGGCCTGTGGCATTGATCGCGTTTAAACGGGGAATACAACTTACCATACAAAGGCGATGCGATATGCCGAAAACCCGTCCTTACTGTGCGGCCTTTAAGGTTCTGACTACTCTTGCTCAGGGTTCCACCTGACTTCACAACTGAATCTTGCCCACAAATTATAGTTCAATCTCTATTCACCCACGATTCTCGCTCATAAAATTGCCATACCGCCGCTCAATGACACACAGTCCACTGCCATGGCACTTAACACGAGTTCTATCACACAGTTAATCACCGAGACTCATGGCCCTTCACATGGATTATCACACAACTTTATTCATCCAGAAATTCTTACACCAAGTTAAACTAATATCCAATGGTTTCGAGAAAGGCTTGAAACTCTCACACAGAGGCTAGTAGTTCAGGAAAGAATCAGTCCCTCTTTCAACATACAGGACCTCATTAAACCACAATTATCAAATATGTATTCTAGACTACTATACAGTTGATTATCGGGGCACAGAAACCATTCATTCCCTCCAATTACACAGGACATCATTCAACTCCACTACAGAGATTATTCACACAGAGATTCAGGGCATTCCACACAAGAATTAAATTAATCAACACACAAATACTCAAGGTATTATCCACAGAGTTAAACAACAAATGCACAGTTATACTGAGACAAATTCCTCATTTATATAGTGACCAAACTTACAAGATTTTTGCTGTCCAGATCTTCAATTAATTTTCCCTTCTCCTCTACTCTGTCTCCACTATAGTCCTATGCAGCCTATGCAATTCTCTATGCAGGTCTCTCTAACTCTGCCACAGAGGTTTACTTTTATATCAATTACAATGAATCGATTCAAATTTCTCGATGACTCACAAACTCTTCAAATTCATACAGTTCCAAATTAGACTAACGCTCTGACAGACAGAGATAGACTGCCTCTTCCTATGCCCACTAATCATTCGGGAAGTTACATTTTCCTCTACAATTAACTAAATTAGTTCAACTATGGATAATTTCATAGGGAAATAAAACATGAGACCCCCCTTTACATTTATTTATGTACAAAAGTTTTCTTGGGCCTAATGCCCCTGCATCATTTACCTTGCAAACTCTTAAACAGTAACTGTTATACATTGCGAAGTGCGAAGTCATTTACGGGCCACTACAATCTCCATCGTTGGCTAGTCTTAGATCTGACGGTCCACGTGTTGTCCCCAGCTATTCACTTCGCATCATAAACTATCGAACTTAACTTGTGAAATATCTTAACTCTTAAATACTTCAATCGCCGATGCGAAATTACGCTCTGCTGACAGGTGTCCATTTCGCACTTCCTCAACTCACCTAAACCATTCATCTCTCATCTCCAGATCTGTGATTTAATCATAGCCATTGGCTCCACCTTCTCGGCTCTTCTCACCTCTTTTTCCAGCTCTAATCTCCATCGTCAATATTATATCCTCGGCTCTGCGACTCCATCCTCGCCATCGATTCTTCTCTTAGGATTCTTATAAGTATTTTTGTCCTTAGTCGATGTGATCCTCTTTCAGCTATCGTCGTCCTGTGATACTGCTTCCTCCATGCTACTCCTCTTGATAATTCTTCGGAATATTTCAACGCTATCTCTCCTGAGCTTTATCTCATCTATAATTGTGTTGATATCTCTTGATCTTCTTCCTCATCTCGTCATCTCTCGGTCTCTGTCATAGCTTCATCTGTGCGAAGTTCACAGAACTTCGTCCTCTCGCCCAATTTGTATACTCATTAATAGAAACAATATGCATATATAATACTACATAGATACAAACCAAGTAAAATATTTGAATTTGACCAGGAAATAAAACTAACGAGTTAGAATAGAGAGCCCAATCAAAATCCAAAACACTTGGAATTAATTCATAAACGAAAATACACAAAACCAAACCCTGGGATGGTTGGTTTTACAATTGTTCCTACTCTCTGTTCAACCCTCTTTCACACCTATTTACCTCTCGTTCTCTCTCTTTTTCTCTTTGTAAGGAAGCACCCCACAATGGTGGATTTGGTTTTGTTTTATGCCTTTCCCAAAATCTCCATATGGTTGAGAAACTATTATTCAATTTTAGAACAGTTTATTCAACTAAATGCCTAACTAATCCTAATCTAACTATTATTTTAACTTACAGATTACAATGGCTATGTTAGCCAAAATTAACTTTAAACAAAATACTTTAAACTAAAGTCTTCAAATTATTAGGACTTCTAGTACTCTTCCCAAGCCATAATATATGACCAGCTTGTCACATTGTTGTTTCTACCTTAATGCTCCTATATCAGTCTGGTAGAAACCTAGGGAAATATACTTGAGGAAAGGAAATTACATCATTAAGACATTGCATAAATTTGGAATGATGGACTCCAATCACATGACACTCCTATTATCACCAATCACAAGAATTTACAAGGTTCAAACTCTAGTCTCGTGTGTTCTACCTCCTATCGACGATTGATGGGCTCCCTAATGTATTTGGTGAACACTAGGCTAGATATATGGTATGCAGTGAACATCCTTAGTCAATTTCAGATGGAACCTCATCATCAACACTGGATAGCTGCCAAACACATATTAAGATATATTCATGGTACTATACACCTCTGCCTAAAATACAAGAGTAAGGAAGTCAATCTACTTGACTTCTCATATTCTGACTGGAGTGGCAGTGAGTATGATGGAAGAAGTAATACCGGTGGATGCTTCAGCCCAATTTCTACTACGGTATCATGTATGAGTAGAAATCAAGGTCTCGTTTTCATAACTAGTGTTGAAGCTGAATATCTAATTGCATGTGAAGTAGGAAATAAGGTTGTGTGGTTAAGGAAGCTTCTTACAGACTTGTTCTAAAGTTCTCTGAGTCCTACTATATTCAACAATGATAATCAAAGTTGCATCAAGATGTCTGAAGATCCCATGTTTCATTCTAGGACGAAGCACATCAACAATAAGTTCCACTTCATTAGGAACTTGGTACAGGATGGGGTCGTAAAGTTGGAATATGTCCTAATAGATGAACAAGTAGTAGACATACTGACGAAGGCTCTTCCTAACAAAAAGTTTGAATATTTAAGATACAAGCTTAGTATGGTAAATATTGCTAATTGTATTGATGATAGTGGTTCAGAAGGGCTATGTTAAGGCTTTTTTAGTGAAACATTTCTTGTAAATACATCAGACCGACACTTTATGTTGATGTCTGGTAGGGAGCATGGCATCGGATGAATGTGCACCTAGTTCCTAGGGTTGGTGGTTAGTAAGTAACTCTGATGGTACCTATTGAGGCTAAAATATTTAGTCCACCTTAGTCCCAATTGGATAGATTTCCTTAGTCAGGATTCTATTCCATTGAATTGAGGTGCCTAAACTGTTGAGTGACCAATGGATAGATCTCCCTGGTTAGGAATCTATTTCATGGCAATGTGGTGCCTAAATTTCTTCATAGTTTCACATAGTTTTATATCTTCCCTTTATATATTATGAATACCTCCCTAGTTGAGAGGGAGTGTTGAAGATTGTAACTATGTTCGGTCTTCATAGATTTTATTTATTGTACTTATCAAAATAATTAAAGAAAAATAATTTATATTATCATTTGAAATTTATTTTATTATTAAATGACTTATTAAAGCATGGGTTTCATGCTTGGGTCATATTTAGAATAAGGTCCCCATTGTGGAATTCTAGGTTAGTCATTATTGATTTATACTGACCCTTCTTGGGCTTTTGAATCAAGTAATTAGGTTTATTTTTTAGTCAAAAATGGTTTAGAGTACCTCCAAATCAAGTTTCCCTTAGGGAGATCAAGTTTCCCTCAACGGGACAGATTTGACCTCACCATAAGCCTACAAAATCAAGGAGATTGAATTCATTTGAAGTATCACTTCTCAAGCTAGTTTAATATCTACTGCATCAAGGGAAAAAGTGTGAAGTGGAAGGAAGAGGCAGAAAAGAGTACGAGTTGGGTTTATAAGCAAGAGGAATGAAAAATAAAAAATTTGGTGGTGGAAGCTCTGCATTTCTTGCCCTCTCTTGGGAGATCAAAGTCTTCTAGTGTTTGATGTTGTTGTTGTTGTTGAATTTACTGCCTAGTCGAAGTTGTTGGAGGACAAGTTACTGCTGCTACTGGGTCGAAGATATTGAAGGCTGCCTTGGTGTGGAGGGAAAGTTTGGCTCATGTCTAGGTTTAAGAGTCTCAAATAATAATATTGAAATGAATAATTATCTTGGGGGGTTTTTCCCTGGCATAGTTCCTATATATTTTGTCTCTTTGTTTTGATCTTGATACACACATAATATGGTAATTGCTTGATGAAAGATAAGATAATAAAGAAGAAAAAGAAGCCAACACACTCACAAGTAATTATCAAGATCGAAGAATCAAACCCTAATATAATTGTTGTGATTCTTCAATAGAATATAACTGTGATAAAATTACAATTTTATGTGTACACTTAAATCAATATGTTACAAATTGAGATGTACACAAAATCAAAATGTTCAAAATTGAATTTGAATCTCACATGTACATCAAAATAAATTATATAAGGAGTGATTTAAATGTAGATAAAGATAATGAATGTGACAAGTGTTCATTGAAAACTAGGAGGGTAAACTAATATATGACTCCCCTAACAATTTGGAAATTCGTAACTGACATGATTAAATTTAATACTATTTAACTTGTTCTATTAAATAAGTTTTGTTCATCCCACTTACATGTTTATATATCAATTTCTAAAATGTAAAATAAGATAGAAATATAATTAGAAATATAAGTTGAATTTTAAATTGAAATATAAGTAGACATTGAAATCAACACATATATAAATTGGCAGCTATGCTTAGATCAATGCATTAGGAATCAAAATGAAATTAGAAATTTACAATGAATAGAAAGGGTTGACATTAGCTAGAAATTGACATAGAAATAGAAATTAAGATTAAGATTAAAATTGATAGGTACACTAAATCAACAATTATGTATAATGCATATTAAATAGAAATAGAAATTGACATATACCCTAGAATAAAAGATTATGTATAATGCACATTAAATAGAAATATAAATTAACATGTACATTGAAATTAATGTATTAAAAATTGGAATTAGAATTGGAATTTTAAATGAAATTTAAATATGAAAGAGAAACTTGAATTGAAATGAAATGAAATTGAATATAAATTGAAATTGACTTTGAAATATATAGAAATTGAAATTGACATTTACACTAAAATCAATTACATAAGAAGTGAGTTAACAAGTCGACAAAGTGTGCATATATCAGTAGTGGTCCCTCAAACTAGGTCGTTATGGATGTATGAAACCTATGAACCTTTGTGCCATTAATTAGAAAGAAATTGGAGAAATATAGAATAGAGACAAAGGAAAGAGATAAAATCAAATATGAAAAGGAAAAAGGATGGACTCCTCCATACTAAGATACGTGTTGTTTTGCAACCAAATTTATTTTGAGTTGTCAGTTACAAGGATCATTCCCATGTTAGGAATGAGAAATATTAAAACATATGTTCTACAGTAAATGGTGCTACCTATATTAATCATTTCTTAAAAGAAGAAGAGATCCCTTATATAACCATCCATTATTAAATTAATGACAACCTTATTAAAACACCATGGTTATAAATCTATTAAATTTGGGATCACGACAAAACCATATATTAACTAATATGTGCATGTTTTACTCCTATCTTTGTTTTAATAGCTTTAGTGCCTAGCATAAGAATCCATTATTAATTTAATTTTAATAAATTCTTATAAATTTATCATATGTCAATCTATAACACACTGTCCTTGCCAATTGATTGCAAACTACCTTTCAAAAGAAATTTGGGCAACCTTGTGACATTTATTGGGATTGACAAACCTTGAGAAAATCTGTTGAAAATATAATTGTTATTTACAAAGAATATCTAAGTTAAAATGAGATTTTGTTAATTATTTTATCATTATTATATTCCACATATTTATGAGGTTTTGTTGATTATTCTATTAGTATATTAGATATTTTAATTAATTTAATTGAAAAGTGTCTAACTCATCTAGATTTTAGTTTTTTTCCCATAATTTTTTTTATCTAGTATTTAAATTTTTTATTTACAATGTATTTTTGAATAGATAAAAAACATTTATATTTTATAAATTAAAAAAATAAATCTATTATTACAAAAAATACCTACTAAATTTCAAGCAAAACTTATTAAAACATATGATAATATGATCAAATAAAATAAAATAATTAAATTACACTTTTTAATATATATATATATATATATATATATATATATATATATATATATATATATATACTTTCTTGCAAGTATTCTATAGGAATTTACAGGGTAAGTTCCGTAGATCAAGAACTAAAGGTCACTGCTCACAAACAGATCACAAATCATTACACCAATATAATCACGTGGTTAAAACCCTCGAAGAGGGAAACAATCCACGGCCTGAGCCAATGTGGCCACTTCAGGCAATTTATCAATATAAAAAGAAAAGTTACATATGTTTCTCTCATAAACGGTTAACCAACAAATGACCCTCCATGATCTTTAAATAGAGTTCATGGACCAATCAAGTGTTAAGCCACGGATCAAGTGTCGTTAATTCTGAGGAGAGAGATAACCATCGGATCACTACAAATCGTGACCGTTGGATTATAAGTTACAAATGTACATGGTAAAGAAACACACTTTACCTAACTCTACACTAGACTAAGTTATTCTTAACTATTTCCTATGTGTCAGAATATCCTAACATCCCCTTTAAGAACAACTTGGGATAGGATTGAAGGATTTACAAAAGTGACCCAAAAGGAGCCTATTTCCTATGTGTTGAAATATCCTGTCATCCCCCCTTAAGAACAAATTGGGATAGGATTGAAGGATTTACAAAGGTGACACAATAGGAGAAAGAAGGAGGCATTAGAGCCTATCCCCCCTTAATGAAAACTTTCCTGAACTCCAAGCATGGATCAAAGTTTGGTAAAATTCGCTTCTGTGAGAGCCTTTGTAATATATCGGCTACTTGATCATTGGTTGGATAGTACTTCACTTCAAGAACACGATCATGAGTGAGCTTTCTGATGAAGTGCATGTGGAGTTCAATGTGTTTCATATGCTGATGTTGGACTGGATCTTTACATAGTTGAATGGCACTCTGATTATCACACCAAAGTGTAGTTGGATGCTGCTGATGAAGACCAAATTCAGACAGGATCTGACGAAGCCACATGGCTTCCTTACTGGCTTCAACTACACCGCGATACTCTGCTTCAGCTGAAGAAAGAGAGATGGCACTTTGTTTCTTACAAGACCAAGTAATAGGTCATGAACCAAGAGTGAATACATATCCTGCAGCAGACTTTTGATCATCAGGGTCACCAACCCAATCAGAATCAGTGAAACCAATCAACAATGGAGATGCTCCTGCACTGTAATGAATCCCAAACTGAATTGTACCTCAAATATATCAAAGTATTATTTTGGCTGCTTTCCAGTGACTTTCATGAGGTTGGTGCATAAACCGAGCGACAAGACCAACGAAAAAGGAAAGGTCAGGATGGGTATGGGTTAGATACAAAAATTTACCAACAAGTTGACGATATAAGGTAGCATCAACTGCAGGGGTAGTACAAGTGACTGAAATATTGACTCCAGACTGAAAGGGAGAAGGGGCTGGCTTATAGTCTTCCATGTGAAAGTGGTGTAGAAGATCACAGGCATACTTGGACTTAGAGAGGGTAATGCCTTCCTTGGATTGCAAGAATAGAAGACCAAGGAAATAATGCAAGTGTCCTAATTCTGTCATTTCAAACTTCTTTTTGAGGCTAGACTTCACATGGTTTATATGGCTAGGATCACTGCCAGTAAGGATAAGATCATCAACATAAAGAACAATGATGGTGAAGGACTTACCCACTTTCTTGGTGTAGACAGTGTTGTCAGAATGACACCTAGAAAAGCCATTATCTAAAATAAATCTATCCATTTTGGCATACCAAGCCCAAGGAGCTTGTTTCAGACCATAGAGGGACTTCCTAAGGTGATAAAAAAGACTGGAGTCTTTCTGGATAAATCCAAGTGGTCGTTCCATGTATATTTCTTCATGCAAATCTCCATGTAAGAAGGCAGATTTAACATCCATATGATGGAATTCCCATTTAAAGGAGGCAGCAAGGGAAAGAACAAGGAAGATAGAATTAATTTGGCAACATGGGAGAAGGTTTCAGTATAGTCAATGCCTTCAACTTGTGAAAATCATTTAGAAATAAGACGAGCTTTATGTCTATCCACTTTTCCATCTGGTCCAAACTTTATTTTGTAAACCCATCTGCATCTGAAAAGTTTTCTTCCTTTTGGAAGAGGAACAAGATCCCAAGTATCGTTCGCCAATAAGGAACGATATTCTTCATTGATAGCTTCATCCCAATCTTCATGACCCGAAGCTTCTTCAAAGGTTTCTGGATCAGGATTTGTTGGAACTTGAGCCAATAAGGAAGAGGCTCTTTCGGACTGAGAACGAGTACGTCGTCAATCTACAGGGTCACCTGCAAGAGAACCTGCTGCATCCTGAGTAGAGCGCACCCATCTTGGAAGTTGTGGAGTAAAAAGAACAATTTCAAGAGGTGGAGGAGGATTTTCATCCTCGTTGTCATCATCTGAACTAGAAGGAATGCTATTAAAAATAGAAGAGAGAGAGAGAGAGGTGGCACATATGCCGAATCAGGCTCACAGGCCAAAAGTGGTAGACCCATCGAACTAGGCTCGTAGGTCGATATATTTTCATCAAATTTTACATCTCTTCTAATGATTATATTTTTGGATTTTGGTTGAAGAAGCTTATATCCTTTGACTTCTTCAAAATATCCAACAAAAATGCATTTTTAACTCTTAGGTTCTAAGGCTTTATGTTTCGCATCTGGAATATGGGCCCAAGCATCACTTCCAAAAACACAAAAGTGACTTACATCTGGTTTGATGGAACTCCAAGCTTCTTCTAGAGTTATATTCTTTAAAACCTTAGTAGGGGTGCGATTTACTATGTAATTTTCACAGTTAATGGCTTCTGCCCAAAAATTGAGACCAAGTCCTTTAGATTGAAGCATACAATTAGCCATTTCTTTTAAGGTGCAATTCTTCCTTTCAGCTACACCAATTTGTTGTGGAGTATATGGAACAATATGTTGCAATTGAATGCCATGCTCAGTGCAGAAGTTGACAAATTTGTTGTTAACATATTCTCCTCCATTGTCTAATCTTAACTTAAGAATTTGATGTCTATATTGTTTCTCAACAAATTCCTTAAAGGCCAAGAACATGTTAAAAACTTCACTCTTGAGTTTTAAGAAGTATACCCAAGTGCGTCTGGAAAAATCATCAATGAAAGTTAAGAAGTACTTACAACCAGAGAAAGAGGAAAACAAATGTGGAAGTGACCACATAAATCACTCAAAAGCTACACAAATGTGCCAAGAGGCACGTTTGTCAAAACTATCCTGATGATGTTTTCTGAGTACACATCCAGAGTAAACACCATCTCGGAAAGATACCATAGGAAGACCCGTCACCATATTTTCCTTACATAGAGTTTGAAGAGAGCGATAGTTTAAGTGACCAAATCGCTCATGCCAAAGTTTTCTCACTTCATCATTATAAGCAACAAAAATAGAGGGAAGACATGATGACCCAAGATTGTCAAACTTATACAACCTTGTGGAATCATCAACAATGCCAGTAGCTAAAATATGTTTAGGATATTTGAGGTCCTTGATTACAACATCATGAGGTGAGAATTCTACTATTATCCCTTCACATGAATGAGTTATCTGGTAAACAGAGAGAAGGTTGCATGACAAGGTAGGAACACATAGTACATCATTAAACTGACCATTATCTAGATGAATGGTTCCAGATCCTACAACACTAAGAGATATATCATCACCAACATAAATATGTTTGGTGTTATAATCATTTAAAGAAGAAAACATGGATTTATTTTTAGCCATGTGGTAAGAAGCTCCAGAATCAATGAGCCACTCATGAGAAGGAGAAGAAGAAGATACATTTAATGCATAACCAGATCTTGATGCTTGACAAACACAAGCAGAAAGTGCCATGCCTGAAGATGAAGGTGAAGAGTGCTCCAAATTGATGTTGTGTTTCTTCATTGCTGCTTCTAAGCTTCCATCTTCTTAAAACATTTGGACTCTATATGGCCATCACGATTGCGAAAGTTGCAATGTCAATTTGTCTTCTTCCCTTTGTTTTTATTTGCTTTATCATTTTGGTGATTTGATTTTTCAGTTTGCGGCTGAAATTGCTTGGGACCCTCATTTGGTTTAGGAATCATTTTAGGATACTTCTTACAGATTCTTTGATATGGTTGTTGTCAGTCAAGGCTTTCTTAGGTAAGTCTGTGATGGATACATCTGGCGTGTAAGAGTTTTTCTTGTGACTTCTCTATCGAAGAATCATGCCAAGATCAAAATCAGATTCTTGTAGTATGGTTCCCCATATGAAGATGTTTCTTGAGAATGGAAGGAAGAAAATGAAATGATGAGTATGCAGCTAAGCTAGGCGAATTTAGCAGTGTGAGATATGTTACCATCTTCCTTTTTTGACTCACAACCTTCTAAAAGAAGTCTAAGGGTCTTGAATTTGGACAAAAAATCTTCAATAGAGGAGAAATTATTGGGGTCCAAAGTAAGCAACTCATTTTCAAGCTGGTGGGCCCTGATTTGATTTTGAATGCCAAAAACAGTATTTAGCTTTTCCAGGGCTTTATCAGGGGTGTCAATGTCAAGGATGTGAAATCGAAGATCTTGAGCAATGGACATTCCTATCAACCCTCGTGCTTGATTTTGTTTATTTTCCCATTTAGGACCGTTATCATCATCGGAAGGTTTAGTTTCTTGACCTGTGGCTATTCTATAAAGCCCTTTACTTCGAAGTATATCTACCATGTGAGGTAGCCATTGGAAATAATTGGTGTTGTTAAGAATAATTGGGCATGCACTTTCCATTTTTTTTACAAAATTGAAGCTAATAGAAGGTGCAACTAAATGCACCAATGGAAAGATCTCGAAAAATTAGGCCGTTTAAAAAAAACGGCTCGAGAAATAGCTTTCGGATGAACAAGTTATGCCCTTTTGAAAACATGAGTCAAGGGGAGCATTAGTTTGCTATACTAATGCTCTGTTTTAGAGGATCTCCAGTGTTACTAACGCACATGTCAAGAGCAAGGAGCACGTTATAACACACTGGTCAAGAGCAGAGAGTCACGTTAATGGGCCTTTACTTAGAGTGATTTCCAACTAACGAGGATTGATTTCCAAACAAATTTTTAAGAAAAATAACTCTCTTTAATCTGTTTGGCTGTCAACTGTACTTTGTTTTGCGTGCTTTTCCTGCACACAAAACAGAGCAAACAAATAAATGCAAGCCTTACGGCAGACTGTTAGTTCTTCAGTTAGCCTTACTGGCGACTATCTATTTTTACTATTTATGATTTCTCGAGATCACACAAAGACGCGGGGAAAGAGCATACGTAGTAAAAAACTTCTTCCCATTTTTTATTTTCCGAGGTCGCACACAGTGCAGGGCAAAGAGAATATGCAGAGAAGATGCTATAGATCTGAAAAATAAATAAAACCTAAAAATCAAAATAAATAGAGGGAACCGAAATAAGCAGAACTATTAACAAATATAACTACAAAATAGATACTTTACTCCAGATCTAAACTGACATAACTTGGGCAACCAAAAACCTTTTCACATGAAATTAAAGGCGTTCCTCACTGGAACAGACGCTCTAGAAACAACAGAGCAATTCTCCAGGCCTGAAAATGTTAAGAAATAATAGATCTAGAAAACAACAGTCGCATGCAGTCAAACCGGCTTCGGATTTGGATCAACAACGGATGCGGCCCTCAAAATAGCTCTGATACCATGTAGGAATTTACAGGGTAAGTTCCGTAGATCAAGACCAAAGGTCACCGCTTACAAACAGATCACAAATCAGTACACCAGTATAATCATGTGGTTAAAACCCTCGAAGAGGGAAACAGTCCATGGCCTGAGCCAACACGGCCACTTCAGGCAATATATTAATATAAAAAGAAAAGTTACATATGTTTCTCTCATAAACGTTTAACCAAAAAATGACCCTCCATGCTCTTTAAATAGAGTTCATGGACCAATCGGGTGTTAAGCCACAGATCAAGTGTCATTAATACCGAGGAGAGAGATAACCGTCTAATCATTACAAATCGTGACTGTCGGATTATAAGTTACAAATGTAGATGGTAAATAAACAAACTTTACCTAACCCTACACTAGACTAAGTTATTCTTAACTATTTCCTATATGTCGGAATATCCTGACATATTCAAAGACTTAAATCTAAGTATACCTTTAAATTTAAATTTATTCATATAATTTTATAATATTTATATTTAAATTAGATTAAAATCAATATTTTAATTAAGAGACTTTTAAATCTACATATACATCTATATTTCAATTTACATATATAAATTTATAATATTTATATTTTAATTAATTTTAAAATATATTATTTAAGGATTTAGTTTATTTAAAATCTAAAAAACCAGGTGAAATAATATCATAACTTTTGTGGTCCTAATAATAAAAAAACACAACTTAAATAATTCTATAATAATTATAATGAACATAATAATTATATTCATTTTATAAATTATAAAATTTAATTATACTATTAATAGTTCTCAAATATTTTATAAACACTATTGCTTTGAGAAACATCAAGCATCCTCTACATCTAATGTTTTAATTCCAACCCTAGGTTTACTCCATTTCCTAACAATGGCTCATTGTATGAATGAATTGGACATAACATTAAATTCCACTTTAGATAATAAGTACACATATTGTTATCATGCAGACGAACACCTTGTTTGCTAGTAGAAATAAGGCATCCCCAGGGATCCCCATTTTCTTGTTCTAACTACCTTTGTTATTCTTGGGATAATATCCACCTTAGACCACGGTAGAATGATCACTGTGCTATATTTTTTCAAATAGCGATTTCACAATGTTTAGAAATCTCAAATTGTTGATATCAAAACAAGGGCCTTCACCCAACAACCTCAATCTATATGGTTTAAAATATAGATGTAGTTGTATTTTAATTTACATTTTAATTAATTGACTCTCAAATCAACTACATCTACATCATTTTATTTTTAACACATAAACATATGTATATAAAAATCAATCCTACCCTTCGACTTAATCTAAGAATTTTGAATAGTTTTAGCCTTTTTCCCAAGAGAAATGATATTAGTTTCTGTTACTAGTTCACACAATCTACATATCCAATAAGTTATTGGTTTTCATCTTCAATAATTTACCTCCAAATGTATCTTTAGAAAAAAAAATTCAGATATTTGTACCTTTAGACCTTCTAACATGAATTTAAAAAATTTGAAAAAAATCCCAACTAAATTATTATTTACTTCTTGGAACAAACATAAGAAGTGAATTAGACTAAAAGCAAAAAGAAAACTACTCAAAACAACATTTCACAAACCCAACATTGAAGCAATTGCTAAAATAGAAAGTTAATACTAAGTATGTAATATTGTCATGTTAAAAATACCAACAATTTAATCCAATTTGTCACGTTACAAACAAACTATTATGATTTCCTATTTATTATTTTGTTGCATTAAGTTATTCCTAACTATGAGGGAGAGACTATATGTTAATCTAATTATTCAATTTCCTATTTCTTTCTTTTGTTGCATTAAGTTATTGCTACCTATAAGAAAGAGATTGTAAATTAACATACCCGTTTTTGATGATCCAAATAGTATTTGCATTTGAGAGTGTGCACAATCCCCCATTTTCATTTTCTTTATGAACTCGTTCTTAATTGTTTGATATCTCTACAACAAAAGTTCAATTTAAATTTAAATTTTAAATGAACAAATTGATATGTAATAAAAAATGCACCAAAATATAATTGAATCACATCAAAAATAAATAAATATAACGGAATCACATCAAGAATAGAAAAACTAATTACCCCTATTATATATATAACTGAATCACATCAACAATAGAAAAATAAATTACCACTATTATATTATATTAAAAAAGCCAAAAACATTAGGCCCCACTACAATTCTCTTGCACGTGTGAAAAAATCAAACAATAAAAATTTAGGAAGTAGAAATTTAAATTTCAATCCACAAATTGAAAACGCATTGGATCAACAATCTTATAAAACAATCTCATAAAATGCATGTGACTAATGGGTACAACTACCACTATAGCTTTAGCCATGCTTGGCAAACAAAAACAAATGAACATTAATGGCTAACACACTACAATAACCATTAATTAGGGCTGGGCATTAAATGAGGACACCTCCCTTTTCATATTGGTATCTAAGCTAGAAAGTAAGCCAACACGGGATTTAATTTAATCGCTACCTGCATCTTGGCGAAATCTCGTCGGTGGAGGTTGTGCCAATGCTAGAGTGTACCAACCCGCTATCCAAGATAGTTCAGCAGAACTCCCCGCCATTTGAAGTTCGTACACTGCAAACTGATCAAAACAACTTCCCTGACATAAATAAATTTGTAATAGATCAGAATCAAACTGTAATCAACAGACAGGAAAGCATGAATATGCATCAAACCTAAAATATTTCAAGCGCAGAAAGCATGAACATCCATCGACCCTAAAAACAGATCCGTTGAAGCCATGAATACCACTCATAGCTAAGGGGCCTCACATAAAGGAATTATGTCAGAAATGTATGGGTACCTACATCAAGGTGAATGGGATGAACGAAATCAGAAGCCCGCCAATTCCACATCCAAGATGGCTCAGTTTCTCCTAAATCTATTTCGGCTATCTAAGTACAGTTTTTAGGTCTTAGCATAAAGCAATATCTTTCATTATTTTACTTTTTGTATCTTGCTTTATTTAGGAGCCACTTTTTTACCTCCCGCTTTGTATCAACACTTTGTACTTGGAAAATGATTTGATTATCTTGTACATTAAGTTCAGACTACATATGTCATACATATATTATATTACTTATACATGCTCTTATTCTATGAGATAGTCCATAAAACCGACTAAGTTAAGTTAACGGTCTGAGTGCTAAAGTTTTGTGAACTAGGTTGGTTGGATGGTGCAAAAACCATGAAAGATATTCTAGCGAGGGTGCGTTAGAGAGAAAAACCTACTCTTAAAAGTGAGAGAGCCATGACATATCCTTTTTCTCATCAAGTCAGAATTTGGATATGTTTTTGGCGAAAATGTTGTGCATTTTGTGTCGGCAGTGGAGAGCAAACTCAAGCACTAACCAGGGATATGTGGAATATGAAGCTAATAAAACTAATTGGGGTTGGATTTGGATGGAACTTTGGATTCTTATTCATTCATGAGAGAGTCAACTCAAAGTATGAGGGATGGCTTGGAAAATTATGTTTCAAATGGGTGAAGATATGATAATAAACATCTAAAGAGAGTAGTGTTAAACAAAATTGTATTACTAAGAGATCAACAAAAGATGAGTGTCAAAAGCTTAACAGAAGATGCTTCTTCATATAACAGGAGCAACTCTATCAGTGATTTTAAGCAACACCCAAATATATCTGAAATTGAGAAGAAAAAAATGATGAATATGTCAAAATAGTGAGTGAGAAACCAACAATGCAAAAAATTAACAAGTCACAACCACTTATGAGAGAAATTGTAGATGCTACAATATTAGCCACTTAATATTCAGAAAGAAAAGAATAATTCATAACACCAAAAATTAGGATAAGAAAGACAGAAAATATACTAGGTTCAGAAAGAAAAGAATAATTCATAACACCAAAAATTAGGATAAGAAAGACAGAAAATATACTAGGTTCACAAATAAATTGAGTGATTAATTGTTCATTACTGCCAAAAGGGTATTTGACATCCCATGAATGTTGTTTAGACCAGTAGAGAAATGTAGTGTATAAGCATTGTCCATTATGAACATTGTCCCATTCTAGGATTGCTTTGTAGATGACCTACTTCTACTCTTTAATTGTACTCTCTAACAATTTTTGTCATGTTTTGTAGAATTTGTTATTCTAGAATGTTTATCTATATTACTTTAGCATTTGGTGTTTTCTTTGTTTGCACAAGAGCCAAAAGTAATTGAAAAGTGTTTGATTTAATATAATTTATGTCTAGTTTTAGTATTCATTGAATATAGTATACACAAATATATGTTTAGTATAATTCTGAACATATTCTTCAACCTCTTTAGAGCAAGTGAAATACTTATTTATTTTTAAGTTTAATAGTTCTTTGAAAGAAGCATAGTCAATAACTTTGGACAAAAATTTGGACATAAATCCATATGACACTGAGTTTGTAAATACCAAAATATTTTCTGATAGATTTGGAGGCTATGCAATGTACTACTACATGAACCTTTTGTTTTCAATTTCATTAGAACCATACTGTTGAGCTAGGACAAGAATTTTCTTCTAACCTGTAGTCTTATCCAATTATTCTAACCAAAATTTTTGTATCCAGTTCCATCCAGTTTCGTTTTCTTCATTGGAAAGATGAGTAGCTCAGCTATGAACTCCTTTATGATTCTTTGCTATCTGCAACAACAAATGTTCAATTTAAGTTTAAATGAATAAATTAATATGCTATTGAAAATACATCAAAATATAATTGAATCAAATTAGGAACTACTACTATATTATATATATTAAACTAGATCTGCCAAAAGCATCAAAGCCTCTGCATTTTTTTTTTTTAAAATCTCTGAGAAAAAAATGAAACAACAAAAAAATCAGAAACTAGAACTTTAAATTTCAATGTACTCCTAAACTGTAGGGATAAAGATGTTTTTCACATGGATAATATTTTATGTAAAAATAAAACATATGGTCTCTTCATGAGTGCAACTTACACATATAATAATGAGGGAAAGATTTCTCATCGGATTGGAGTTATAGTGATTAGGAAGCGAAGCTACTGTGGCGGAAGGAGGAGTGTGCTGCAGAAGAGCGTGGAGGAGTTAGGGTAGGGTTATGAAGATAAATTAGACATATTTATGAGTTTTTGTTAAATATATTTAAATTTAAATGAACAAAAGTTATTCGATATATCTTATGCAACAAGTTAAATTTAAATGAGAGCAGAACACAGCAGAGCATGAGGAGTCCTGGTAGAGTTATGAGGATAAATTCTATATATTTATTCACATGTTTACAAGGCTTTGTTCCACATATTTATGCAACAATAAATATTCAATTTAAATTTAAATGACTTAAGTAATTCTTTGCTATTTTGTTGTAAATGACTCTAATAATTCTTTGTTATTTTGTCGTCGTAATTCTTTGCTATTTGAAACAACAAAAGTTCAATTTAAATTTAACAACAAAAATTCAATTTAAATTTAAATGAACAAATTGATAGGCTGGCAAATTGATATGCTATTGAAAATACATCAGAATATAATTGAATCTAATCAAATCAATAAAAAGGAAGGAATTACCACTGGTATGTGGTATATTAAATTAGATCTGTCAAAAGAATTAGGGCCTCTGCAATTTTTTTATGCCTGAGAAAAAATGAAACAACAAAAAATCGGAAACTAGAAATTTCAATTTCACTGTACTCATAAACTGCGGAGATAAAGATCTTTTGCATATGGAAATATTTTCTGTAAAAAGAAATCAGACGCTCTCTTCATGAGTGTAACCTAAACATTAAAGAATTATCATCGGACTGGGGTTGGGGCTCGAAGAAAGCTAAGGGTATCGGAACTTTTGATAGGAACCTAAGCTACTGTGGCGGAAGAAGATGTGCGCTGCAGAGCAAAGCAGAGCGTGGAGGAGTCCGGCATCGCAAAGGTGTATCCTTCTTCCGCGGCCGTTTCTGCCGGTAATCCATGCAGCCGGGATGCATATTCTGTGTTGGGCTGTTGCCAGCGGCCATAGCTACTCTGAAAGCAACGCTCCGAACCATGAGGTACTCGCCTATCTTATTGCTCTCTAGGACGTGCTTCCGCTTTGGGAGACCGAGGCATTAAGAATGGAAAGCTCCTTCGCCCTCCAGCGGGCATTGATAGCGAGCATTAGCGCTATGCACTCATCATAATTAGCGTAAAGCGCCACAGCTTTAAAGAATTTAGTAAATTTAAAGATACGATTTAAAGAATTTAAAGATAGGATTTAAGCAAATAGCCCAAAGAGCCACTGCATCACCTGCTAAGCCATCACCTGTCGTTCTACTGCAGGTTCTTCCAGTGTCACATGGGATTTAGGAGCCGATCGGACGCGTCCCTAATCTTGAGATAATACATAGGGCTATCGATTTGTTTGAAGGCAACATGGCTGTCACAATGGCGGCAAAGGCGGTGGAGACCTCCTCCTCCGCCAAAGGAGGCGCGTGCACAGCAAGGGTTCCAAATCCAGCATGGAGGAAAAGAACTTTGATAGCAGCAGAGCTATTAACCCTCCTCCATGGACCGGCCAGGATGAAACCAGAGATCTGCGAGAAAATGTTAAAGATCAGTCTGCCGGTGAAGACTTAGATGCAGAAACCGATAAAGAAGCCAAAAGTGAGAGGAGCTTCCACTCGCATTAGAAGAAAACAATGGTGAATGCACACAAGTTGAGCAGCAGGGAACGCAGGAGGCGAGGGCTAGCTTAATGCGCCAGATGTTTTCAGACATCAACTCCAATCATCTTTGGACGGCCTGGAGTTCCCTTGTCCAAGCTACCAATACCTGAGCAAAAATAGACTTGCAGAACATTAAATGGCCATTTCCATCATTACACCATGGCAAAAAAAGCAGTACTATAATGTAAAAGATTTACCGAAATAGAGTAAGTGAAAATGGATATCAGAGTATACCTTACAAAGCTCGGAATTACAACGAAAGAATAAGCCATCTCAATTAATGGATTTGCAGTGCGATGTTCTTATTATTATTAGACGTTCAAACCATGGCTAGCTTCGGATCACAAGAACACCATCATAAATTATCAATCTCATTCATTCAGCAACCTGCACTTCTCATAATTCACGCTGTAGACGAAGGGATGGAACTAAACTCCATTTGGATAAACAAAGCTTGGAGCAGAATGGATGGAGTTGGATATAATTCACAGAGTTCCTGGCTCAACAGCTCAGATTGAGTAGCCAATAACTCTCTTTGCTACATAGGAAAGGTTTTCACCTCCGTTCATTGGGAAAATGTTCCACGACTTTTCAATCTCCATTTTAAATTGGCACGTGTCACTGTTACATTTAAATTGAAACACCGTTGCGCGGTTGGATTGAAAGACGGTTATAATTAAACCGTTGGATAAAAGTGGCTGTCAGATAATTTAAATGGTTGTTCATTTAGTCCATCAGAACCCATGGATGCCTTTCTTTTTATCGTGCACTAATCAAAATATAGAAAACTTTCACCCTCCATATCATTAAATTGAAATCCTTTTAGGTTTTTTTTTAAAATAAGAATCTAAATTTTTTATTATTTTAAATTAATGGCTTAAATGTTTGTTCCTCATAACCCATGGATGTCGTTCTTGTAATCTTTCATTAATCTTAATCATAAAAAACCTTCACCCTCCACATCATTAAATTTTCATTCCGTTTCTTTCATTTTTCTTTTTCAAATGATACTCCAAATTTAATATTATTTTAAATTAATGATTTAATCATTACCAGTTGGTGCATGCATCATAACATAATTTACGTTTAATTTTGACATTTAAATGGAAAATATTATATATATGTAAATCATTTAAAATTTACTAAACTAGCACAACCACATTATATTTACTAATGTGGCTGATATACGTCAATAAACGTATATAAAATAGATTTACAACCACATTTACCAATGTAGTTGATATACGCCGATAGACGTATAACCACTACCCAACACATTAATTTATATATCAATAAATATTATATATTTATGATTAAAATCACCAAAATAATTTTTATATATTAATAAATTATAATATTTATTAATAATATATATTTATAATATATATCAATATATATTATATCATAGTTGGTTATATTATTAATAATATATATTAATAATAAATAATATTATAATATTTAGTAATAATATAATAAATAATAAATAATAAATATTAATATTTATTGATATATTAATAATATTAAACCCAAAAACATAAGAAAGTAATAAATTGTAACAATTAATATATTAAACTCAAGAGATTAATAAAGCATATGAAACAATATTTAAAAACAAAAGCCTAATAGATTAATAAACCCTAATAATTAATATTTTAAACTAAAGATATTAATAAACCCAAGGGATAATTAATAATACAAACCCAATGCCATCATAAACCAAAGGTTTAAATATTATAAACCAAAGCAATTGGTGAACCCAAGGGATAAATATTATAAACATAAAGGAACAATATTAGAAACACAAGAGATTAATAAAACCTAAGAATTGATATTTTAAACTAAAAAACCTAATAAATTAATAAACCATAAGAATCAGTATTTTAAACATAAGATATTAATAAACCAACGAGATTATTAATATTATAAACCAAAAGAACTAATAGACCCAAGGGTTTAATATTATAAACCAAAGGAATGAGCGAACCCAAGGGATAAATATTATAAACCTAACTTGAATAGATATTAAAAAACAATAAAGATTATTAAAGCCTAAGAATTAATATTTTAAACTAAAGACACTAATAAACCCAATGTCTGATTAACATTATAAACCAAAAAAACTAATAAACCCAAGGGTTTAATATTATAAACCAAAGGAATCGGTGAACCCAAGGGATAAATATTAAAAACCTAAGGGATCAATAAGGCTAAGGGAAATATTAAAAACAATAGAGAATAATAAAACCCAAGGGTTTAATATTATAAACCAAAGGAATTGGTGAACCCAAGGGAAAACCATTACCCAACAAATTATAAACCTTGATTTAAACCTTGAGACAATTGTTGTCACAATGCGACGTTGGACCAACTATGACCATGGTTGGCCATGGGTGATTTTCATATTGAGACAATGTTTGTCAGAATGTGACATTTGATCATGGATGACATTGATCGATTATTTATATTATAAACCAAAAGAACTAGTAAACCCAAGGGTTTAATATTATAAACCAAAGGAATTGGTGAACCCAAGGGAAAACCATTACCCAACAAATTATAAACCAAAGTAATTGGTGAACCCCAGGGAATTGATTTAAACATTGAGACAATTGTTGTCACAATGCGACATTGGACCAACTATGACCAGGGTTGGCCATGGGTGATTTTCATATTGAGACAATATTTGTCAGAATGTGACATTTGATCATGGATGACATTGATCGAGTATTCATATTATAAACTAAAAGAACTAATAAACCAAAGGGTTTAATATTATAAACTAAAGGAATTGGTGAACCTAATGGACAACCATTACCCAACAAATTATTAACCAAAAGGAATTGGTGAACCCAAGGGAATTGATTTAAACATTGAGACAATTGTTGTCACAATGCGACGTTCGACCAACTATGACCATGGTTGGCCATGGGTGATTTTCATATTGAGACAATGTTTGTGAGAATGTGACATTTGATCATGGATGACATTGAACGATTATTTATATTATAAACCAAAATAACTAATAAACCCAAGGGTTTAATAATATAAACCAAAGGAATTGGTGAACCCAAGGGAATTGATTTAAACATTGAGACAATTGTTGTCACAATGCGACGTTGGACCAACTATGACCATGGTTGGCCATAGGTCATTTTCATATTGAGACAATATTTCTCAGAATGAGACATTTGATCATGGATGACATTGAAGAACTAATAAACCCAAGGGTTTAATATTATAAACCAAAGGAATTGGTGAACCCAAGGGAATTGATTTAAACATTGCGACAATTTTTGTCACAATGCGATGTTGGACCAATTATGACCATGGTTAGCCATGGGTGATTTTCATATTGAGACAGTATTTTTCAGAATGTGACATTTGATCATAGATGACATTGATCGATTATTCATATTATAAACGAAAAGAAATAATAAACCCAAGGGTTTAATATTATAATCCAAAGGAATTGGTGAACCCAAGGGAATTGATTTAAACATTGAGACAATTTTTGTCACAATGCGACGTTGGACCAACTATGACCATGGTTGGCCATGGATGATTTTCATATTGAGACAATATTTGTCAGAATGTGACATTTGATCATGGATGACATTGATCGATTATTCATATTATAAACCAAAAGAACTAATAAACCTAAGGGTTTAATATTATAAACCAAAGGAATTGGTGAACCAAGGGAATTTATTTAAACATTGAGACAATTGTTGTCACAATGCGACATTGGACCAACTATGACCATGGTTGGCCATGGGTGATTTTCATATTGAGACAATATTTATCAGAATGTAACATTTGATCATGGATGACATTGATCGATTATTCATATTATAAACCAAAATAACTAATAAACCCAAGGGTTTAATATTATAAACCAAAGGAATTGGTGAACCCAAGGGAATTGATTTAAACATTGAAACAATTGTTGTCACAATGCGTCGTTGGACCAACTATGACCATGGTTGGCCATGGGTGATTTTCATATTGAGATAATATTTGTCAGAATGTGACATTTGATCATGGATGGCATTTATCGATAATTCATATTATAAACCAAAATAACTAATAAACCTAAGGGTTTAATATTATAAACCAAAGGAATTGGTGAACCCAAGGGAAAACCATTACCCAACAAGTTATAAACCAAAGGAACTGGTGAACCCAAGGGAATTTATTTAAACATTGAGACAATTGTTGTCACAATGCGACGTTGGACCAACTATGACCATGGTTGGCCATGGGTGATTTTCATATTGAGACAATCTTTGTCATAATGTGACATTTGACCATGGATGACATCGATAGATTATTCATATTATAAACCAAAAGAACTAATAAACCCAAGGGTTTAATATTATAAACCAAAGGAATTGGTGAACCCAAGGGAAAAATATTAATAACCTAAGAGACCAATAAGACGAAGGATCAATAAAATTATTAAAAATTTACTCAAGTTGAAGAAATTAATAAACACTAATAATTAACCCAAGGGTTCGTAATATTATAAACCAAAAGAACTAATAAACCCAAGGGTTTAATATTATAAACCAAAGGAATTGGTGAACCCAAGAGAATTGATTTAAACATTGAGAAAATTGGTGTCACAATGCGACGTTGGACCAACTATGACCATGGTTGGCCATGGGTGAATTTCATATTGAGACAATATTTCTCAGAATGTGACATTTGATCATGATGACATTGATCAAATGTCACATTCTGACAAATCGGTCATGGATGACATTGATCGATTATTATTATTATAAACCAAAAGAACTAATAAAGCCAAGGGTTTAATATTATAAACCAAAGGAATTGGTGAACCCAAGGGAATTGATTTAAACATTGAGACAATTGTTTTCACAATGCGACGTTGGACCAACTATGACCATGGTTGGCCATGGGTAATTTTCATATTGAGACAATATTTGTCAGAATGTGACATTTGATCATGGATGACAATGATCGAGTATAGCTAAAGAAATTATTAAATACTAATAATTAACCCAACGTAGTATTCATAATATAAACCAAAATAACTAATAACCCAAGGGTTTAATATTAGAAACCAAAGGAATTGGTGAACCCAAGGGAAAAATATTAATAACCTAAGGGACCAATAAGGTGAAGGATCAATAAAATCAATAAAAAAATACTCAAGTTGAAGAAATTAATAAACAACAATAATCAACCCAAGGGATTATTCAGATTATAAACCAAAAGAACTAATAAAACCAAGGGTTTAATATTATAAACCAAAGGAATTGGTGAACCCAAGGCAAAACCATTACCCAGCAAATTATAAACCAAAGGAACTGGTGAACCCAAATGAATTGATTTAAACATTGAGACAATTTTTGTCACAATGCGACGTTGGACCAACTATGACCATGGTTGGCCATGGGTGATTTTCATATTGAGACAATATTTTTCAGAATGTGACATTTGATCATGGATGACATTGATCGACTATAGCTAAATAAATTAATAAAAAATAATAATTAACCCAACGTATTATTCATATTATAAACCAAAAGAACTAATAACCCAAGGGTTTAATATTAGAAACCAAAGGAATTGGTGAACCTAAGCGAATTGATTTAAACATCGAGACAATTTTTGTCACAATGCGACATTGGACCAACTATGACCATGGTTGGCCATGGGTGATTTTCATATTGAGAAAATATTTGTCAGAATGTGACATTTGATCGTGGATGACATTGATTGATTATTCATATTATAAACCAAAATAACTAATAAACCCAAGGGTTTAATATTATAAACCAAAGGAATTGGTGAACCCAAGGGAGTCGATTTAAACATTGAGATAATTTTTGTCACAATGCGACGTTGGACCAAATATGACCATGGTTGGCCATGGGTGATTTTCATATTGAGACAATATTTGTCAGAATGTGACATTTTATCATAGATGACATTGATCGATTATTCATATTATAAACCAAAAGGGATAAATATTAAAAACCTAAGGGATCAATAAAGCTAAGGGAAATATTAAAAATAATAGAGAATAATAAAAGCCAAGGGTTTAATATTATAAACCAAAGGAATTGGTGAACCCAAGGGAAAGCCATTACCCAACAAATTATAAACCAAAGGAATTGGTGAACCCAAGGGAATTGATTTAAACATTGAGACAATTGTTGTCACAATGCGACGTTGGACCAACTATGACCATGGTTGGCCATGGGTGATTTTCATATTGCGACAATATTTGTCAGAATGTGACATATGATCATGGATGACGTTGATCGATTATTCATATTATAAACCAAAAGAACTAATAAACCCAAGGGTTTAATATTATAAACCAAAGGAATTGGTGAACCCAAGGGAAAACCATTACCCAACAAATTATAAACCAAAGGAATTGGTGAACCTAAGGGAATTGATTTAAACATCAAGACAATTTTTGTCACAATGCAACGTTGGACCAACTATGACCATGGTTGCCCATGGGTGATTTTCATATTGAGACAATATTTGTTAGAATGTGACATTTGATCATGGATGACATTGATCAATTATTCATATTATAAACCAAAAGAACTAATAAACCCAAGGGTTTAATATTATAAACCAAAGGAATTGGTGAAACCAAAGGAATTGATTTAAACATTGAGACAATTGTTGTCACAATGCAACGTTGGACCAACTATGACCATGGCTGGCCATGGGTGATTTTCATATTGCAATAATATTTGTCAAAATGTGACATATGATCATGGATGAAGTTGATCAATTATTCATATTATAAACCAAAAGAACTAATAAACCCAAGGGTTTAATATTATAAACCAAAGGAATTGGTGAACCCAAGGGAAAACCATTACCCAACAAATTATAAACCAAAGGAATTGATTTAAACATCGAGACAATTTTTGTCACAATGCGACGTTGGACCAACTATGACCATGGTTGGCCATGGGTGATTTTCATATTGAGACAATATTTGTCAGAATGTGACATTTGATCATGGATGACATTGATCGATTATTCATATTATAAACCAAAAGAACTAATAAACCCAAGGGTTTAATGTTATAAACCAAAGGAATTGGTGAACCCAAGGGAATTGATTTAAACATTGAGACAATTGTTGTCACAATGCGACATTGGACCAACTATGACCATGGTTGGCTATGGGTGAATTTCATATTGAGACAATATTTGTCAGAATGTGACATTTGATCATGGATGAGATTGATCGAATATGGCTAATGCTAATTAACAAGGGGTTTCTAGGGTGAGAGGGATGACAATGGTTGACCAAGGATGACCATGGTTGAGTAAGGTTAATGATAGTTGACTATGGCTAAGTAAACTTCTCTATCATTTAACATAGGTGAGAATTAGACTATGTTGGCAATGTTTGGCCATGGTTGATTAAAATGATTAGAATGTAGCTATTATTAGTATTACTTATTCATATTAATATTGATAATATTTCTATTAACAATATTAATTTTAATATCATCAATACTATAAATGATATGGTTACAATGAATATATATATATATATATATTTGCCTCATTTTTTTTTTTTTTAAAAGAAGAGAATTATAATTACTTAAACCACTATTATACTTATTTGGATATTATTGTATTTGTTTATATATTATTTTAGATATTATTTTAATTATAATTAGTTTATCCGTTTAAACAATTATAACTATAATTAAGTATTATAATTATTAATTATAATTAAGGCTCACCATGGATTATTATCGTTTAAGAGGGTTACCCATGGATGACTATGGCTAAGCAAAAGTGTGTATCATTAAGCACTGGTGAGAATGAGTGACATTGATTAAGTGTGTTGGAAATGTTTAACCATATTTAATTAAATGATTAGCATGTAAATATTTTTAATTATGAAAAGTAATCTTAATAGTATTTATATTAACATCATTAATGAAAATATCATTAATACTTTTAATCATATTATCAGAGTGAATAAAAGTTCAAATTTTTTTATTAATAATTATATTGTTAATTATTACAAAATAAAGATTATTATTCCTATTTATCAATTTTAATGTTAATATTTTTTTTAACAATTATAATATTAATATTATAATGTAGATATTATTATCTTAATAATACTAAATATCAAAAATTTAAAAATTTAAAAACTTTATTAAAATTGTTAATATTACAAATATTATTTTTTAAACATTATTAATATTGTATTTAATGGTATTATGAGTAATATTGCTTTTAATATTAATTCAATTCTTATTTTAATAATAATAATAATTATTATTATTTTAATATTATTTTTACATATAATATAAACTTTATTATAAACTCAACATTTTACGAATATAAACATTAGACTTAATTTAAATTTTAATCTTAGCTCTATGACTTGTTGTTTTGAATATATGTCATTATTATATTAATGAAATTTTGATATTATAATATTAAAAAAAAGCCATGAAAATGTAAATATTAGAATGTAAGTATTATTAATTATTATTACTAATCTTAATAGTATTTATATTAACAATATTAATGATAATATCATTAATACTTTTAATCATATTGTTAAAGTGAATAGAAGTTTTATTTTTTTATATTTTTATTAATAATTATATTGTTAGTTATTAAAAAAAATATTATTATTCTTATTTATTAATATTAATGTTAATATTATATTTTTAAACAATCTTAACATAATTAATCATATTAATATTATAATGTAATGTTATTATCTTAATAATACTGAATGTTAACAATTTTAAAACAATTAATATTATAAATATTATTCTTTAAACATTATTAATATTAATAATATTTCTATTAAAAATATTAATTTTAATATCATTAATACTATTAATGATAGGGTTAAAATGTTTTTTTTTTTAATTTCAATTTTATTAAAAACACTTTAATACTTTCCAAATTTTATTATATCTATTTAGATATTATCAAAGAACTTATATTAGATAAGTGATACTCCAATTAATAATTTCCATTTATAAAATAAATAAATAAAAACAAAAAAATTAAAATTAAAAAACGGTATTACGTTTTTGTTTTTAATTTCATTTTATAACATTGCGATTTAGTTATAAAAAATTTACGAAATTATCAAAAAAAAATTGGTGTAATATCATTTTTATAAAATTATAACATTATAAAAAAGATACCGAATGGATATAATATATAATTGAAATATTTAATCATCCTAAATGGAATTTCATTTTTATAAAAATATAACAATAAAGAAACGAAACCCTAAAGAATAAAACTAAATTACTAGCTCTATTGCCGAAAGCCTTTCGCCAGCGCAAGTTCTTCTAATACCATACGCCTTTCTATCCGAGTAGTGGAAAACAAAGAAACCGGGTTCATCACAAAATGAAGCCCATAAATCCTCTGTTAACGGTGATGAGAAATATAGTCACAATAAACAAAAGGGCTCCCGATGCATTGTTTTTGTGTTCTGCATGCTGGAGATAATCAGCATTGAATATGCCTGAGAAATGTCTCCAGTAGGGACAATAATTCTGCATAGAGTTAACATGTATATTACTTCAAAGTAGGGCTTTTAAACGTTAGATTACCGTTGCGAAAGCAAACATAAAATCGGAAGTGATATTGGCAGGTAGACGGTGCCCAGAATCGCTAATCACAGATCTGGAAACTTAAAATAAACTTAATACACCTTGCATCTGTTAAATGTTTATTAATAGCAAACAGCTTGCATCTTTTAAACCTCCATCAAAAGTACCGCTAAACGCAAGCACAGATTCTTCCGCTCTGACTCGTCACATAGTGGGTACCGCTACTGTAACTACGGCTCCACTGCTGTACCACACAGTCAAACCCGCAAACGTAATAGACTGTTGGAGCTGACTCTATTCGAAGGATGTTATTGGAAAGGGTAGGTATAACCTTAGGTTCCAGTAAGTGGGATTTCTGGGCATTCTTGAACATACTCTGCCACTTGTCTACACTGTGGTAAAGGTTCGACAGGCAGCCAATTCTCTTCGCATGTTTCAACTTTGAAAGCAATTTAATAACAGAAGCGGTTGGCAAGGAGAGAAAGATAAAGAGAAGATCGACAAAATCCTTTTCTGCCTCCACATACAATACCTTTCGACTTTTCTTGTTCACCAGAAGCCTTAAACTCATGCAACCATCTTGATCAATAGTTTGGCTTGCCATCTTGATCACTTCATGACTGCAAAGAAAAATGTAAGAGAGTAGAACAATAAGAGGAGATAGTTGTCGATCTAAAGGGGAAGAAAGTGGCATATCACCAAAAGTTTAGTACATGAGCTTCCAAGTACTTTGAAAATTATGCGATCGGTATTCGTGAGAGCCTTGCTGAGCCTCACGGTGCCATAAATGGGCTTCGTATTTGCCAGTCCATTTATGCCTGCAACCATGGCCATTATAGCTACTCACATCAGATTGCGATATATAGTAGAATGTGGAATAACAAAATGGAACATAACATAAGTACTATTACTATTAATCACAGAACATAACAGAATAGAAGTACAGAACTCTCAGCAGCGGCAACAGGTGAATTAAGGCTTGGCTCCACACCATCTCTGGGACGACAAAAGTGCCACAGTAGGAATACGATTGCTGGAAGAAGCAGAAGCATGAAGAATCGATCAGTAATTGACAGCAACACGGCCTCCATGTCTCCTACAACAATCATATCAATCGTTAATCACATTGCATGCGATGACGGGAACAACTGGCATGCATCAAGAGCCCTCCAGAATTTCAACCATCACAGTCGTTACATTCCACGTTGAGACAGCCGTGTCATTTGATGGTTTATTTGAGCCACTCAAGTTTATTTGAGAATTTGAAACAACAATCATATCAATCGTTAATCACATTGCATGGGTGCGATGATGGGAATAGCTGGCATGCATCAAGAGCCCTCCAGAAGTTCAACCATCACAGCCGTTACATTCCACGTTGAGACAACCATGTCATCCGATGGTTTATTTGAGCCGCTCAAGTTTATTTGAGAATTTGAACTGGCAATTAAGTTTGAACTATCACTTGTTAATCTAGATAGGTGGAAATTAATAAATGTTACAGTAAATTTTTAATCAAGATTTGTAAAACATTAATTTAAATACGGTTTAAATATGTGATTTAGATATGCAAGGAAGTTAGTGGGGTAGATTTGATCTATTGATTGAGTGGCGACGACCAAAATATAATGACATATTTCAATCTAGACCATCAGATGAAAAAAATTAATTAGCAAAATCATTATAGGAGACTACGCCTATCGACGTAATTATTATCAATGTTTAATTAAAATAATCTTTGTCGTAATTTTTAAAACTTTATTTAATTTTTAAAATTTTATTATAATTAAAAAAAAAAAAATTAAATGTATTTTCGCTTTGTACCCGTGGATGCAGGTCTTGTAATCCCCTTAATCAATGAATATACAGAAAACCTTCACCCTTGGCGGCATTAAATTTGTATTTCGTTTAGTTCCCTTTTTCTAAATTATACTCCAAATTTGTTATTATTTTAAAATAATTTTTTAATTATTACAAGTTGGGGCATGCATCATAATTTGTGTTAATTTTATTATTTTAAAATAATTATTTAATTATTACAAGTTGGGGGTATGTATCATAATTTGTGTTTAATTTTAACATTTAAATGGTAAAAATCACATTTAAGTAAATCATATAAAATATATTAAATGTTTTTTAATGTTTTAATTAAAATAAATTTTATTATAATTTTTTATATAAAATTTTAAAATTGAAATTGAATTAAATTCTAGTCAGAAAGATAATTAATATTTTGTTTAATTTTTTTTAAAGATAGTTTAATTAATAGAGAAATAGTTTTTTTCTAGTTTTTTTTCAAAATATATTATTTATAAGTTTAAGTTGTTTGACTTGCATAATTTCAATGCTATAGGGGTTCTTTTAGGATGATAAGTCTATTTATGGATCTGAAAATGCATTTTAAATAACAAAACATCACAATATTATCCAAAATTGTATGATTGGATTCCAATTAAAAGGCCATTTCATTTTTCATTTAGATTACACCATTATTTCTATTGTGTTAATAATTAAATGAATATGAGAAGAAAACAATTAAAAAAAATTATATACATGACAACAATACACATGGTTTGCATTGGAAATTTTCTAATAGGAAAAACTAGAAAAAAATGAATCTATTATTGTATGGTTTAAAGCCTACCTCTTATCCATTGATGTCCAAGTTCAAAACCCATGAATATCTCTACCAATTGCTTCCTCTAATACTTTGTGTGAGATAAATTAGATATGTCATTTACTTTAGCTTCTATCCATAATAAAAAAAATATAGTCAAAACAATAAGGAGAACTAGAATCACAAATATGCCCAATTAAATCCTTCCCATAAAAATAATGAAATGGGTGATGTCTAATTCAAACCATAAGAGGGAAAAAAATGGTTCAAAGGAAACAAATGTAAAGGTAAATACAAAAACAAATTAGTGTAAAAGGAAACAAATTAGTGTAAAAGGATAATTATAACATAGGTATAAGGTACCAAAAATGCAATGTCAAGCAAACAATTTGTCACATATGGTTAAAAATTATAGACATCATATGCACGTGTCTACCTTATTAATGGATATTAACGTCCTAGTATGGGATGGCCAACTCGTGTTATAGAAGACACATGTTTGTCTCAAATCCCAATACAATCATTAAAATGGTAGAAATTATAGCATTGTTTTCATTCTTCATACCTTGTATATGCTTTACAACAGGGTGTGTTTATACACTAATTTTTGGTATCGCCAAAACCGTCATTTCAGTTCTAGCAATCACACCTTACCATATATTTTGCAACTTGGCCATGTTCATATACTAATTTTTGGCATGGCCAAATCCATAATTCCAACCTTATGTCGTGTGTGTATTACATTGACATAGTTACAAACTATCTCATGAGCTCAATACAACAAAAATGTGCACCAAAAAATACATACAAGGCCTTTTTGGTCAAATCCCCAAAATATATATAGAACATCAAATTTTGGTTCACCAAAATCAAAACCCAAATTTCATTGTCATAAGTTAGCTATCACTAATTTTCATTTTGGCTTTCTAAACCCAAAATTTGTCACCAACCATGCCTTTAACTAACTTGTAATATGGAAAGATAAGGTTTCAAAGGGGAAATACATGCAGTGTTGCTCAACAATAACATGAAAGAGGAGGTTACAAATTTTGACAGTTTGCTATTTAAATACATAATCTTTACTTGGTGAATAAAAAAAATAGTGAGAAAAATAAGTATAAAATATACAATAACCTTGAATGCGCTCAATTCTGGCAATGACCAACCAATTCAATGTTTGAATCTTCTTCTATGGTGGGCTAACTAGTATCATCATATAAAATCAACATTAAAATTACATGAAAACTAAAATAACTTTGAATCGAATGAAACTATATAATCAATAGAACAAAATAAGACCAAATCTTAAAATGGATGGAGATTATCATTTCAAGTGCCTTACATCCATCCATTTATTTAAAATTATTGTATGAATGGTAAAACCTAAAATGTACTACCAAGGTCCTCCTTCTCTCAATCCTAACTCAAACATGAAACACCTACATATGTATCACATACTCATAGTGCTCCACCTATATATATGTAGAATACTCCTCCTATAAAATTCCCAATTCAAAAAAAACTATAGATAACCTAATACAAAGATAATAGATACACAATTTAAAATAGATCAACCTCAGCTCCAGATTGATCCAACTCTATGGATTGATCCACCACAAGAGGCAAATGTTAAATTCAAATTTATAATTAAATAAGATTATAATTGCCGTAATTTTAATGAGAAAAATAAATACTTAAATTTAGCAATTATAGTTGCAATCCAATAATTTTTGAAATATCATAAGGTAACACATAATAGAGCTTTTAAGTATCTAGCTTAAGTGGCATTCAAAAAAATAAAATATTATAAAAATTACATTGATCTTTTCATTTGTTGCACTACAAATGAAAATTATAAAGTTAACTTATTTTATTATTTTAAATAAATTGCTACTTTTATTTTAATCATTTAGCACTGTTGAAGTGGCAAACAAAAGTTATAAATCTGTAGCCGTCAATTTTTGCCTATTCATTTGATCAATGAGATGCTTAACGCTTATTGTAATTGTTAGGTTATTTTATTATTTAAATAAATTATTATCTTTCTTATTAATCATTAAGCAAAACTTATCAAATTCGTAACCGTTGTATTAAAAAATATGATTATTTATATTTATAATTATTAAAAATGTTAGAATTAATGGAGATTTAGTTAATTGGATAGGATTTATATATATAATTCTTAAAAAATGTTAGAATTAAAGGATATTTAGTTGTTTGGATAGGATTGACACTCTAAGATTAGGTCTCAGATCTTACTATCTAGGGAGTGGTTGGAACCACCCCATTAGTGTGAAAACCTATATGTATAAGGCTCTTCTGACTAAATGGCTAGTTCATTTTGTGTGGAGTTCTTGGGTACTCTCCAGGTATCTCACCTAGAGAACCCATTTAGTTAATAGATTGTCAGTTTTTAACATGGTATCAAAGCACATGATGAGAGTCATGTGTGGTGTGAGGCTAAGTCCTTGGTGGCCGAGAAGGATCGCTGGAGGACATGTTGCATGGAGAGTGTTGCAGGAGAGTGCAGCTCAGAGTGTTATGTGATCCCATGAGTCGTTTCCAGAATGGAGAGCCAGTGAGTAGTGATTTGGCACTCCACTTAGAGATGTTGAACCGTTGCCTCCTTGGATGTGGAAGATTGGATCAGTAGAAGTGAGTTGAGTTGATAATTGATCGAGCTCTCCAGCATATGTATCAATTCCATTCAAGTTATTGATCTTCCATCGAAGTGGGATGTGTTTGAGTTATCATGGTGTGTTGGATCCCGTAAACTTCCCTGCAATTTCATAAACTTCCCTGCAATTCAAAATTTACATAATAGAAAAGAGGATTACAAAATCTCTCAACTTCTCGAATCTGCTTTTGAATTCCCAGAAATCTTGAAGCCCTCAATTTCTCTTTCACTCTGTAGAGACCAAACAATTGCATGCTGAGAGGTTCCTCTTAGTCCCAGTTTGCTTCAAATTTTGGGACGGTTGTGCCATTATTCAGACTTTCAGAAGCATTTGTTAGGCATTAATTTATAGAGTAGGGTAGCCACCGAAGTTCCGCATTCAAGCCACGGTACCTTATCAGCATTCGAACATCAACTCTCCACAATCGGCCTACCCAGCAACATTATTTTAGGTTTTACGACAACGGGTACCATGGGCTAATACCACAACGCAAAATAACGTTGGTAAGACAGCAAGAGTAAGGATATCTCTGCATGCATCGTTTGTTGCATTGCTATGTTTAGATGCCTTTGATGCGGCCGTGGAAGGAGCATGGCCCGATGTGGAGAAGAGGCCATGGATCAGAGTGTGCATTAGACTGCAGCGTCTGGCTATGGTGTGTCTTGGCTGGTTGTGAGAAGAGGTTGCGACCAGTGGAGCTCATCTGAGAGAAGAGATCTGGAGCTGTTGCAAAGTTCAGGTTGCATTGGTGGTTTTTGCTTCAGATTTGTGTGTGTGGCAGAGAAGCCACAATCTACAAGGTTCTACAGTTGAAGACCTGCCAAAGGGAGAATTGTCCCCCTTGTGTGGTAACGGGGTTGTTGGAGCTCGTTACAAGACCTAGTGGAGTCAAAAAGAAATCTGGAAGCAAGATAAAGCGAGATAAGCTAGACATATTTGATTCTGATGATGATATTTTTTTCATGTGGTTGTCCGGAGGAATTATTAGCATGGGTAGTATTTTCGAGTCAAAAGAATATTCAGAAAAACAATATGGTTTTATTGATGACCACGAGAATCAAGAAGCACAACCTGTCGTGCAAGATCCTGAGATTCAAGACTCACGAGTTGTTCTTCGGGAAGGAAGTAAAGAGGAACATATTGTTGAATATCAATTGGACGAGACACATGAAGCTGATTGCAAAGACTTGGTAGAAGAAGACAAAGATGGAGAGAATTCAAATTATGATGATCTCATGAATATTTCTGCGTGTGCAGATGTTAGCAACAACAAGAAGGAATAAGCAACAAATTTTAAAGAAGAATTGAAATTTCTTGAAGCATGGCTTGAAACACAATGTCTTTATGAAGTCAACATAGAATTTGCATCAATGAATGTTGAAGACAACGTCGCTGACGTTCAGATGTTTGACACTGGAAATAGTGAGAGGAAAATTTCTCCTACCAATATTGTCATAATTTTGAGAGGGGTGAGGATAAGATTTCAAGTGTTCTGTCATTGGGGAAGAAAGGAGGTGAATATATATCACTACCTCATGGCGAGAAAAGCAAAGATGAAGCCTCGCCTAGGTATGAACAAGCATGGACTCGCAAGAAAAAAGACCAAAATGAAAACCTTTGTTACCAACCTTTAATATTTTTATGTAAGCCTAGATGAGAATGAGACCAGCAAGCATATGTTATTATTTCAATACCCTTTATCCATTATGGGGGAGTGTTAGAATTAATGGAGACTTAGCTGTTTGGATAGGATTGAGACTCTAAGATTAGGTCTCAGATCCTACTATCTAGGGAGTGGTTGGAACCACCCCGTTAGTGTGAAAGTATATATGTATGAGGCTCTTCTGACTGAATAGTAAGTTCATTTTGTGTGGAGTGCTTGGGAATTCGCCAGGTATCTCACTTGGAGAACCCATTTAGTTAATAGATTGTCAGTTTTTAACAATCTGAAAAATATTTATGCCATTGTTTGCCCACTGATGAAAGGAAGAGATCTGAGACAGATCTACTGTTGGTGTTAGTTCAACGATGAAGGAAGAGATTTGAGATAGATCTAGTGCCGATGTTAGTTCGTCGATGAAGGAAGAGATATGAGACAGATCTACTCCCAGTTTCAGTTCGTCGATGAAGGAATATATCTGAGATAGATCCACTACCAGTGAAATTTTTCCAATGAAGGAAGATATCTAAAACATATCTATTGCCTATGTCATCTCATCAATGAAGGAAGAGATATGAAGAAGATTTGTTTCCGGTGTAAGCTTGGTGCAGAGGATCCAGAGAGCTCGTGATGAGAAATAGAAGAGGTTTTGGTAGAGGAGTCAAGAGCCTGTGGCGTACTGTGTAGAGAAGCCTGCTCGATTGATCACAAATAAGGTAGATTTGTATCGTGATATTTCTTTTTGTGAGGATTTTGGGTAGATCCATTCTTTTTTCCAGTCAATTACTCAATTTTTTTTAGAATCGTCAAGATGAAAAATCAAATAATCGAAGCAAACTTGAATGAGAGCAACAAGCTCGATGGTTCCAATTACTCTAATTGGAAGTTCAAGATGGAGACTGTGTTACAAGCGTAGAGTGCCTGGACGATTTCAAATGAGGAAAAATTCCCCCCCATAGCTAAACTAAATACTATCATAATGATGATTTCCTTAGCTACTAAAAACCGCTGGATGATTTACCAACTAGATTTAAAGTCTGCATTTTTGAATGGGGAATTAGAAAAGTAGGTTTACTTAGAGCAACCTGAGGGGTTTATCCAGAAACGAAAAGAACATTTAGTCTGTAGATTAAAGAAAGTGTTATATGGACTAAAACAAGCACCAAGGTCATGGTATGAAAAGATAGATTCATTTTTTCCTACAACACAGTTACAATAGAAGTAAAAACGACCCTAATATGTGTAATGTGAATGATGAAAAGGGGCATATAGTGTTGATTTATTTGTATGTATATGATCTAATTATTACAGGATATTTTTTTGATCTAATCAAAGAAATCAAGGAGAAAATGTCAAAAATGTTTAAAATGAAAGACCTTGGTGAACTAAGATGTTTTTTTGGGTCTTGAGATCTAAAGAGATTCAGGAAAAAAATTTCTATCCTAGGGTAAGTATGTCAGGGGTCTACTGGAAATATTCAGGATGGGTAAGTGTAAGGCTACAGCAGTACCATTACAACAGAACACTAAACTTCAGAGTGAGGATGGCTCTAAAGAGGCAAATGTGATACTCTATGGACAGTTGGTTGGGAGTTTGAGATACTTAACCACTACTAGAGTAGATTTGGCTTACATAGTTAGTGTGTTGAGTCAATTTATGTCCATGCCACTTGAGAGTCACTAGATTGCAGTTAAAGGCATCCTAAGGTATCTACAAGGAACCTTAGATTATGATATTATTTATACTGATTCTTATGGTTTTATATTGACAGGGTTTACAGATTCCGACTGGGCTGGAAATGTAGACAACCGAAGATCCATAACAGGCTATGAATTTAGCATTGAATCCATCATGATTGCATGAAGCAATAAGAAGCAGAACACAGGTTCCTTGTCCCTAACAGAAGAAGAGTATCAAGAAATGTGCGCAGTAACATGTGAGGCAGTTTGGTTGTGGAGACTTCTCCAGGATGTCGGGGAAGAATAGAAAGATGCAACAACAATGAGATGTGATCACCAGAGCTCAATCAAACTGGAAAATAATCCGGTGTTCCACAAGAACACTAAGCACATTGATACGCAATTCCATTTCATCACGGAGACACTTAAATCTAAATAAATTCATGTTTTATATTGTAAAAATTGTGATAATGTTGCTGACATTTTCACTAGGCCTCTTGGAAAAATCAATTTCTAAATCTTTAGGGAAATGTTAGGTATATTTGTAAACTCCTTATCCATTAAGGGGGGGTGTTAAAAGATAATGGAGAATCCTTAATTTGTGAGAGTTGGTTCACGGAACCTTAGGATAGGAATTAGTTTCTATTTCTTTGGTTTTGGTCCTAACTTCCCTACATCTATGTGTGCTATATATTGATTGAGTAGTATTGAGAATGTAGATCGTTTTGCAGAGTCAGACTCTCCTGGTTCAATATCTCACTTCTAAATCTGACCAGTTTTTTTTAACGAATTCAATGCATCATATTTATCAAAAAAATTCAATTATGTATATATCTAATGTGATTATCTTAATTAGCACGTTAAAATAAATGACTATAGCTGAAACTGCCCACAAGCCATTAGAAAATGGAAACCCTAGAGTACCCTATGATATGAACCTATTGAGGTATTGGTAGCAATGATTGACTTAAAAGAAAAAATATTGGTAATTAGTTTAAGTTTAATTTAGTTCTTTTAAAGAGGAAATAGCATTTTTTTTAATTATTAAATTCTCTATTTCCATTACTCTTTAAAACATATATATTCATATAGTAATTAAAATTATTATATTATATATTAAGTTTAATATTAGATTTAACATTAAGTTTAAAACTAATACTAATAAATATAAGTTTAATAAAATTAAATTTAGTATTAACATTAAATTTAAAAGTGTATTAAACTTATAAATTTAATATTAAAGTTTAGTCAATTTTAAGCTTAATACTAAATTTAATTTAATTTTATATGTATCGAGTTTAATATTCGATTTAGCATCAAGTTTAAGACTAATATTTATTAATAAAATTAAATTTAGTATTAATATTAAATTTGAAAGTGTATTAAACTTATAAATTAATATTAAAGTTTAATCCATTTTAAACTTAATACTAAATTTAATTTTATTAAAGTTTAAAATTTATTATTAAAGTTTAGTCAGTTTTATCAATTTAATAAACTTTAAATTAAATTTAATATTAACATTAAATTTAACATTATATATAAGTATTAAGTTTAGTGTGAATTTTAATATTAAATTTAATATTAATATTAATACTTTCAAAGTTTAATAAGATTAATATTGATAAGATTAGTATTTAAGTATTGAGGAGTTTTCACAGTGCATGGATGGCGGAAAAGGCATGGAAGAAATGATTAGAATGATACTATAAAAGAATAATTGTTAATAAATAAATAGGATGGATGTACTTGTGAATCAGACACTGAAAAATGAGACTATTGCCAACTAAAATATCATTATTAAATGAGATTGGATAATGCCTTCATGATAATAATTCTAGATTAATTCTAAATAAGCTTAATGGATGGAAGAGAAAAAAAAATTAAGTTGCTTAGCTGGAGAAAGATGCTAAGCTTGGAAAAAACATAAAGTGCCATGGGAGAGAAATGTGGGCTTTTATGGAAAATCCTAGGCAAGTGGATAAGGAATTTCAAAAAAATGGGGCGTTGCTAAAGGAAACTCTATGTAGAAATTATATGCACTAAGCATGCATATGTCCAAGATCCACCTGATCTCACACTATTTAACTTTATGCAAGATACTGAATCTATTCCACTTGTTAATCTTTTGCGGAAAAAATTAATTGCACACACATGTGAAGCATAAACAAAAATATTCAATCGCACATAACACAGTTTTTAACCGGGAAAGCCTGAAGCTGAAAACCCCAACTATATATTATGCAACATGGAGATCATATGAAAATCTCATACAAACATACAAAGCTTATCACAAGCCCTCGGTGCAGTACAATCGTCATACACTAATCAGGCCTAATCTTGCAAATCCATGCACCGATCTTTGCCACCTCCTAGCCTACCTCCACTGCGCAATCTCTGTTGAAGAATAGCTCTGAATGAATTCGAATTAATACTTCCTTGACTACGCAATCCTCATTGGCATCTCCACTGAGTGTGTGATGCAATCAATACATCACTATAGTCACAACAGATAGTCTATCTTGCCCTTTCACCTATCTCTCCACTGGTCTCCACTGAAACTGCCATGCACTGTAGTTAACTGACGTATTTTTCAGTTGATTAATGAGTTATTATTTGTGAATTAATTAACTAATTAATTCACTCCACTCTCACTAGTGTATCAATTAGTTAGACTAGATACAACTAGCTCAATTGAGTCTAACTGAGTTAAACTAAATACAACTCCATAACTACTTCTTCCAACTATGTCATAACTCTGCCACTTGAGTTCTAACTGAGTCCTCCATGCAATAGCTCCAGTAAACCCTTAGGGATAGCGTAATTCCTTCTGTCAGCTGTTGTGCCACATATGTGCACTAAACTGAAGTTCTCCAAGAGAATAAGTTATTGTCTAGAGTCTGATTATTATTAAGAGCTAATAATAATCGACATGCATCTATTTTTAGATTGACGATCTATAAATAGACTTCGCCCAATATTCTAAAAATATAATTTCATCTATTTTTCCAACTTGATCAACCATCCACAAATAGAATCTTGCAACTTCTGAAATATGATCATCATGTCTAAAAATAGACTTTCCAAAAATAGCCTGCGGGCCCACTTAGTGAAGGCAACTCTTTTCACTAAGCTCATCATCTTGTTGAATCTCAACACTCCCTCTCAAAAAGATAGGCATTATCCTTCACCCCGATCCTACCTCTATGGTATTCGAATTTTCTCCTGGTGAGCGCCTTCGTCAGAATATTTGCATCCTAATCCTCCGTAGGAATGTACTGAAGCAACATGATCTTCCACTGCACACAATATCTGATATGATGATACCAGATATCAATATGTTTAGATCTATCATGAAACACAGGATAAACTGAGAGTTTAATGAAACTCTGATTATCACAATGAATCACCATGGGATCTAAATGTGAACCGAACAAACCAACCAGAATCTTCCTCATCCAGATAGCCTCACATGCAGCTAAACTTGCTTCCATGTATTCCGCTTCTGCTGAACTGAGTGCCACGGATATTTGTTTCCTACTGTACCAAGAAACCGTCATAGATCCGATACTGAAAATCCCTCTTGATGTGCTCTTTCTGTCTGTTGGGATTCCTGCCCAATCTGCAGCTGTGAAGCCATGAAACTTCACCTCATCCGTTTGTCTGTACCATAAGCCATACTTAGATGTGCCCCTGAGATATCTGAGGACATGCTTGCTTGCCTTCCAAAAGAGCTTGGTAGGCTTAACCATTTCTTGTGAAAGTTGGTTCACCGCATAGCATATGTTCGGTTTTGTATTGACTAAATACATGAGCAAACCCACCAACTATTGATAAACAGTGCAATCCACTACCTCTACCGATGTAGCATCCTCTTTCTTCCAATTTCCTGGAAGAGGAGTGTCGATAGGCTTGCAGCCTTGCATGTGAAACTTCTCCAGTATCTCCTGGGCATAATTTCCTTGAGACACAAACAGTTCACCTTCCCACTGCCATATTTCCAATCCAAGGAAATAATGAAGGAGGCCTAAATCCTTCATCTCAAACTCCTTTGCAAGATCTGTCTTACATGAGTGTATCAAATTCTCATCACCTGTTAGTATTAAATCATCAACATAAAGTAAAATGATCAAAAGCTTACCCTCAACAACAATCTAGTGTAGGTTTACATCTGCCTCACTCTTGGTGAAGCCAAGTCTAGTGAAATAGTTGTCGATCCGAGTGTACCAAGCACGGGGTGCTTGTTTCAGTCTATACAATGCTCTTTTGAGCCTGCACACATGCGACTCGCTGCTGAAGATCTCAAATCCTTTAGGCTGCTCAATGTACACCTCTTCCTCAATGATCCCATTAAGGAACGCAATCTTCACATCCATATGATGAATGTGCCAACCCATCTATGCTGAGAGAGAAAGGATGGTCTGTATGGAAGAATACCGTACCACAGGTGCAAAGGTTTCTTCATAGTCAATCCCCTCAATCTGTGAGAAGCCCTGGGCAACAAATCTTCCCTTATACTTCTCGACGTTCCCATCAACAGCTTGTTTTACCTTGTAGATCCATCTTGATCCTACAACTGGTTTTCCCACCAGCTTTGGAACAATATCCCAAGCACTGTTTCTGACAATGGAGTCATACTCCTCCACTATGGCATATACCCATGTGGGCTCCTGCGCTGCTTCTTCAAAAGAATATGGATCTGTCACAATACACTTTCTCATAAGAGCCATGTATCTAGTATATCGGTCAGGTGACTGTCTCTGTTTGCGTTGTGATGTAGGGACTCCTACATTTTGTGCCACATCAAGCTTTAGTATCTCAACTTCTGTGGTACGCTTCCTGCCTTGTTTGATGTTTGGTTCTGCATGAGTGGACTCCTCCACTCCATGAATCTCCTCCTATGGCTGATCCACATCCAGAGGCTCATCTTTGGGAACAAGAAGTTCCTGCTTCGCATGCAAGTGTGGCTCCCTCTCAAGCGACAACTTCATGACTTTCACCTCATTGAATTTTATATCCCGTCGCACAACAGTCATCCAACTGTCTGGAAAATACACATGATAGTTATGGGGTGTTTCTGTGTACCCCACAAATATCCCAACTTATGCAATCGACTCCAACTTCTTCCTGGTGTCCTTCGTCACATGAATGTAAACAGGTGAGCCAAAAATCTTCAAATGAGAAATATCAGGCTTCTTACCAGTAAAAGCTTCCTCGGGTGTACTCATGCCAAGTAATCTATGAGGACAACGGTTTTGCACATAAACCGCAGTGTTGCATGCTTCTGCTCACAAGTGCATCGGTAGGCCCTAGTCATGCAACATCGCTCGTGCAACACCCACGATCATTATGTTCTTTCTCTCTGTGACTCCATTCTGCTATAGGTTATGAGGCGCTATGAGTTCTCTTTGAATTCCTTCTTTGCTACAAAATTCTTTGAATTCGCCCGAGATGTATTCATCAACATTATCGCTCCATAGAGATTTCACTTGCTTCCCTGACTCCTTCTCCACCAATGCCTTGAACTCACAGAACTTTGAGACCGTTTCACTCTTATTCTACATGAAGAAGATCCGGCATCTACGAGAATAGTCATCAAAAAATATCACATAATACCTATGTTTTTCTATTGAAGCAACCGAGAATGGTCCACACATGTATGTGTGAATTCTCTCCAGGATTACCGAAGCACGGTTCTCCTTCTCATGAATGGTGGTCTTAACAAACTTACCCATTTTACATCCTTTGCACTGATCTAACTATACAAGAGTACCCTTTGGAAGTCTAGTAGAAATCTGCTGCAAAATCTTCAAAGTGCCATGGTGAAGATGGCCCAATCTCCTGTGCCATAATTCACCCTCATCCCGACTCATCATTTCTTCTACTTTCCCCACCATTGCAGCGCAGCCATCTACCTCCATCTTGTAGAGATTCTTAATTTGAACCCCTATCTTCTTGGTTTGACCCATTGTTTTATGTTGAAGGAAGGCTTTTCCCTCACTAAAAACAACATCATAACCCTTGTCTTCCAGCATTGCGACTGAGACCAAGTTCTTCTTCAGACCTGGAACATGCATGACATTCTTCAACAAGAACGGATTACCAGACTCCCTCTCAAAGGTAATGGTCCCAATGCTAGTCGCACTGTACTGACCATCGTCGCCCATCTCTATATGCATCTGGAGGTCCTTCTCCTGCAAGTCACTAAACAACTCTTTGTCTCCCATCATATGGAAAGACGCACCATTATCAAGATACCACACCAATCCCATGCAGCTTGAAACCAAGCATGTGATCAAGGAAAAATCCAGCTCAAATTGTGAGGCTAAGGTCTCTCCAGCTGCAGATCTAGTATCCTTCTTATTCTTCTTCTTCTGTGGACAGCTAGTGGAGAAATGTCCATGCTCGTGACAGTGAAAACACTTCATTTTGGACAAATCCTAATTCTTGCCTTTAGCACCAGATTTTGAAGAATATTTCTTCCCCTTCCCTTTCCTTGCTTTGGCAGCCAAAGCGCAATTCTCTTCATCTTCATTCTTTGATGAAGATCCATCCCTGGTACCCCGCCTTATCTCCTCTTGCAAAAGATCCGACCAAAGTTGCTCCCATCCTGGCAGTTTCTCCCGTCCATTGATATAGTCTTCGTAGCTATGCCAACTCTTCGGAAGCCCAAGGAGAGATAAGCTCACCAAGTATTCTTCATCAATAGTAACCCCCACACTTCCCAGCTCATCCTTGCAGTGGAAAAACTTTGTGAGGTATTTTGGAATATTGTCGCCTTTCTCCATTTTTATTTTTTTGAGCTTGTCTATAAGTACCAAATTCCGCTGGTCACTTCTGCTTTGGAAAAAGTATGTCAAAGCCTTCCACATTAAGAATGGAGTGGCTTTCCCATGAAGGTTGGACACAATGTGGTCCTTCACACCTTCCAACAGAATCCTCCTCGTGTTTGCAGTCTTATTTTTCCATGCATCAAGTAATGCAACATCGCTAGATTCCGGCTTAAGAACATCGCTATTGATGAACTCCTTCAGCCCATTATCCTCTAGCACCACCTCCATCCTGTCCTTCCAGGCTATGTAATTCGAGCTCCCATCAAGGGCATAATCCAATCTCAACCTGTTGAAAGACATTTCAATGTATACTCGATTTCTGCACCAAGAATCTTCTGTAGCAAATTCGAATTGTCCACTAGCACACACTCACTTCACAATTGCAATCTTCAATCAACAATTCTCTGATACCATGTAGAAATTATATGCACTAAGCATGCATATGTCCAAGATCCACCTGATCGCACACTATTTAACTTTATGCAAGATACTAAATCTATTCCACTTGTTAATCTTTTGCGGAAAAATTAATTGCACACACATGTGAAGCATAAACAAAACTATTCAATTGCACATAACACAGTTTTTAACCGGGAAAGCCTAAAGCTGAAAACCCAAACTATATATTATGTAACACAGAGATCATATGACAATCTCATACAAACATACAAATATTATCACAAGCCCTTAGTACAGTACAATCACCATACACTAATAAGGCCTATTCTTGCAAATCCATGCACCAATATTTGCCACCTGCTAGCCTACCTCCACTACGCAATATCTGCTGAATAATAGCTCTGAATGAATTCAAATTACTCCATCCTTGACTGAGCAATCCTCATTTTCATCTCCACTGAGTGTGTGATGCAATCAATGCATCACTATAGTCACAACAGATAGCCTATCTTGCCCTTTCACCTATCTCTCCACTGGTCTCCACGAAAACTGCCATGCACTGTACTTAACTGATGTATTGTTCAGTTGATTAATGAGTTATTAATTGTGAATTAATTAACTAGTTAATTCACTCCACTCTCACTAGTGTATCAATTAGTTAGACTAGATACAACTAGCTCAACTGAGTCTAACTAAGTTAAACTAAATACAACTCCATAACTACTTCTTCCAACTATGTCATAACTTTGCCACTTGAGTTCTAATTGAGTCCTCCATGCAATATCTCTAGTAAACCCTTAGGAATAGCGTAATTCCTTCTGTCAGCTACTGTGCCACATTTGTGCACTGAACTAAAGTGCTCCAAGAGAATAAGTTGTTGTTTAGAGTCTGATTATTATTAAGAGCTAATAATAATCGACATGCATCTATTTTTAGATTGACAATCTATAAATAGACTTCGCCCAATATTCTAAAAATATAATTTCATCTATTTTTCCGACTTGATCAACCATCCACAAATAGAATCCTGCAACTTTTGAAATATGATCATCATGTCTAAAAATAGACTTGCGCCAAAAATAGCCTGCGGGCCCACTTAGTGAAGGCGACTCTTTTCACTAAGCTCATCATCTTGTTGATTCTCAACACCCTATAATGGAGGAAAGGTATTAAATACCTTTGAAAGGGATCAACAGAGGAGGTTTATTCTGGCAAGAGAAAATTAGCTCATGGGAGAACTGGTGGTATTCATTTCAAGGTTGGGTGGAGAAACGTGTGGCTTTTCTAAGTGTCCCATCGTCAAAGTTTTTGGTAGAGTTTTTGCTATGTGAAAATTTTGTTGTGTGCAGGTACTATTATGAAAATTGAATGATATTAATTTGGATAGGAGAAATTTTAATGAAGATAATTGTTGGTAAAGGAATTGAGCTTAATTCCAATTAAGAGGATTTTCTTTGTCTCTAAAAATTAGAATGAAGAAATTATTTTATTACTTATTTACTTGCGTAGGAATATTTCCAGTTGTGCAAAATTCTAATGGAAATGGTTTAATACTGCGTGTAAAAGTGTATGTGACATTTAAAGGATCTGGATAAGTTTGATATGTGAATTTTAATGTTTGATGGGGAGTAAATATATGTATATATATATTTCTTGTAGAGAAAGAGTCAAGAGCTGTAGGAACTTATAGAAGTTTGATCCCACATGTACATGCAAAAGTTAGGTGTTCATGAATAGAATTAATTTATGGTAATTCATGTTACCATACAACATGCATTTGTTTAAACTTAAATACAACATGATAAATGTTCTTTCGTCACGTTGTATGTCAATATTTGTGCGTAGGAACACTGAAAGGGTTTTTGATATTATAGTATGCCCTGTAATGGTAGTATTTTCCAAAATAAGCTATAGGTATGGATAAGTTAGATCCCTAGTGGTAAAGAACATTTATAGAAATTGCATACATATTGATAATCTATTTAAAGCTAAAAACAATATACCCTCTGGACGTTACGAAATCAGCCATACAAATATTTGGATAGATTCTATGAGATTAATCTTGGTTTGTAGAAAAAAGTGGAATAGAGGTATCTGCTGATGTGATAGAGAAACAAAGTAATGAAACAATCAACCGATAAATTAACCATGTAATGAATTACTGCATATGATATTTTATCGAAATATCCACCAATGATGTTAACCCAACATAATTATCGAACTTATTCCTTGATGCATAACCACTCCATAAATATAAACAAATGTTGCAAAGTTAAGCTAACAACAGAGATTCACAATCATAGTTCGAATCAAAACTAACCTTTCAAATTACAATTAACTTTCACAAGGTAAGTGTTACCCATACATGATAGCATTTCAAAAAATGTTATTTGGACTTAGAAAATGGAGTTCATTTTGTACATAAATATTTATGAACGTCAAGCGACAGTATTCCCTTCGAGTTCTTTAACTCTACCACCGGGAGATAATCTCCATTAACAAAACCATGGAGAAAAATTAAATATATAAATTGTCCTCAGACATATAATTCATTCAAAGTAGTTGGACTATAATTAGAGTAGCCAAAAAATGTAGTTATATGTTAGATACATAGAGGTAAATTTAGTTGTTAAATTCACAATCGGATGCTTCGGAAATCCTCTGAAACTCTAAGACCATAACAAAGTCTTACATAAACCAAAAGTGAGAACCCCATAGCATGTAATAAATTACCTAGAAAACACCGATTGGAAGTTAAAAAATAGTTTTGATCTGGCGTAATGTTACAAATCTAAGATGCTTCCATAGACATGGAGATACCTGTGGTAAAAAGGGAAAATATGTAAGTACTTTTATACCCTAAAAATAAAAATAAACTATACAGCAGAAATTGTCGATTAATAGAGGAGGAATCATGTTTTACTTAGATAACCCATTCCTTCCTCTTGCTGTGTTGGCACCTTTGTCAAAGAAACTCAACTTATTAACTAAATGGAGGATAAGAAAATTAAGTCACAATTAACAACATAAAATTTCCGAAGTTTAATATATACTAATGGTTATAAAAATGGTTAGATGGGGAAAATATGCCTACTGGCCAAACAAGTAATCACCTTAGTGAACCATAGATGGGAAATTTAAATCGAAAAAGTATCAACCAAAAGAGGGTATTGCCTCATCACAAAATAAATAAATAAAATCTTGTAATTAGTACCAGTGCAAAAAAATGTCATGGTAAAGATTATGAAGGAAATTCGTAGATTCGATACTTCAAGTGGTGGGAGTGTTACCTAGTTGTTGATATGTCAGGTAAAGGAGTAAACCTTGTCAGGAAAAGAAACCATTCCTCACCTAGAACCTGCCAAAATATCAAAATATGTATAAAGGAAATTGAAATGATACATAAAACCTAGCTAAGCACATAATAGAAACTACCTGGTGCAAAGAGAGAAAAACTCTTAGCCACAATTCTAGTGGTGGTTGTGTACTGTAGGTGATTTCAACTAAATTCTATGGACTAGATTACTCTGGGTAACATAGTAGGGCTATAATTTAAATACACTTGGAAACGGTTAAATAAAAATATCAAGAAAAAATCAACAAAAAGTGTCAGCACATGATTCAGGCCATGAAGGAAATGTTTATCAAATATATTGGGTAAAACAAACCCACATACCAGAATATTATACCAAATCCCAATCTTATCTACAATAAACATATAAAATTTCTATCTAAAGGTGGATCGTCGCGACGAAAATGGTAAGCCACCAGGTACCCATTCTATGTCTCATCATAACATAATGCATTTACGAACGAAATGTATGCAAACAAAATTACAGTAGCAAGCCATAATGTCGAAGGATATTCAGGAGATGCCACCTCTCCTCCCTAAGATGACACAAAATTAATCTCAGAGGTTCCACTGTAAAACCCTCCACCATATGGGAGCTGGAAAAATCTCAACTGAGTAGTGAGCGTCGTTAAAAACACAAAACCAAGGGTTAGGGTTGGTAAGACCTATTCCTCGTCATTCAATCACTTTTGGCAATATTTTCCCTTCACTCACATACAAGTATGAAAAATAAAGGAGGCCCATGTGATCAGTAGGAGGGATTGAAAAAGTGGCAAACCAGGTTTCGTTATAGGAATAAGGTTCAACTCCTCACAATGCCACATCTTCCCTTGAAAACCGTGGAAGGTAGCTAGCTGTAGTACATTCCCATATGGAGATTTGATATGTAATAAACATTGAGGTATCTTGGTAAGGAGTGCATCATGGTGCATCAAATCAACATTTAGCAGGTGTTAGTATAACCTCAGGCAAAAGAGTTAACCTATGCACCAAATTGTAATGTGCCCAAATAATATCTGGGAACATTATGTTACGAATACCCTAAGAGAGTAAGAGGGTGATAAAATAGGAAAGTCGGAAACTAGTATATTAAACATATAACTTAAGATTAATTATTGATTTCCATGGGAGAAGCAGTTGTGTACATAGTAACATTCAGGGGTTTATATAGTTTTTGAGTACACCTTGGAAGGTGGATTAATATGAATAGGAAAATCATGTATAAATTTAAAATGAGGGCAACGAGAGGGGCACAACAAGTATGGTTTTGGGTACTTCTATTCCATGCACATATCAAGTACATGAATCATTGTTAATTAAGGGATTATCTAATAAGAATTTAAACTAAGAAGTTGGGAATACTAAGTATGTATATGAACAAATAGAATTTGTCATTATAAGAGGAAGAAGTATGCAGTTTTTCCATAAACCACAACTCGATGTAATGTGTATAAGTATAGAATTAATGGCATATGAATCATGTTTCTTATAAGGAATGGTTCAATGGAAATCATTATGAGCCTACCAACATCAATTGGGATACCCTACCAGGAATATATTCAAGTGATACTCAAAATATACAATGAGAGGTGAGAATTAAATGAAGGTTACAGGTATCGTTAGGTACAAATTCTTTCAATTTGATTATGGCCACATGTTTAAGAGATTCAATCCTTAATATCACCCAACCAATTAAATACAATTGAACTATGGCGCCAGCAATATGCTTTAGGTTTAGCATAGAAAAGATTAAAATTGTGGAATAATATAATCGAGTGTAAGGATATGGTATCTCCATCAATAAAATAAGGAAATATTATTTGATTGAATAGTCATTATGATATAATGAAAATATAATCATACCTAGAGGATAACATATTGTTACTAAACATCCTATTTAAATATATATGTATGAAAATGAACAATTATATAGATGAAGGATCTTTGAAGAATGTGGTATATATACGTAACATGATAGCATATCACTATAAATTGTAGTAATATTGACAATTAAGGGTCCCAGTAAACTTAAAGAAAAAAAAATATTCAACTAAGGCATGTAGGCCAAGTGCAGTATGAAGGAGGGTGAATTCCAAGTGGAGAAAAAACTTGATGGGTTGAATTTAGTTTTAGAAAGTAAAATTATTTTATGTTATTTATATTAAACCAGTTATGGTTCCTCACCATGGCTATAAGTAACAAATCATTAAAAAAAAATTATGGATTATTTCAAGATGTATAGAAACTTCTTCATATACAAATAAAAATAAAAAATTGGTAGGAAAACCCTATTAAAATCGATAAGTGAGTAGAAATTCGAAGGTCATAATATTAGTGCACCAAACCATTATGGTGAACTTAAAACCTATGCTCTACAAGGAATAAATAGTATATAATGTCGATACAAGGAATGCTTCATAAAAAAAATGTCTTGAGCATAATTATATGCATGTTGATACAACTAGAATATTATTATCAAGAAACAAAAAGCTAATAGCATAACTATTTTTAATTTTATATGACTGGGAATTAAATTTCCAAATACGTTTAGAGTGGAATTTTTCAAATAACAGATAAAAATTTGGAAAGAAAATCAAATTTACTACAAGGAAACTTATGACTGAATTGGTAATCTGCTCGATGTAGGTTTTAACCCTGTACATAAATTATCTGCAAACAAATATTAAAAACATAAAATAAACAATAGCGAGAGAATAAAACATAAAACAAATATACACAGATATTTTCCCTTGGATCTCGAATCGGGACTACCAGCTTTATTTTTCATTATATTCCTTTTAGTGTTACAACACACACACACACACACACACATATATACATATCAAAGCATTCATAAACCCCAATCCATTAACCCTGGATTAGAACATAACCATAGTTCCCTTGACCGGATCTACAAAATACAAAGGGCCAAAAAACCATCATGCCCCAAAACCATGTGCAAACCCATGTAAAAAACCATGGGCAGGCCTGCCCACCGAAAAATAGGGTCCAAAAAAAATTTCCTAGGGCACTGCCCGATACCCCAAACAGGGGGGGATTTCGCCCCCCACCGCATGCGACTAATCGTGGAAAGAATATAACACATACCCAACATTCTCCCACCTGTTGTTTTCTTTCCACATGAGAGCTTAGCCATTAGTCTAGCTCTACAACACCCATTGTTTCTCTACACCAAGAGAACTTTTGTGTGCTCACAGACTTCGTCAATGCATCTGTAACACTATTCAAAGTGTCCACCTTTACCAGCAACACCCTTTTATCCTCAACTATATCTCTCACAAAGTGATATTGAACATCAATGTGCTTTGTCTTTGAATGACAAGCATGGTTCTTAACCAAGAAAATTGCACTTTGGCTATCACAGTCTATCCTTATAGCTTCTTGCACCAACCCCATACTTGAACACAATCTCTGCAACCAAACTGCTTCCCTGCTTGGATGAATGGTTGCCATGTATTCTGCCTCTGTAGTTAAAATAACCACTACAGACTTTCTTTTACTCATCCAACTGACTACACATCCAAATAGGCTAACACATACCCACTTGTATATCTTATTTGGTCCACATCTCTAGCCTTGTCTGCATTAACAAAACCACATATGTCCAAAACTCTATCCAATATTGTTCTTCCCTGGTATCACAAACCATAATCACTAGTGCCACGTAAATATCTAAAAACCGTCTTCACTATTGTCCAATGCTCCTTCCCTAGTTTTGACATAAACCTGCTCAATACTCCCACTGCATGTGCAATTTCTGGTTTAGTATAGATCATTTCATACATCAGGCTACCCACTGCACTTTCATATGGAACACGAGACATATCCTCCTCTTCTTCTTGTGTCTTTGGACACTATTTAGCAGAGATATTTACACCTACAGGAATAGGAACCTTCACCAGTTTACTATCATGCATATTGAACCTCTGCAATATAGTCTCAACATACTTCCTTTGGTTTAACCAGAGCTTCCTCTTTTCTCGATCTCTATTAATTTCCATGCCCAAAATATAGTTTGTAGCACCAAGATCCTTCATGTCGAATTTGGAGAACAATTGGGTCTTCAAATCCTGGATAATTTCTTTGTCATTTCCAATCAACGACATATCATCTACATACAAGACCAAATAAATAACACGGTCACTAATTAATTTAAAATACACACAGTGATCCTCTTTGCTTCAGGTGAAACCAAGTCCCCATATATCAGTATCAAATTTTTGATACCACATCCTTGGTGACTATTTTAATCCAAGAGAATTTTTTAACCTGCATACCAGTTCTTTCTTACCTTCACCGCAACGCCTTCAGGTTGCTTCATGTAGATATCCTCTTCCAGATCCCCATGAAGAAATGTTGTCCTCACATCCATCTGTTCTACCTTAAAATAAAATGGCATTAGGGGATTTTTGAGGTCTAAAATGGGCCTCCTAAGAAAATTATAAAATAATAGTGGAAATAATAAAATAATATTTGATTACATCATCAAATTTTAGAGGGAAAAAAGAAAAAACTACTTTTTCAACTCATATTTTGAACTTATCTTCCTAAGGTTTTACTCAAATTTCGAGCGGGAATACTCGTTGGATGAAAAATTTAATTCTCCATCCAAGGAGTGCCCATGTTTCATACTTTTTATGGACTTTTCTACATGAAAAATGAGAAATACATGAAAAACGTGATTGTAGTCACATTTTTTCATGTATTTCTCATTTTTCGTGTAGCAGGGCCCATCAAAAGTATGCAATATGGGTACTCCTTCGATAAGGAATCAAATTTTTCATCTAACGAGTACTCCCGCTCGAAATTTGAGTAAAAACTTAGGGAGATAAGTTGAAAATATGAGTTGAAAAAGTAGTTTTATTATTTTATTATTTTTTTATCTTTTTAATTTTTTACTCAAAAAATGGTGAATCATCCCCCATGGTTGATATCATCATCTTGAATCCTATTAGTTCTCATAAATTTTATTTTGGATGTACATTTTTCTTAGGAGGCCCATTTTAGACCTCAAAATTCCCCTAATGAGCAGCAACAAATAAAAGTAATCTAATAGAAGTAACCATAGCAACAGGAGAAAAAATATCACAAAAATAAATTCCCGACAACTGGGAATAACCTTTTGCTACCAACTGAGCTTTATATTTCTCCACCTTGCCCTCTACATTCATCTTCTTCTTAAACACCCATTTTCTCCCGATGGGATTCATTCTAGCCGACAACTCCACCAGATCCCATGCCTCATTTTTGTGCATGGATGCCATTTCATCAACCATGGCCTCCTTCCAAAGTTTTCCATCCTCTAAATCCACTTCGTCCCCGACAGTTCTGGGATAATCATCAGTGATAGTTACGTAAAATTTGAACAAAAATTAGATGTACTATACCTTTCTGGTTGTCTTCTTTCATGAACTGATCTTCTCACAGCTGGAGTTTGTGGCTCTTCTTCTTCTAAATCTTGTTCTATTGTAGGGTATGATTCATCCTCTTTAGCTCAAACTCTATATTCTTAGGTTCCTCTGGCAGAAATTCATGTTTAACAACATCTTTCAGCTCTCTAAACACCACATCTCAGTTGTACACAACCTTCCTTGTTTCTGGGTTCTAAAGCTTGTAACCTTTTAAACCATCCTTATACCCAATAAAGATGCACCTTTCAGATTTATTATCCAACTTGGTCCTTTTATCCTTTGGAACATGTATATATGCATCACATCCAAATATCCTCAGATGTGGAAGAGAGGGTTTCTTACCAGTCCATACCTCATGTGGAGTCGTATCCTCCAACGCTGATGAAGGTGATCTGTTAACTAGGTAACATGCAGTCTCCACTGCTCTACCTGGAATTCCTGTCCTAACTCGATACCACTGAGCATGATTATTTCATTTTCCATCAGTGTTATGTTCATTCTTTCTACAACTTCATTTTGCTGAGGTGTGTATGGAGTAGTCTTATGTCATGCTATACCACATTTATTACAGAACTCTTCAAAATCCTTCTTGCATAACTCTCCACCATTATCTGTCCTCGGCACCTTTATCTTCTTCTTTGTCTCGTTTTACACCAAAGCCTTAAATTCTTTAAATCTATCAAAGACTTAAGAATCCTTTATTAAGAAATATATCCATGTATTCCTTGAGAATTCATCTATGAATGAATCATATTACACAGACTTACCCAGTGATGGAACCGACACAAGTCCAAACACATCACTGTGCACAAGCTCTAATATCTTGTTTTCCCTCTTAGCACTAGAAGGAAAACTCACCTGATTCTTCTTCCCATATAAAAAATGTTCACAAAAATCAAAATACAGAGAGAAATTGGACATGCCTTCTACCATACCATTACCATGCAATATCTGAAGGCCCTTCTCTCCAATATTTCCAAGCCTTTGATGCCATAGCATGGTCTTTTCTCCAGAGACTGCTAGGCTTTCCGCTCCACTTTCAAGAACCACAGAACTGGTGCACCCATAAATAAAAGTGCTACCCTAAATCTTGTACATAGTTCCAATAAAAACTCCCTGCATTAATACCAGTGCTCCATGAACCATCTTGCAGGTATCTTTCTCGAACACTATTTTTACACCTGCATCATCCATCTTGCTTACACAAATCAGATTTCTGTCCAATGCAGGAATATGCAGAACACTGGGAAGTGTTATAATCCTTCCACCTTGCAGCTTCAGCTTGAATTTTCCACATCCGATGATTTTGGACTTCCTATCATCCCCTAAGAAGACATGACCACCATCATACCTCTCATACTCACAGAACTAGTCCCTATGGGGATTGAAGTGAAAGGATGCACCTGAGTCAATCAACCATGCCTCATGATCTACATGTGTATTTGAAGAAGAAGTGAAATACACATCCCCACTTTCATCTGAGGTGGTTTTTTTCCTCTGTAGAAGGAGCATCATCAAATCCCTTTCCTTTCTCAGGAGCTTTAGATTTGCAGTCCTATTTGTAGTGTCCTTCCTTTCCGCATTTCCAGCACACCTTTACAAATTTTCCTAGAGATTTAGATCTCCCACTCGAAATTTTTTTTTTTTTTATGTTCTGGGACCTTCCTCATACAGATAATGCATCTCCATTTTGTCCCTCCATATTTCTCCATCTCATTTCCTTTGATAGCAAGGCTGAGACAATTTCATCAAAATTCAAGGTAGTTATATTTCTACCTATTGCAATAACCAGACTGTCCCACGAATCTGGTAGAGAAAAAAACAAACTGATGCACTTATCTTCATCTAATGTTTTAATATCAAAAAATGAAAGTTGACTTACCATAGTATTGAAGGTGTTTATATTCTCTATCACCGAGTCTTCATCCTTCATCCTCAGGTTATACAGATTTTTCCGCAAAAAAAATTTATTCACCAAAGACTTATGTTGAGGAGGTAAATCCCCTCTGCGGATAGAGGCGATCCCTACTAGCCCAGCAGGGGTCTAGCAATAATCATCAAATGTTACAGCGCAAATTCCTAGTTATGAATAAAAGACCAAAGATGGAGGCCTACCTGGAATCCAATGCTATGATCCGTAGAAGAGAGCGTTCCCATTCCTCAGCCTCGGCAGATCACGATCCTCCCACGATCTCCGCGGATGGACACCTGCACATGCAAGAAACAACACGAATACAAGCATAAAATCCAGAATACGCAACTATATATCAGTCAGAAAGGATATAACTCATATTAACATAAGTGAAAATAGAGTGGAACCATAACCATAATCATTCATTAAATAACAATCAAAATAGAGTACAACCAATGTTCTAACGCTGTGGTCTCCTTCGGAAGGGTCCCCAGTCATTCACGTCTCGCAAAGCTCGCCAGGGAAAGGGCAAATCTCTCCAGAGTCTCTCGACGATAGTCTCCTTACTTGAGTCGGCCTTAAGGGAAGAAAGAGGGCTCTTACAGCACAAAGGCTCTTGGGAATTTGGAGATTCAAAGCTTAGGCACTTCAAGACTAGCTTGCCATGGAATTGAGCATGCTTTTGTAGATGGGGAAGGAGGGAGTTGGGATCCCTATTATTGTGGGATTTTCCCTATCAACAAGGAAGGTTCCATGGGAGGTGGCAAACCACTTCCCTTCCATGGAACTCCCGCAGCCAAACCTCCCAACTCAAGATAGGCAATGGTTTCTGAGTTTGTTGAAACACAACTTCCGCCATCTTTATTTAAAAAACACTCCTTAAATTGGCTGGCGCGACTACTGCTCTGGGACAGAGCGCCAGTTGGCGCGGCCTCTTTGTAGGATTTTCCTCATTGGCGCAAGTGATGAACTGTCTGCCCGCGCCAATGCAAAAGGAGATGTTTTTATGATTTTTTTCAAGGAGATGTCTTTAGGGAAATTGAAGCTCATGCTTAGAGGAATGCATTGATGATGTTTTCAAGGCATAACAATGTTCACAGGTCACAAAATGGGTCCTCCATTGTGCGAGACGGGGAATGGTAGGGACGGTGACAAATTACTGTGTAATAGATGCCCCCTAAAGTATGAGGCCCGAGAGAGAGAGGGGTGAAATGCTTTACGAGAACATGTTCAACTGAAGCCCCGCCGTCGGAAAACCTGTGCAGAAAAATACAACTGATATCTCAAGTACATGATGTATATGCGGTATGGGCGCAGCCATCCGAAACAGAGTACACTATAATCCGGATCCAGGGTATGGGCGCAACCATCCAGCGAGGATCAAATAAATAGACTCAGGTATGGTCGCAGCCATCCAATCAGTGAGTCATATACATAATGATAATAATCCACAATCACAGCCTGGATTACAACAGACAGAATCCAGGGTCTTGCGCTCCATCTCGAACCAAACAAAGTACAAGTTCAAGCATGAAAATATGTGAGCTGAATTCGAACATGCAGGAACATCGTCTGATTACCAGCCAATGATGAAAGCTGTTAACAGACGCGAGAGGAACCACCAATAATGACAATGGTCCTCAAGGTACTACAGGTACAATCTACGGCGTGTGAATCAATGAGTTGGCGTCGAACACCCGCAGAATCACTCGATCGGAGGCCAATGATGAAAACCTCACGTCGAATGCGACGAACCTGCCATTGAGGCATGCAGGCTCCAAGGTACCATAAGGGAGTCTCTAGATCAACTTCCCGGATAATGAGCTGAAGTCGACAGGAAGTGACCTTGATCGAAGGTGGGCCATAATGTTTCCCACATCATCGACACGAGACAGAGGAACATGATGTTTTTGTTGTGAATCAGAATCGTATGAGAATCAGAGGAAGGTTGATATTAGCAGAGGCCAACTTCTCTTGAACATATAAACGGCACGACAGTGGACTTGGCAGTATTTGACATCAACGGATCAGAGGTCATGGTGACGAGGCAATGAGCAGATGAGAGGTCAAAAGGGATTATCCAAAGCCACGGGGGCAAAGTGAAGAAACGAGATGAGATGTCCCCAACCCGACACGAATGCAGACAAGTGCCACGTTCAAGAGCGACATACTGCCGACGACAACGACGATGGTTCCATTTTTCCCCCACCATTTCTGGCGAGTACCCCAAATATTTTTGATAACAAGCTTGAAGGGGATAGCATATGCTTGTGATATAAGTCCGCCCTTCGGGCGAATCCATCCTAGTGCATTTAACGAGTCCTAGGAAGGAGAAACTCGGAGAACGTCATTTCGACGGAATCCAATGTCATCAGGGTTTAACGAGTCTGACAAAGGAAGAACTCTGCGTCTTTTCATGTTTAGAGAGTTTGAAAAGACAGCTGAAAAGAAAACTCCACAGGTCCCTTTTCGTAAATAGTTTCCCAGATCCGAAAAGGTAGAAAACAATACCCGGAAAAACCTCCTAGTCGCGATAGGCTAGGGTATTCCTTTTTCGTAATCAATCCATCCCAGCCCGAAAAAGGGTTAAACTTATACTGGGTGGATGTCGATTCGTGTCCATTTTAACGAGATCAAAACGACAAGGGCCTCGGCAATCTTTTCATGTTTAGAGAGTCAGAAAAGAGCTGAAAGATGACTCCAAAGTGACTTTTTCGTGTATTTACCGAGTCCAAAAAAGTATAAAATACAACTCGTTTCCATCGTTAAAGTCGCAAAAAACCTGCTGCTGCACATACCAAGCAAGCGTAAAACCCATTTTCGACATAACATATTAAAATATTTGATAAAAATAACTTTTTAAAACTCATTTTATGTCAAAAAGTTATAAATATGCCAAAATGGTAAAAATAAAATTACATTTACTATTCACCTTGGTAAAAAGCAACAGTGGTCCATTTGGAGTGGAAACTTCTTACGGCGATTGCGACAGATCCGGTTGACCATTCAGATTCTCGTCTACTACAGGTAAGAGGCGCTTCCCTGCTCTTCATTTCCATCCATTTTTTAATAGTTTTCCCTTGTGTATCAGTCCTCTGTGGCCACTTTTTGAAATTTTAGGGCCGCGCTCATTGGCGCGGGTATCGGGCACGGACCCGCGCCAATGGGCTCTTTTATGCAAAGGGTTCACGCCACGTGGCGCGACTGTTCACAAAACAGCCGCGCCAGCGGCTGAACCTAAAATTCCGCCTAAAAATTCGATATTTTAACCAAATTGAATGGAATTTGAAGCCTACCAGAGATCTAACTAAGGGTTTATGACCATATGGATGCAGGTAATCAAGCAAAATGGTGATTGAATGGAAAGAATGAGAGCATGGAGAAGAGGATGAACAGGCCATCCAAAGTGAGGCTTGCATGAATGCCCTCAGAAACTGTGGGCTGAAGAAGTTCTTCCTTACACCCTGTCTACAAGCTCAGCCCGAGCTCCTCCAGTATTTGATCAGTATTTGGGATGAACATGAACAAGTGTTCAAGTTGCGAGATCAGGTATTGGAGCTGGAGGTTTCTGATGTGTATTTTATCACCAGATTGTCTCGCAGAGGTCCGATCCCTGTCTTGACTGGAAGCATACCATCTGGCGAGAAGATGGAAGAAGTGATGGCACAAGTGTGCCGAGGAGCACAAATGGGATCAGGGAGCAAGAAGGTGGATATCCACACTATCCCCGATCTGGCATTGAGATTTGTCCTACATACCATCACGTGGGCTGCAGGGTCGCACGCACCGCACAAGGCCACAAAGGCCCAACTCCTGCTGGCCTCAGAATGCACGAGTCCCTTACTGTTTGACTGGGCAACAGTAGTAACAATAAACATGAAAAGGCAGCTCACAAAATGCAAACAATCTAAACTGAAACAGTTTGGCTATGGTTCCATCCTGGTATCGTTCATTCTGGAACGTTTACAAATCTTCCAGGGCCAAGGGGCCTCAGTATCAGATCCGATACCACGAGAGCCAAGAATGGCTCGCTGGGCAGCACTAATGCCCAGAGCTGGAGGCGACCAACAGATGTCCTGGAGGCTGGAATTATTTAGGTGGTTACGGTGCCAGTTGATTGAATATGCAGGAACTGACTTCACTGGAGACCCAGATCTCCCACTGCCAGAAGGAGATGACTGGGACGAGGAGTTGGGTAAGACCTCATGTTTTTGATTTTTTATGTTTTATATATTTTTTTTTGTTAATGCACATTCGTCCTAACACATTTTATATATGTATGCAGATGTGGGACCTAAGAGACCAGCTGGGATGTCTCCAATCTCACGGAGGACTCAACTCGCCCTTGATCCTCAGGGAGAGGGCACCGGAGGAGAGGAGTTGATCCAGAATCTCGAGGGCATTGCCCGAGGGATCCCGGACTATGCTCGGCTGGCGGACGTACCGATGGCATACCAGCGTCACATGGTGGGAGTTCCAAGTCGGATCCACCGAATCCTGAGACGCTTAGTGCGTGCAGTCACATGCTATCATGAGCACCATGCGGATTAGCTCTTAGGATTTATACCACACCTATTTTTTGAGAGACGTATCGTCTCCGGATGTACTTAAGACGATTATGTATATTTTGACTTTATGTGACACACTCTATGTAAACATTTCGATATCTATATATATATGCATATCTATTTCTGGATGGATCTTTCTTTACATGTGATGATGATTTACAAATTACGCAAATGTCTGTCTAATACCAAATTTGCTACTGCATCTGTTAATGTATTCAAATGCCTGGGTATATGATGATATGTAATGTAGTCAAAATTTCTTTCCAGTAATCGAATACGCAGATACAGACGTAAGATGGACGGGTTCCTTACTGAATAGTGTCCGTTCAGTTGTAACACTACAATTTGCGAATCTAGATACACGAGAAATTCATGGATACCAAGGTTTACTGCCTCGGTTAATAATTCTAACATAGCACTATATTCCGCGATGTTGTTCGTGGTACGTCCTAGAAACACTCCTTGTAGGTTGACCAATTCACCAGCAGGATCATAGATTACCCAGGCTGCTGAAGACAGATTCCTGGTACTGCGGGAGGCACCATCCGCGAAACCAACAAATGGATGAATAGACATATGCACAACCAGGAAGACCCGATCAGAAGAAAGATGTTTACAAAGCACACCACACTATACATGCACACAAATGAAAATCACACACCTATGTACACACACCACACCAAGAAATCACTTCAGGCATAGTACTTTTTGAGGTACAACCCATTTCTGGGCTGCGCCAGCGGAACTCCTTCATAATCTATAAGCTCGTAGGCCCCATTTTTCAAAACGCGTTTTACTATATAGGGCCCATGCCACATAGGCTGGAACTTACCGGCTCCAAGCTTTTCATGTGCTTGATCGTACAGGAGGACGAGGTCTCCTTCGATAAAGGAACGAGGAGAAACAGATTGATCAAAATGAGTTTTGACCCTCTTCTTTTGTGCTTCGATAACCAAAGCAGCCAGACAACGGGTTTCATCTAATCGTTCCAGATACATAAGACGTTCTTCCTCAGTAGAAATATTAGGTAGAAGCTCCACAGCTAATTTCAACGAAGGAATCTCGCATTCAACCGGAAGAGTTGCTTCCAGACCATACACCAATTGAAATGGTGTGAACCCAGTTGCGCTCTTTGCAGATGTTTGGTATGCCCAGAGAGCTGAGAACAGTTGGAGATGCCAATTGGATTTGTGAATACCAACTGTTCGCTGAAGCATAGTGACTAAAACCTTGTTCACTGCTTCAACCTGACCATTCGCTTGAGGGTAATATGGTGTCGAGTTGTCGTGACGCAAGCCCAACTTTGAAGTCAGCTCCGCCATCATATAATCTCGGAAATGAGTACAGTGATCAATGACGATGGCTTGAGGAACCCCGAATCGTGCAATAACGTGGTTGAATATAAATTGAGCAGCCGTTTTCCCGTCAGCAGCTAGTGTAGGCATCGCCTCGGCCCACTTGGTGAAGTAGTCGACGGCGACAATTAAATGCGCATGCCCCCCGGCCGAGTGAGGGTTACACGTCATAAAATCCACGCCCCATTTCGCAAAAGGGTCGACGGTAATAACATGATGCAATGGTAAAGGCAGCGCGCGCATCTTGCGCTGAAATATCTGGCATGCATGACATTTACAGACTGGAGTGATATAGTCTTTGAATATGGAAGGCCAGAAATAACCTGCTCGCAGAATATTCTGGGCAGTAGCATACCCAGACATTTGTCCACCACAGGCGCCACTGTGGCAGTCATTTAGGACCTTTTCAGCCTCTTCCAAGGTTAGGCATCGCCGGAGCACTGAATCTACTCCAATGCGGTATAAGGTATCTCCTACTATACGGTAGGGCTGGGACTGGTGCCGAATCCATCGCCGGAGCACCGAATCTACTCCAATGCGATATAAGGTATCTCCTACTATACGGTAGGGTTGGGACTGGTGCCGAATCCGACGGCGGGCAGCTTTATCCAACTCAGACCGAAATGTCGAGGTCTGAAGATACACTATTATGTCACCATACCAAGGGTCACGAGTACTGATGAGGAAAAGCGTTTCGTCCGGTATATGGTCTTCAGAGTGTGAGGGAGCAGAGTCTGTAGGGAGAGAACATATCAAATCCGCGAAGACCAGTGATTTAGTTGACTTAGCAGTAGTGAACTCTAAGTCAAACTCTTGCAGGATCACAATCCATTTGGAGTACTTGCCCCCCAGTAATTGTCTAGAAAGAATATACGTCATAGGGTTGCAGTCTGAAACCACTGTTATCGTACGCAAAAGGATGTAATGGCGAAAGCGTTGTACAACGTGTACTGCTGTTAATGCCAACTTCTCGACATGAGCATAACGCGTTTCCGGGTCGAGAAGGTTCCGTGACAGGTAATAAACAACATGTTCATCACCGTCATCGTCATCCTGCACCAAGACCATGGCTATGGTGCTAAATGCGGCGGCTAGATATAAAGTGAAGTAGCAGTGGTAGTCCGGAGGATGAAGCAACAGAGCATTGACAAGCAACGTCTTCAGCTTCTCAAAGGATTCCTGAGAAATTTTGTCCCAATGAAAGGGAACATTCTACTTTAACAAACGAGTGAATCCTTTGGCCACCTCGGCATAATTCGGGATAAAGCGCCGAAGAAAGTTCGCTTTCCCTTGCAGACTCTGTAACTGATACAGGAGGAGGGTGATGGGAGATTTACGATGGCCTCGACCTTTAAAGGGTCAAGGCGAATTCCGTCTTTTGAGACTATGAATCCTAAAAGACGGCCAGAATCAACGCAGAAGACGCATTTATGAGGATTGAGCTTGATATTGTAGTGCCTGCAACGAAGAAAGATCTGGCGGAGATGCTCAGGATGGTCCTCTCTCTTACCCGAGTGAGCTAGCAAGTCGTCCAGATAAGGCTGAACGATATGGCGAATGTCATGAAAAGCGTAGGACATCGCACGCTGAAAAGTGGCTCCAGCGTTATTCAAGCCGAACGGGAGTTTTTTATACGCGAAAGTACCCCACGGACAGATGAATGTGGTCTTGTGTTGATCCTCAGGTGCAATATTGATTTGATTATATCCTGAGAAACCGTCCATTAAGGAATAGATCTCACTCCCGACACATTCTTCGATGATCTGGTCTATAAACGGAGTGGGATAATTATCCTTTGGACAGGCGCGATTGATGTCGCGATAATCAACACAGACTCTAATCGTACCCTGCTTTTTATCGACAGGGACAATGTTAGACACCCATTCTATGAGGGGGATGGGATAAATAAAACCCGCGTTTAGAAGTTTTTCAACTTCTGCCTTGATGGCTGTGGCTTTCCGAGGATGCATGGGGAGTAAGCGTTGGCGCATGGGTTTCGCACCTGGGTAGGTTGGAATCTCGTGCACTACGATACTGGGATCAATTCCCGGCATTTCCTCGTAAGACCACACGAAAACATCTCTGAATTCTTTGAAAAGCTTAGTATAGACTTGAATCTCATCGGGAGAACAAGTCACACCCACGTGAATGTTCTCAACGATCCCCGGTTTAACGGAGATGTTGATTGGGATAGTTTGAGTAATGTTACTCAAGTTACCCTCTGAAAAAACCTCGTGCGTCAAAATGGGCATTTAAAGAGGAGGGGTAAGAACCTGAGTAGCATAACGCTCCAGACAGTCAATCATTGCCCCCAAGCTAGGCATAAAAGAGGAGCGATGATGTCCATCGCCCCAAGGCAGCTCCTCAAGAGACATAGTTTCAATGATAGCCTCATCGGAAGGAAAAGTCTCTTTGAGAGGATCAGGTGAATCAGCTTGAGCAAGCCAGGGGGATTGAGAGTAGACGTCGAGAGCCATGCTAAAAGGAGCATGCTGAGGAGGTGGAGGATTAGATGCAACAACAATCTCATAGTAGTTGATCTCTACTGGCGTCAAGGGCATTGATTCTCCAAACTCATACACCTGCTCAGGCGTAGGAATAAGCCAGGGGTCATCAGACCTGGACATCATGTTGACTTGAGCGGTGTGTGGTGGCGGTGCGGGAAAAATACCCATGAGGACTGGGTCTTTGAAGAGACCAGGTCCTACACTGTCCGGGGGATTCAGAATTTGATCCACGTATGGCACGTTGTTCTCAGAGGTAGAGGTGAAAAATGACAACTGATCCACCGTGAAAATCTTTCCCTCGTGAGGGAACTTAATGAATCGAAAGACGGTGGACGGCACGCAGAGCATGGCATGGGTCCAGCTGCGGCCAAGAAGTATATTGTAGTTGAATTTAGCGTCAACCACTTCCACTTCTACGTTGACAGTTTTTCCCTGTAATGTGATCACTAGAATCTCGAGAACGCCCAGGGGTTTAGATTCCCGACCATCGAATGCCTCAAGGGCATTGGGGGATGACGACAGGGCTGGAGAGCCGATGGCCTTCCAGCAAGCGGAGGACATAACACAGGTAGATGCACCTTCATCCACAACGGCCCTATGAATGTTTAGACCGTTAATCTCGACTTGAATAATCAGAGCGATTTGATGTGGAATCCGGGGAGTGAAATTATCCAAATCGAAGGTGAGAAGACTCGAGTCGGCGGGATCAATGCCCCCGATCGCAGATAATAAAGCCTTCCGTTGCGAAGGACAACTTTGAAGAACTTATAGCACAGACATGGCAGACGGCGCCTATGCCAAATCCTCAACAATGCTGTAATGTTGCACGAGCATTTGGATTATAAGAAGATCTTCGAAGGACACCTTTAGGAGGTGGCTTCACAACGGGTTCAGGAGTAGGCTTCTCGATTTCCAACGGACCGGAGACAGGTGGGGGAGGCGGTCCATCCGCAACTGCCTTCCTGGGTGCCTGCCGCGATTCGTTGTAATCCTTCGACCGTGTAGCGACAGAGATAGGTGCAACACTCTTCACCATGAAAACCTGAGACCCAAACGGTGCAGATGGTGACGACTGTTCGACCATCTGGGCCTGCTGAGATGGAAATGGCTCTTTTAAAATAGCTGGAGTCCCTTTAGGGCCCTTAAGAAGTTGACTAACCTCGGATCGTCGTGGACAATCCTTAGTATAATGGTCCCCTTCACAGATGAGGCAAGGGTACTTCGGCTTACGCTGAGAGCCATCCTCAGTACGAGATTTAGATTCTGGTTTCGGGGCATAAGATTTAGATTTGCCTTTGCCCTTCTTTTTCCCCTTGGAAGTTTGCTCCGTAGGATTGGCCTGAACGGCATTCACTTCCGCGGTTTTACCAGAATCGGAGGGGGTGGGATTAGCAGGAGCATTGTTGGAAGAATTAGACTTCTGCTTCCCATTCGAATATTTCTTCGAATTCTGAGAGACAGAACCAATGACACCATCCACCGCAGGGGTAGGCGGAGCCTTAGAGGTTCCAGACCATGGAGCATCAGGCAAGATATCATAAAGCATGTCGGACTGAGAATACACAAGATCCAGATATTGGGCACGCGCAATGGCTTGTTCCTCCGTCACACACGCTCCCATTGCAATATCTTGAGCGATTTTATTCACGAAGGAGGTGGTGAACCAATGAGTTAGTATCTGATCAGGTATGTGAAACTTGATCAGTCTACGACGGCGCCGCCACTCATGAATGTGATCAGAGATGTGAGTGGCTTTATCCTGCTTCAGAGAAGTCAGGAGGTGTGTCTTGGCTTCATAATGAACTGGTAACTGAAAGTGCGTGAGGAAAGCCATGGCTAAAGAATTGAAATCTTGGAAAATGCCACGGGATAACTCTATGTACCACTTAGCAGCAGCTCCAGTTAAAGTACGCTGGAAGAGGCGCAGACGAATCGAATCGTTGACCCAAGAGTTAGACGAACACCAAAGATGATACGTCATCACATGTGCCTGGGGGTCCTCTCCAACTTTTCCCTCAAACTTGGGGCAATCACCTGGTATCTTGGTGGGAACCGGAGGCCAATATAGATTATGTAAAATCGGATCATTGGTCAATTTTGAAACATCCGGCAACTCCAAGGTGGCCAGGAACGACAATGGCGGATTGACCGGCATGCCAGACCCAGGATGAGGACCGTTACCTGTACTCCACAATGGTTGTGAATATCCTTGCCCCCATGGGTTCTGTCCCGCAGGATTCTGACCGTAGGGGGTGTAGGTCATGTAACCAGACTGATTTGGATGCTGGTAACCAGAGTGTGGGGCCTGATAACCAGGGTATGGGCCTTGATTATATGTCGGCCTAGTGTAAGCAGCGTTTGGATTTGACTGCTGAGTATAGGTAAAACCGGGTGGAGGAGGATAATACTGAGAGCCTTTGGGGTGGTTATAGTTCGGTTGAGATTGACCATGAGGATAATAACCACCCTGAGGATGAGTAGGTTGTTGAAAAGTGGAACCCTGTGGAGCCTGATAAGTAGGGCGCAACTGTTGATTTGGCTGCGACATGGAATGAGTCGGCTGCTGAGCAGGGTTAATGGAATGAGCGGGCTGCCCTGAATGAACAGGTTGACCTGACTGAGAGGGCTGACCTGAGTGAACAGGTTGACCCGGGTGAGAGGGCTGACCTGAATGACCAGGTTGACCCGGATAGACAGGCGGCGCCGGTTGCGCAGTTTGACCTGGCTGTAAGTGAGCCCTAGGTTGTACCGGATGGGCCGGTTGGCCTGGAGGCGGGACACCGGGTTGTACCGGATGAACTGGTTGGCCCGGTGGTGGAACATGACCAGGTGCTTGCTGGAAACCAGTTTGACCTGAAGCAGAACCATAGGATGGTCACGGCTGATATGCAACGTTAGAAACAATAGGATACTGCGGTTGCATCGGTAAAGAAGGTTGGATTTGCCCCCCAGGACCATAGACCGGTCCCGGTTGATACCCCGGTTGAGGCTGAATAGGTTGACCAGAAGGGCTATAATACTGTCCTTGCGGACCGTACGATGGCCCTTGTTGGCCGACAGGATAGCCTTGAATGGGCTTCCCCTGCGGGTCATAAAGATAGCCAGGTTGGCCCGCAGGTTGGCCTTGGAAAGGCTGTCCTTGCGGGTTATAAGCCTGGTTATAAGGTAAACCTTGAGCATAGAGATAAGCCTCAGGAGCGGGCAGACGTAAAATCTCCCCGTGCTCATCATAATGACCTGGGAAAGCATACACGGGAGTACCGTCCTGTGCATAGTGCGAAAAGTAAGAACGGTTAGGATCTTGGGAGGACGGTCCAGCTTCGGCGTTCGGCTGTTGCAAAGACAACCGATACTCCTCCGGAGAGATATTCTCCGGTATAGCAGTCGCTAGATAAACATCTTCAGGAGTTGGCCTAGCCCTAGTGGCAGATGCTGAGACAACAGGAGAAGAGGCGGCCACACAGACAGTGGGCCGGACGGGAATAGAAGTAACGGGCATCTGAGGAGACACCCCGGGTGTAGCAGCAGCTGGCCTCGAAGCAGGAGATGATATTCCCATAGAGGCTGCAGCGGAAATGATCTGACCCAGAGATCTGTATCCCTGTGGTAAAGAAGGGCTGGCTGTTGACATGTCAGCCAGCTCAGAGTTGTCTCCCTGAAACAATCTTCGTGGAAAGAGCTGATAGTCTTCACCAGACGTTGGGATTTCCTCACCAGAATCACTCATGGTTGATCCTGCCGTTAAATCATGCAAAAGACGGTGAGGACTAGGAGGAAATACAACAGCAACAAAAGGCGAACCTGATGTAAGAGAAAGGAAATCAGCTCCTAATCTCAATTCAGACTCAGGGTCCGAAAAGGGCCAATTGAACTCAACTGGTCCTCCAAAGGGTTGCTCGGCGAGAACCGATCCCCCGTCAGGAAACTTGGAAACAATAGGCTGCTGTGGTTCAGTAGAGGATTGGGAAGCCTCTGAAGAATCGTCCGTGTGAGGACTACCAGTAGACGAAACCGAAGGTTCCGCCACTGTGACAAAAGACCGGAGAAAAAGAAGCAAACACACACACAGGCTGAAAAGCAGTAAAGACACACGATCAAACGGTCAACAAGCAATATCTAACAGGGCGTATAATCGTGGGTGATTAATTTTACCACATTGAAAAATAAGAAACTTTACCGTTTCATGTTTTAAGAGTCGAGAAACGATAAAAAGATGACTCTATCTCTTTCAGATTTGACACAAGCGTGAAAGGACAAGCGCTTGACGGTCTTTTCAAATTTAGGGAGTCAGAAAAGACCAAATGACTACTCAGGAAAACTAGGCACAAAGGGTGTACCAAATAACCGTGAACTGCAATATACACCTTGGTTTTAATAATGAAGAAGAAATCAACCAAGGACTTTCTGTACGTGCAGGAAATCTCCCCGAATGCTGTGTTCGGTGTATCACGGGTATAGGGCGGCAGACTCGGCTTCCTGTGGATAAAGGATTGAAAACCTAGAGGGGTCTCCCTTTATATACGCGACAGTACGGGGAGCACACGTCCGTACTAGCTCTGTCTAAAGCCAAAAGGCGAACGACAACTGCTAGGTTTAAAGACGCCGGAACACGTCTCCAGCCTAGACCTCTAAATATGTTTCGTTAGATTTCAATGCTGCCTTAGGTTAATTGAATAGATTTTAAAGTTGATCTTCAATTAGGTTTCAATTTTCAGGCCCTAACGAATGTATTGTTTCAAAAACTCCTAAATGCAAAGCTACATGCCACAGTAGACCATTTCGTTCGATGAAAGCTAGCTACAGAAGAGTTGAGAGCCTTTACACAAACCAAATGATCGGAAGACAAACAATGAGATCTCTAATGCAACTAATGAAATTGAAAAATTTTCATTCAAATCACTAATTACTAGTAAAATCGAAAAATTTCAATTTGCACTAATTCAACCAAAAGCACAAGAGATTTTTTTTGTAATTTTCAATGTTTGATAGCTAAATGCACTAAACAAACTGAAAACAAATGGAACAACTTGAGAAACGATATTGAGAGAGAAAAACAAACAAATTTCACTCAATGACACAAGCAATCAGATCCCAAATCGACCAAAGTCTCTCAAAACCAAGAAAAAGACTCAAAGGCTCCAATGGACCGTGTGATCTAGGCCCAAAGCAAGACCAAACGAGATTTGAGTGAAGGAATGAGCAATCACCCAAAAATCGCAACAAAACAGTGAACAACTACTAAGAGGATGCGGAGGAGTAATCAGAGAGTCGACTGGACAAACGAAACACCAAAACTCCCAAGGAGGGCTCGATACACAAAGCCACTAGATGCCCTAGGGCTTAAAACGTGAAATCGATAGATAAAAGCAAACAACCAAAGGACGAAGGCAAATTCCCAGTCAAACAGGACTCCAACACACTCAGGTAGTCAAAAAATCAAGAAGAAAAGCACTGACCAGACCCAGAGAGCTCAAAACTGAGCAAACTCAAAAACCCTACAGGAGTGGCGCGACTGTAAGGCTGCAACTGGTGCCAGAAAGAAATTGGCACGGGCTATACAAAAGCAACATGCGCCAATTGGAGCGACTGTCGGGCTAAAAAGCGCGCCAGTCGAGTTTCTCAGCCAAAAACAAGAAAGAACTACTCCAGAAGCAGATCAATGTAAACTAAGCAAACCAAGAAGCAAAAAACAGCAAAAGAACCCAACCCAGAAGGCTAACCAAGCAAGGAAAATCATAAAATAATCAAAACGAGACAATCTAAACGAGACAGTGAAATCTAGACGTTCCCCAGTGGAGTCGCCAAATTGTTGAGGAGGTAAATCCCCTCTGCGGACAGAGGCGATCCCTACTAGCCCAGCAGGGGTCTAGCAACAATCACGAAATGTTACGACGCAAGTTCCTAGTTACGAATGAAAAGACCAAAAATGGAAGCCTACCTGGAATCCAATGCTACGATCTGAAGGAGAGAGTGTTCCCGTTCCTCAGCCTCGGCAGATCACAATCCTCCATGATCTTCGCAGATGGACACCTGCACATGCAAGAAACAAACAGATACAAGCATAAAATCCGGCATACGCAACTAAGTATCAGTCAGAAAGGATACTACTCATATTAACATAATGGAAAACAGAGTGGAACCATAATCGTAATCATTCATTAAATAACAATCGAAAGAGATTACAACCAATGTTCTGACGTCGTGGTCTCCTTCGGATGGGTCTCCAGTCGTTCACGTCTCGCAAAGCTCGCCAGGGAAAGGGCAAACCTCTCCAGAGTCTCTCGACGATAGTTTCCTTACTTGAGTCGGCCTTAAGGGAAGAAAGAGGGCTCTTACAGCACAAAGGCTCTTGGGAATTTGGAGATTCAAAGCTTAGGCACTTCCAGACTAGCTTGCAATGGCAATGGGCAAGCTTTTATAGATGGGGAAGGAGGGAGTTGGGATCCCTATTATTGTGGGATTGGCCCTATCATCAAGGAAGGTTCCATGAGAGGTGGCAAACCACTTCCCTTCCATGGAACTCCCGCAACCAAACCTCCCAACTCAAGATAGGCAATGGTTTCTGAGTTTGTTGAAACACAACTTCTGCCATCTTTATTTAAAAAACACTCCTTAAATTGGCTGGCGCGACTATTGCTCTGGGACAGAGCGCAAGTTGGCGCGGCCTCTTTGTAGGATTTTCCCCATTGGCGCGAGTGATGAACTGTCTGCCCGCGCCAATGCAAAAGGAGATGTTTTCATGTTTTTTTGCAAGGAGATGTCTTTAGGGCAATTGAAGCTCATGCTTAGAGGAATGCATTGATGATGATTTCAAGGCATGACAATGTTCACAGGTCACTAAGTGGGTCCTCCATTGTGCGGGACGGGGAATGGTAGGGACGGTGACAAATTACTGTGTAACACTAATCTATTTCTACTTCTTATTTCTCCATGGACTCAGATTAAGCAGTTGAGCCCATATGATTCTCTACCTAATCTACTGTCTGTTGGGATTAAACTGTCCAAAAAACTTTATTCTCTAAATTCTATAACAAAAATTAAAAAGCATACAAGTCAGGATTAAATAGTCTAACTTGATGCTGGTCTATGGCATAAAAACAAGCTGCACATAGATCTTATTTCGTAGAAAATTAAAACAAAATGGAAGGCTTAGGATCTGAAAATTCAAGCACTTCCTTTATCCTTTACAGCTCTGACTTGACTCTTGTTTGAGCTGTTTAGAACCAGTTTATCTTTTTTTCTGACTCAACAAAATAAAACATATTTGAGTCATCTCTCTTTGGAAACTTAGGTTCAGATTTTGAACATGTTTGAACCTTTAATTTATGCTCTAATCTATCTACTGATAAGCCAAGATTAAATAGTTTGGCAAATCGAATTCACTATCCTATCAGCAGAAAATTTAAAACTAATTAGTCAATATTAGGCTGGTTGACTAACTAGAAGTGTGTTTTGCAGGAGTGGCATTTAAGCTTGCACACTTTCATATTTGTTTCTCTTTTTGGTATGGGGCTGTACCTTTATTGTTTTGACAATCAACCCTCTTTCCTTTCTTTCACTGTTTTTGTATTTTTGATTTTTCTAACTTTGAATGCAATGGTGGATGAAATATTTATAATGGAAAAAAGATAAAAAGGCCTCAAAACATAGCGTGGATTAAGAGAAGTAATGTTTGAGCATCCTGCCATTGAAAAGACCCCCAAACAATTCTGCTCCATTCATCTCTTGTAAGAAATAAGCATTGTTACCAGCAGCTGAATGAATGAGATAAGGGCCAAGCCATAAGTTGTCAAATTTCCCGTGCTTGCCCTTGTCTTCCCTTCTTGAGTCCCACTTTAAAAATTTTTCCCCAATCTTGAAATTGCTAGCATTTTTTCTTCTGTCAAAAAGCTTTTTAATGCTGATCTATTTCTGCAATGCTTTGTTATAAACCTCCTCTCTGGTTTGCTGAAGATGAATGGTCTGATTTATTCTTCTGATCATGTCATTTTCTTCAGTTTGCAACTCTTGAATGAAATTCATCACTGGTACACCAAGGCTATTTGGAAAAATTGCATTAGTACCATACACAAGCTGGAAAGGTGACATACTAATGGATTTCTTCAAAGTCAATCTGTCAGCCCAAAGTGCATGGACCAGCTTTGTGTGACGAGACTTTTTGTTGTCGTCCAACAGTTTCTTGATCATGTTCACTAAAATCTTGTTTTAGGATTCTGCAAGTCCATTACCTTGAGGGTAATAGGCCGTGGAATGCCCCAATGTTATCTGATATCTGTGACAGAATTCAACCATCTTCTTTGATCCAAATGCTGCTGCATTATCAGTGATGATCTTGGTAGGACAACAAAATCTGGAGAGAATGTTAGTCTCAATGAATTTTATAATAACAGAGTCATTGGCTTGCCTACAAGGAATGACTTCTATCCATTTAGTGAAGTAGTCTGTGGCAGTAAGAATCCATCTATGCTGGGCGGAAGCTGTTGGATGGAATTCTCCTATGAAGTCAAGTCCCCATTGTTGAAAAGGGGCTTCAACAATGATTGGATGCAGAGGCAGGGGTAGAAGTTTTCTTTTTCCTTCAAAAAGTTGACATTTATGACAATCAATGATCATTTTGTGTATATCAGGAAAAAGAGTAGGCCAATAGAAACCAACCCTCAAAATTTTGTTGGCTGTTGTCTTCCAATATAAATGACCTCCACACTCTCCTTCATGGAACTCGTTCTAGTTTCTATTTTGAGGAGTAGTTTGGTTTTGACTGGCTTGTGCTCTATTAATTATGCTCTTCTCTTTCATCATGTATTCCATCATTCTCTCCATCTTTGAGTTGGAAGTATAGGGTGAAGATTCCTCTCTAAAGGACACCCTCTATTCATTTTTCATTCTTTCTCTCTTTTCCATTAAGTTGAATTCCACAGAAAGATCACCCTTTTGCATCTCTTCAAGGGTTGAAGGATCTCTTTCCCTCAGCTGATAGGCCATCTTAGGGTCAAACCCTTCAAGAAAATTGTTTAAAGCTGAGCCTTGTGGAGGTTTTAGTTCTAGGGAAAGTGCATCATACAAACTGTTAAATCTAGTGCAATAAGCTTGCACACTTTCCCTAATGTTTATATGGAGGTTATTGTAGTCATAAAGGACTTGGAGAGGGTTTTTATTTACTTCCCATTTGTTTAAGAATGTTTGATGGAAGGCTTGGAGATAATTGATACTATGGGGGGTTAAGACTTTGAACCATTTTCTTACTTCTCCCCCTAAGCTCTGAGAAAATAATCTAAGCTTGACAGAATCATCATCAATTTCATTTCTGTCAAAGTAGTCGTTCATCTTATCCACATGTTGTGATGCAATTGTAACATTACTAGCATCATATAATGGAATTTTGGACTGATAGTCCTATGGGAGATTGACTAATGGTACAGGAAGGACTAAGGGAGCATACCATGCTGCCATGATATGTGGTGTAGGTGGATTCACAAGGGGTGGATTAACAAAAGGGAAAGTGGGCTAAAGTGGAGTGGTTTGAACAGTGGATGAAGGATGAAGGGACGTGGATGGAACAACAGTAGATTGCTGAGCTGATCTTGGATGAGAGACACCTAAATTTTGAAGGAAATGCAAATCAGGAGGTGTTGTTTCTCTACTACCAGGATGTTCACTTGTCTCCGGGGATGAAAGTGAAGACTCAGAGTCTAGCTGGATTATATCATCAAATGACCTAGTTCTAAATGGATTTACTAAGTCAGCTTGTGATTGTTGTAGGGCTGTAAGATTTTCGAGAACTGAATTAGCTCTCAAGGGTGATCTGAAAGCAGTTGATAATTTAATCCTAGGAGAATTTCTAAGGATAATTTCTCGGTTACCGACTATTTTAGGTGCATCAGGGTCTGGGTAGGCTCTAGTATGAATCTTTCTAGAAGCCACTATGTTGTGTTTTTTAGACCCAAATAAACTGAGGAATTTCAACCAGGTATGACAATATTTAAGAGGTTAACTCGTTTGTTTAGACAAAATTTAATCCTACAGTCCTCTAATTGAGTTTGGATGATATTACAATGACAAAGGTTCTTCCCAGTGGAGTCTTAAGGTCCATTAAGGATTGTATAGTCGCCAAGTGGAAGTTTTTAGCTCTTTTCAGAGGTAAAAGGTTTTATGGTCCACCACCATGTTTATTGAATACCAATCTGAAATATTTTTAGGTTTTTCTGAGTTATTTTTCAGTTGTGTGGTTTTTAAGAATATCCTAACTCTGTTTCAAAACTTAGCTACGGTCATGAGACAAAGACAATCCACTCTTATGGCTAAGCTAGCTGATTTTTCAAGGTTAGATAAAGTCTTATGAGAATCCTAGGGTTTACCTAGTTTGTCACTGATTCAATAATTTTTATCATGATTACCATTATTTGGTAGTGCTTGGAAAGGCTGCTTTTTACTCTCAAAGTTTTATTTATTTTAAGGGGATTTTTCCCCAGCAGAGTTGCTAGAAATGTTAGTTGTTGGTGGCTCAACTGGTTGATATAGCAAATTTTCTTTGAAATAAATCTCTGATATCCTATGGTTACCTTCAAATGAAAATTATTCTGGGTTTTGTTCCCCAACGGAGTTGCCAGAAATGTTAGTTGCTGGTGGCTCAGCTGGTTGATATAGCAAATGTTCTTTGAAATAAATCTCTGATATCCTATGGTTACCTTCAAATGAAAATGATTCTGGGTTTTGTTCCCCTGCGGAGTCACCAGAAATGTTAGGAATCTGTAATTTTAGCATATTGGTGAGACTAAAACTGTAGAAGCAACATTATTTCAACCACTTTGGGATTCTAGGATCTAGCCCTCCTAAATCCGGAGAGGGATCTCTCCAATAAGTGCAAAGATGGATTTGTCTCTGAAGTTTGTGGTAATGATATTAGGCTAGTTATGAAGGCCAAGGGTTTGTTTTGTTTTTGTATGGTTGAGCATGATTACTATTTGAGGTGGAAAGTCCTAAATGCAAAGAGTTTCAAAGGTGTGAAGTTGAAAGCAAATAGAACAAGCTTTGGCCAGGAAAAGATAGATAATTGCAGGTTTTAGTCCATTGGGTTACGGAGTCATAATAGGGTTTAATTGGAACAATGAGAGGCAAGAGTGGTCCATGGGGCAAGTCATCTATGTCTAAGGATCTCTCTGAAGATTGATTTATGGAATGAAATGATACAACAAGAAGGAAATTTAAACAGATGCAGAACAAAGGGCAACCCAAGATCTGGTAAGTACTTTTAAACTAGCCAGCCTTTGAAAAACACTTAAGAAGAAAATAAAAGCAAACTAGGATCTCGTAAGTACTTTTAAACTAGCCAGCCTTTGATAAAATTTCAATAGAAAAAATTTTAAAACAAAGGGAAAATTGAAGGTAACTGTTGGAGTATAAAATAGTAGGCCGGGCTCACCACAAATCCTCTCCTAGCTCTGCTTTACTTGGTTACTTTCAAGACCAACACAAAGATAACACAGAATGGCCTAAGATCTGGTAAGTACTTCTAAACTAGCCAGCTTTTAACACATTCCAAGGGAAACATTCAGACAACCTTTGGGGATAAAACTAGGACCAGGGCACACCATATCTTCCATAGTTAATCTCTACTTAACTAATACTGAACATAACATTCAAGAATAATATTCACCTAAGGAAATAAGATGAGGGAACGCCAACATTCCTATGCTTAAACTAAATTAAATCATTCCCAAATAACACAGATTGGAAGAAAACATTCAGATAAAGATTTTTAGTCAGAGAAGGTTACTGATATACAGTAGGTCCTAACTCGATGCATGTTGTTCTTTATAAGAGAAAATGAAACATAGTGAAAACAGAAACAAAATGACAAGTTACAATGAGAAAAAACATCACCGTCAACATAGACCAAGATCCCATAAATCAGTTTGTATTGATGCTCCAAACCAGTTACAGCTTTAAGTCCAATGCTTTAGTTTAACAATCATCTACACATCTCAGCCTAACTTATCTATCACAAGTAGAGCTCCAAGGGCCAATGAACATGATTTAAAATCAGAAGTTTAAGCTCAAATGTATTTCAAAGTTCTGCAACCAACAATTTATCATCTTCTACAGAAGTATTTATAGAAGAATGAGGAGGTGAGATCTGATAAAAGATCTCTCAGGACAATTAATACAGATTAATGACTTCTTGGCCTTTAAGGGGCTCGATGGAGAAGTTAACAGGTGTGTTACTGTATTAATTGATTTAAATTTATGAATTAAGATCGGTGGGAGCTTTTGTTGACCTTTGAGGCTCTGTTTCATGTTGGAGTAACTCTGCAGACATATTTTGCATTAAGTTCCTTGCAGAAGTAACTCTTTGGCTACGTTGAGGCGAATATCTGATTTTGAACAATAACTTCGGCCTCTGTTTGAATGCTTTGAGGCACAGGTGGCACTTATGGTAGCTAGGAGGAATCAATTCGCCTCAAATGTGGCAGTGGAGGCCTTTCTTTCTGTTAGACACTTATGATTTTATTTTAACTGTGTTTTAATGTGGGGGATTAGGCTTTTGATAATCAATCTTAGCCATAATTCCCACAAATCGGTCTTCAATCTTCTGTTCTTTTGTGCTCTATCTTCAACACTGATACTCTTTTAATCGTGATTTAATAACACAGTGTCTTGTCAATGTGCAGGGCCACACAGGGCTCATATGGCATCACTGCCTCATGAAGCAATGACGAGACATGGAGTAGAGCCCCGTGAATGGTTCTCTTTGATAAATCGAAAGGCGTGGGAATCATCATTCCTGGCCCTTGGCCATTTCTTTTAACATAATGGAAAACCATTAATCCTGCAAAAACACTCAAAATATCAAGAAATCCTGCGTTGTGGGTTTAACTACTGCAGAGGATGTGGGGAGGAGCGTAGCCATTGGATGGCAGCATCCAACGGTGGAGATCTGCGTAGAAGAGGTTAAAAAAGGAGAAGCGGGGAAGAATAAGATGGAGGGAATGATTTGGGATCGTCCGTCTGAGACGCGTGGATGGGTCCGGATACATGATGGAGGAGATCGCAATCGGTGGAGGAATCATTTTAATGCACTCGGAAAAAACTTGCGATGCGATGTAGTGCGGGCCGTTGATCTAAGGATTAGATCAATGGTGGAGAATGAATCGGAGGGTTAGCCGATCGGAGGGAGCAAAAAAAGGCATGCGATGAAAAACTCCGATGCGATGAGTGTTGGCCGTTGATCTAAGGATTAGATCAACGGTGGAGAATGAATCGGAGGGTTAGCCAATCGGAGGGAGAAAACCATGGCGTGCGATGAAAAACTCCGATGCGATGAGCGCTGGCCGTTTGATTGGCTTACGATCAATGACGGGGATTTATTTTAAAGCGAACCGACGGAAAACCCTTTAAAACTTTATAAAACCCAAAGTTTAATATTATACGAAGTTTTTGGTTTTGGGGGCAGGTTTTATACATATGAAGTGGATAGGCGCCCGACTGCGGGACCTTTAGTTATATGTAACATGATGGGCCTGGGGTATATAAATCAAAGAGCTAATCACAATCAGAGCCTCGGGCTCGGGCTTTTCAATCAACCCATTAGAATTTTGCGATGCGATTTGAGCGCCTTGGGATCTTTAACACTTGGTCCCGCTGGGCGCGGGGGGGGGCGGAGTTTATGTATATATGACCCAATCGCATCAAAAAGTTTGATTCGGGTCTTTCAATCAACCCACTGTGAATTTCTCCGATGCGATTGAGCGATCGGGTCATTTTAATCTAACCATTTTCATTTAACACGTGACTTTGGCACATTAGATCAAAAATTTGGATAAATGGGTTTTATGAATTTACAAAAGAAAAAAGGTGATCGGGAATGGATTATTACAAGGTTTTAAGCATGGAAGGCAGGCTCATGGTTTATATGAAAAATAATATGATCGGGGTTTATAAAACACGAGGCTTAATCGCATCGGATTTTTTTTAATGGCACAAAGACTTGCTCACTTGGATGTTTGTGATCCGATAAGCGCCGAAAAGGGTTTGCGCCTGATTCCAGCCCCAATGTGTATGGTGGGGAAGTGGTTAGGACTTAGCCCAAGGGGGCTTAAGTCCATAGTAACAAAAGACTTGTTTTTTATGAAATTTTTTAGAGTTTTAAATGGATTTGGGGGTTTCGGTATAGTTTAAAAATGAGTTTTAAACTATGTAAAGAGGATTTTCACGAATGGGAGAAGAGGAATCATGTAAAATAAAGGAGTTTATGGAGAAAAAAGGGAGTAAAATGAAGGTTAGTTTTGGAAGGGGGGGGGGGGAAATGATGGTTTTACAGCAGTCTTTCTCTTGGAATTTAGCAGAAATTATAGAGTATAAAATGGAAATAAAAAATGAAGATTTTGGATAGAGGCATGAGGCCTTCAAGAGTCTTCAAGAGCCAACACTTTTTAGCAATAAAATTAGTTCCTTGAAGGCTCAAAAAGTCTTAGCCACCTTTTGATATAACAAATTTTATAGGTGGCTAATAGTGGCTCCACTTGGGGATGGTGCCTTCTTGAAGGCATCAAGAACTTCAGACTTGCATTCTCTAGGAGGCTGACCTGTGCCACATCCATTGTGTTCGCTGGGAGGCTGACCTGTGCCTCATCCATTGGGTTGCCCTTCCTTTCCTGGGATGATCTTGCTTTGAAAATATATTAGCAGCCAAAAAAACAATGGTTCTTTCATCAACAATATTTCTACCTACCCAATCCTACTGATCTAACATTTTTTATTCATTAGAGTGCACTTGGATTGGAAAAATCTTTTACAACATTTTATTCTTTTGAAAGCAGGAAGACTAATCTATTTCTACTTCTTATTTCTCCATGGACTCAGATTAAGCAGTTGAGCCCATATGATTCTCTACCTAATCTACTGTCTGTTGGGATTAAACTATCCAAAAAACTTTATTCTCTAAATTCTACAACAGAAATTAAAAAGCATACAAGTCAGGATTAAACAGTCTAACTTGATGCTGGTCTATGTCATAAAAAACAAGCTGTACATAGATCTTATTTCGCAGAAAATTAAAACAAAATGGAAGGCTTAGGATCTGAAAATTCAAGCACTTCCTTTATCCTTTACAGCTCTGACTTGACTCTTGTTTGAGCTGTTTAGAACCAGTTTATCTTTGTTTCTGACTCAACAAAATAGAACATATTTGAGTCATCTCTCTTTGGAAACTTAGGTTCAGATTTTGAACATGTTTGAACCTTTAATTTATGTCCTAATCTATCTACTGATAAGCCAAGATTAAACAGTTTGGGAAATCGAATTCACTATCCTATCAGCAGAAAATTTAAAACTAATTAGTCAATATTAGGCTGTTTGACTAACTAGAAGTGTGTTTTGTAGGAGTGGCATTTAAGCTTGCACACTTTCAGACTTGTTTCTCTTTTTGGTATGGGGCTGTACCTTTATTGTTTTGACAATATGCCCTCTTTCCTTTCTTTCACTGCTTTTGTATTTTTGATTTTTCTAACTTTGAATGCAATGGTGGCTGAAATGTTTATAATGGAAAAAAGATAAAAAGGCCTCAAAACATAGCATGGATTAAGAGAAGTAATGTTTGAGCATCTTGCCATTGACAGGACCCCCAAACAATTCTGCCTCATTCAGCTCTTGTAAGAAATAGGCATTGCTACCAGCAGTTGAATGAATGAGATAAGGGCCAAGCCATAAGTTGTCAAATTTCTTGTGCTTGCCCTTGTCTTCCCTTCTTGAGTCCCACTTTAAAACTTTGTCCCCAATCTTGAAATTGCTGGCCTTTATTCTTTTGTCAAAAAGCTTTTTAATGCCGATCTTTTCTGCAATGCTTTGTTATAAACCTCCTCTCTGGTTTGCTAAAGATGAATGGTCTGATTTATTCTTTTGATCATGTCATTTTCTTCAGTTTGCAACTCTTTAATGAACTTCATCACTGGTACACCAAGGCTATTTGGAAAAATTGCATCAATACCATACACAAGCTGGAAGGTGACATACTAATGGATTTCTTCAAAGTCAATCTGTCAGCCCAAAGTGCATGGACCAGCTTTGTGTGCCAAGAATTTTTGTTGTCCTCCAACAGTTTCTTGATCATGTTCACTAAACTCTTGTTTGAGGATTCTGCAAGTCCATTATGTTGAGGGTAATAGGCCATGGAATGCCCCAATGTTATCTGATATCTGTGAAAGAATTCAACCATCTTCTTTGATCCAAATGCTGCTGCATTATCAGTGATGATATTGGGAGGACAGCCAAATCTGGAGAGAATGTTAGTCTCAATGAATTTATAATAACAGAGTCATTGGCTTGCCTACAAGGAATGGCAACTATCCATTTAGTGAAGTAGTATGTGGCAGTAAGAATCCATCTATGCTGGGCAGGAGATGTTGGATGGATTTATCCTATGAAGTCAAGTCCCCATTGTTGAAAAGGGGCTTCAACAGTGATTGGATGCAGAGGCAAGGGTAGCAATTTTCTTTTGCCTTCAAAAAGTTGACATTTATGACAGGCAATGATCATTTTGTGTATATCAGGAAAAAGAGTAGGCCAATAGAAACCAGCCCTCAAAATTTTGTTGCTGTTGTCTTCTAGTATAAATGACCTCTACACTCTCCTTCATGGAACTCGTTCTTAACCTTCTCTGCATCCAACTCAGGCAAACATTTAAGCAATACACCACTTGCATTTTTCCAATAAAGACATTGATCCATAATGCAATAGTTTATAACTTTTAACTTTAGGAATCTTGCCTTTGTCTTTGTCAAACCAGGAGGTGTATTTAAATTAAGAAACACATAAATAATATCAGCATACCAAGGAGAATTCATAAAATGGCCTTCAATAATAGGAGTTGAGAATCCTTCTTGGTCATCCAAATCATCAATCATATTAATATCAAGAACTTCAAAATTGGATTCAACCATTATTCTAGCTAGACCTTGGCCTTTGATGAGTTTAGTGGGTTTTATCTCTAAATCATATTCAAGAATAACATCAATCCACTTACCTCTCTTACCATTTGGGTCCTACGTTAGAATGTCTTTAACAACTGAGTTTGGGACAGCGATGTGGCAATTGAGGATATTTTCAAAGAATCTTTCAAAGCTTTAACTAGGCAAAAGCTTGCCTTCTCTGTCATGTACTTGGAGAACGTCTCAATGCCTTATAAAAAGAGTGCAATAGGCTGCTCTTGTCCTTGTGGATTTTCCCACGTAAAGGACGTTAGCTATGGTGTATGTTAAAATAAATGAAAAAATATAAAAATCCTTTGAAAAATCGAGGACTTATAAGAGCCGATTATTTTGGATTGCTGCTTGTTTCACTAGCTCAAAATACTTCTTTGCATATAAGGTCATTTGCACCCTTGCTCCTTCTTTAACATGTTTGTGATATTTCTAAGGAGCTCAGCCAAGTTGGGGATGAACCTTCTCAAAAAGTTAATATTTCCAATGAAAGATTGCAACTCTTTGATGTTCCGAGGATGAGAGATTTGCAATATGGCCTCAATCCTATTTGGATCTATCTTTATAACCTCATCAGAAATAATGTGCCCAAGAAGTTTACCTTCTTGGAGACTGAATAGTGTCTTCTTAGGGTTTAAAGTTATTCCAAACTTTCTGCATTTCTCGAAAACTTTTCTCAAATGTTCTAATTGCTCTTCATCTGTTTTTGAAAACACAGTGACATCATCAAGGTATATAATGATGAAGTAGCCAAGTTCCTCCGAGAATGCTATGTCCATGGCTCTCTGAAAAGTTGCTCCAACATTCATCAGACCGAATGGAATTTTTACATACATGAAAGTGCCCCATGGTGTAGTAAAGGCTGTCTTTAATTGATCAGCAGGGTGAACTAAGATCTGATTGTACCCTGAGTAGCCATCAAGCAAATAAATTCTTCTAGACCCTACCACCCTTTGTAAAATATGATCCATATTAGGTAAAGGGTAGTTGTCTTTCAGTGAAGCTTTTTTCAAGTCTCTAAAGTCTATACAAAGCCTGATCTCTCCAGTTTTCTTCCTAACTGACACCAGATTAGACACCCACTCGGAATATCTAATAGGGACAATAATACCAGCATCGTACATTTTCACGATCTCCTTATGAACCAAAGGAAACTGAACAGGGTTTATTCTGCGCAGTTTCTGTTTGAAAGGTTTTTGGTTTTCTTTGAGGGGAACATTTTGCTTTATTATTTCAGTGTCATAGGATTTAAGATCTTTGTAACTCCATGAAAAAACATCAGAAAATTCTTTAAACAACTCTATGTATTCGAGTTTAATGTGAGCTGGTAAAGTCTTAGACAGTTTAATCATCATAGGTTTAAGTTCACTGCCAATATTGCACTCTTCCACTTCAGTCTCTACAGGTTCTAGTTTTGGTTTATTTGCCACATCGTTAAAATTGAACAACTCTTCTAAAGGGGTCAGACCCTTAGGAAAACTTTCATCTTTAGAGTGCAGAGTTTCTAACTCCTCTGTTTCGAACTCTGGATTCAATTATGTTTCATTTTCAAGTTTTCTAAATAACAGGTTTATATTAGCAAGTTTAGGAGACCTTTCCTCTTCATCAAGAAAATTTTCTTCACTAGGGCAGTTGGTTTCATAATCTGAATCCGAACTTGGTAGTTCGAATTTGATTCTAAACTGCATGAAGTTTTCTATTTGTTTGTCTCCGTCGAACACCTGCCAATATTTTTTCGTTATCAGGAACGACTGGTCTAAATTTTATCTGAGTTGTGCAGTCTTTGGTTTCATATGGCGTTAAGCATGTTCTAGCTGCAAAGGCTAGATTGTGGGCCGCAATATTTATTTTTCTTGGGACAAATATTAATTTGTAATCCTCGAAAGTTTTTAAAAGGTCCATGACATCGTTTCGATAGGCCCTAAGTCTAGGATGATTTGCGTTATACTCCCCATTGACTTGCCTAATGACTAAATTTGAATCCCCATACACATTGATTCTTTTGGCTCCTAACTTCTTCAACAATCGTAAGCCTAAAAGAAGGGATTTGTATTTCGCTATGTTATTTGAACACTGGAATTTTAATCTATAGGAACGAATTTCTCTTTGGTTGCTTTTAGTGTTGCAAATCCAAACCGCTGCACCAGCATTGTTCCTAGTGCAGGATCCGTCGAATTTTATACTCCACAGAGGATTAGTTTCGGGTTTGACAGTTGGGTCACTATCTTCTTCAACAAGCGTGCCTTCAGTTTGTTTTTGAATATCAACGCTTAGTTGAATTTGTTTTAATTCCTCTGGTTTCTCGTTAAGCTGAGGAATGCTTTCTTGACTGTCAAGGTTAAAAAGTGATGGAGGTATGATTTTTATTTTAAGACCTGCGTTCTGTTTGCTAGAGTTTACATGTTCAGAAAACTGTTCTAAGACTCCTGCGTTGCATTTATCTTCCTCTCTGTCGGCCATTAGTTCATTTAAAGCAACTTGTTCATCCAATATCTCATCATTAAAAAGGATAAATGAATCAAGGCCTGTGTTTACAGAGTATAAAGGGGATTTTTGCGGTCGGTCTTGACTTGTAACTGTGTATTACATATGAGACTCCCTGTAAAGTCATCTCATTTGATTGAAAACAGGGATAGTCGCATAGGTCATGTCCATCTGCATAGTCCCTTATAACTTAGCCCCCCAAGATCTAGATAATAACATTCCATAATTTGGGGACACATTAGCCACAACAATGTCCATGACTAAGCATTTGGCTAGGATCTGTGCTAAGCTAACACAGAGGTCTTTGATTAATCCTAAACATTTTACTTTGCTTGAGTCAAGGAGTAAAGGTCTTTGTAAGGTATGGTGATTTCTAGACCAAGGCTCTCCATCACAGCTTTAGGCATTACATTATGAGAAGCCCCGGAATCATGCATAGCATTGTGCAAAATTTTGTCATGAACGTTTAAACCCACATAAAAGGGAGGAACAGGTCCCTCTTGATACATACCTTCAATCTTTGGACCAAAAATAAGCTCGGGCTGGTCATCATTAAGATTGAATGTATCCTCGTTTTCCTCTATATTTAAAGCCTTCAAAATTTGGGTCCTATATACATGCCGGGCAACTAACTCAGTTAAGGGAACAAAGATTTTGATTTTGGAAATTTCCTGCTCTAGGATGAAAGGGATTTGACCTTTTAAAGCGCTGGTCTCAGCCTTATTAGCTGTCACTTTATCAGCAATATCAGCTTGCTGATTTTTCCTATTTATATTTGACAATATGGTTTTAACAGGAGTACTAGCAGAGATGTTAGTACTACTAATGTCTGCACTCTGTTTTTCATTGTTTTGAGTGTCTTTCTCTTTATCATTACCAGAATTTATGGCCACTGTTTTATCCTTTTGTTTGACAATTTTAGGCTTGGTTATAGTGCTATTTTGTGAAGATTTGTCAGAGGTTTTGTTGTTGGGGGGTTTGTTGACTGGTTTTTCTTCTAAGGTCATATTCTTTTTGAGATTCTATGATGACATTTTCCATGTCTTGATAATAATTTTCATCATCATCTCTTCTGTCATCATAAGATGTGTATAGACCTTGTTTTCTATCATAATGAATCTCAAGGTCATCATTATCTACCCCCAGCATGTTGATATCATCCTCCTCTATTATTTCATCTATTTCCTCAACCTCACTTACATATTTTTGATGAAAGGGCGGAGTGATCTGCGGATCATATTCCCTTGGTCTTTTTGGAGGTTGATTCCTTCTAAAATTTTGGTTTTGGTTTTGGTTTCTATTTTGAGGAGCAGTTTGGTTTTGACTGGTTTGTTCTCTCTTAATTATGCTCTTCTCTTTCATCATGTCTTCCATCATTCTCTCCATCTTTGAGTTGGAAGTAGAGGGTGAAGATTCCTCTCTAAAGGACACCCTCTTTTCATTTTTCATTCTTGCTCTCTTTTCCATTAAGTTGACTTCCACAGAAAGAGGACCCTTTTGAATCTCTTCAAAGGTTGCATGATCTCTTTCCCTCAGCTGATAGGCCATCTCAGGGTCAAATCCTTCAGGAAACTTGTTTAAAGCTGAGCCTTGTGGAGGTTTTAGTTCTGGAGAAAGTGCATCATACACACTGTTAAATCTAGTGCAATAAGCTTGCACACTTTCCCCAATGTTTCTATGGAGGTTCTTGTAGTCAGAAAGGACTCGGAGAGGGTTTTTCTTTACTTCCCATTTGTTTAAGAATGTTTTATGGAAGGCTTGGAGATCATTGATAATATGGGGGGTTAAGCCTTTGAACCATTTTTTTTACTTCTCCCCATAAGATTTGAGAAAATAATCTAAGCTTGACAGAATCATCATCAATTTCATTTCTGTCAAAGTAGTCGTTCATCTTATCCACATGTTGTGATGCAGTTGTAACATTAATAGCATCATATAATGGAATTTTGGACTGATAGTCCTATGGGAGATTGACTAATGGTACAGGAAGGACTAAGGGAGCATACCATGCTGCCATGATATGTGGTGTAGGTGGATTCACAAGGGGTGGATTAACAAAAGGGAAAGTGGGCTGAAGTGGAGTGGTTTGAACAGTGGATGAAGGATGAAGGGACGTCGATGGAGCAACAGTGGATTGCTGAGATGATCTTGGATGAGAGACACCTAAATTGTGAAGGAAATGCAAATCAGGAGGCGTTGTTTCTCCACTACCAGGATGTTCACTTGTCTCCAGGGATGAAAGTGAAGACTCAGAGTCTAGCTGGATTATATCATCAAATGACCTAGTTCTAAATGGATTTACTAAGTCAGCTTGTGATTGTTGTAGAGCTGTAAGATTTTCGGGAATTGAATTAGCTCTCAAGGGTGATATGAAAGTAGTTGATAATTTAATCCTAGGAGACTTTCTAAGTATACTTTCCGGGTTACCGACTATTTCAGGTGGATCAGGGTCTGGGTAGGCTCTAGTATGAATCTTTCTAGAAGCCACTATGCTGTGTTTTTTAGACCCAAATAAACAGAGGAAGTTCAACCAGGTATGACAATCTTTAAGAGGTTAACTCGTCTGTTTAGACAGAATTTAATCCTACAGTCCTATAACTAATTTTGGATGATATTACAATGACAAAGGTTCTTCCCAGTGGAGTCTTAAGGTCTGTTAAGGATTGTGGAGTCGCCAAGTGGAAGTTTTTAGCTCTTTTCAGAGGTAAAAGGTTTTATGGTCCACCACCATGTCTATTGAATACCAATCTGAAATATTTTTAGGTTTTTTTTGAGTTATTTTTCAGTTGTGTGGTTTTTAAGAATATCCTAACTCTGTTTCAAAACTTAGCTACGGTCATGAGACAAAGACAGTCCACTCTTATGGCTAAGCCAGCTGATTTTTCAAGGTTAGATAAAGTCTTATGAGAATCCTAGGGTTTACCTAGTTTGTCACTGATTCAACAAATTTTATCATGATTACCATTATTTGGTAGTGCTTGGAAAGGCTGCTTTTTACTCTCAAAGTTTTATTTATTTTAAGGGAAGTGTTCCCCAGCGGAGTCGCGAAAAATGTTAGTTGTTGGTGGCTCAGCTGGTTGATATAGCAAATGTTCTTTGAAATAAATATCTGATATCCTATGGTTACCTTCAAATGAAAATTATTCTAGGTTTTGTTCCCCAACGGAGTCGCCAGAAATGTTAGTTGCTGGTGGCTCAGCTGGTTGATATAGAAAATGTTCTTTGAAATAAATCTCTGATATCCTATGGTTACCTTCAAATGAAAAGTATTATGGGTTTTGTTCCCCAGCGGAGTCGCCATAAATGTTAGGAATCTGTAATTTTAGCATATTGGTGAGACTAAAACTATAGAAGCAACATTATTTCAACCACTTTGGGATTCTAGGATCTAGCCCTCCTGAATCCGGAGAGAGATCTCTCCAATAAGTGCAAAGATGGATTTGTCTTTGAAGTTTGGGGTAATGATATTAGGCTAGTTATGAAGGCCAAGGGTTTGTTTTGTTTTTGGATGGTTGAGCATGATTACTGTTTGAGGTGGAAAGTCCTAAATGAAAAGAGTTTCAAAGGTGAGAAGTTGCAAGCAATCAGAGTAAGCTTCGGCCAAAAATATAGATAATTGCAGGTTTTAGTCCATTGGGCTATGGAGTCATAATAGGGTTTAATTGGAACAACAAGAGGCAAGAGTGGTCCATGGGGCAAGTCATCTATGTCTAAGGATCTCTCTGAAGATTGATTTATGGAATGAAATGATACAACAAGAAGAAAATTTAAACAGATGCAGAACAAAGGGCAGCCTAGGATCTGGTAAGTACTTTTAAACTAGCCAGCCTTTGACAAACACTTAAGAAGAAACATAAAAGCAAACTAGGATCTGGTAAGTACTTTTAAACTAGCCAGCCTTTGATACACTTTCAATAGAAAACATTTTAAAACACAGGGAAACTTGAAGGTAACTGTTGGAGTAGAAACTAGCGAGCCGGGCTCACCAAAAATCCTCTCCTAGCTTTTCTTTACTTGGTTACTTTCAAGACCAACACAAAGATAACATAGAATGGCCTAAGATCTGGTAAGCACTTCTAAACTAGCCAGCTTTTAACACATTCCAAGGGAAACATTCAGACAGCCTTTGGGGATAAAACTAGGACCAGGGCACACCATATCTTCCATAGTTAATCTCTACTTAACTAATACTGAACATAACATTCAAGAATAATATTCATCTAAGGCAATAAGACGAGGGAACGCCAACATTCCTATGCTTAAAATAAATTAAATCATTCCCAAATAACACAGATTGGAAGAAAACATTCAGATAAAGATTTTCAGTCAGAGAAGGTTACTGATATATAGTAGGTCCTAACTCTATGCATGTTGTTCTTTATAAGAGAATATGAACACACAGTGAAAACAGAAACAAAATGACAAGTTACAATGAGAAAAAATATCACAGTCAACATAGACCGGGATCCCATAAATCATCTTGTATTGATGCTCCAAACCAGTTACAGCTTTAAGTCCAATGCTTTAGTTTAACAATCATCTACACATCTCAGCCTAACTTAAATATCAAAAGCAAAGCTCCAAGGGCCAGTGAACACCATTTACAATCATAATTTTAAGCTCAAATGTATTTCAAAGTTCTGCAACCAACAATTTCTCATCTTCTACAGAAGTATTTATAGAATAATGAGGAGGTGAGATCTGATAAAAGATCTCTCAGGACAATTAATATAGATTAATGACTTCTCGGCCTTTGAGGGGCTTGATTGAGAAGTTTACAGGTGTGTTACTGTATTAATTTATTTACATTTATGAATTAAGCTCGGTGGGAGTTTTTGTTGACCTTTGAGGCTTGGTTTCATGTTGGAGTAACTCTGCAAACATTTTTTACATTAATTTCCTTGCAGAAGTAACTCTCTGGCTGCACTGAGGCGAATATCTGATTTTGAACAATAACTTCGGCCTCCGTTTGAATGCTTTGAGGTACAGGTGGCACTTATGCTAGCTGGGAGGAATCAATTCACCTCAAATGTGGTAGTGGAGGCCTTTCTGTCTGTTAGACACTTATGATTTTCTTTTAACTGTGTTTTAATGTGGGGGATTAGGCTTTTGATAATCAATCTTAGCCATAATTCCCGCAAATCGGTCTTCAATCTTCTGTTCTGCTATGCTCTGTCTTCAACACTGATACTATTTTAATCATGATTTAATAACACAGTGTCTTGTTGATGTGCAGGGCCACGCAGGGCTCGTATGGCATCACTGCCTCATTAAGCAATGACGAGACATGGAGTAGAGCCCCGTGAATGGTTCTCTTTGATAAATCGAAAGGTGTGGGAATCGTCATTCCTGGCCCTTGGCCCTTTCTTTTAGCATAATGGAAAACCATTAATCCTGCAAAAACACACAAAATATCAAGAAATCCTGCGTTGTGGGTTTAACTGCTGCAGAGGATGTGGGGAGGAGTGTAGCCATTGGATGGCAGCATCCAAGGGTGGAGATCTGCATAGAAGAGGTTAAAAAAGGAGAGCAGGGGGAAGAATAAGACGGGAATGATTTGGGACTGTCCGATCTGGACACGTGGACAGTCCAGATCCAATTGGAGGATCGCAATCGGCGGAGGAATCATGTTAATGTGCTCGGCAAAAAATTTGCGATGCGATGTAATGTGGGCCGTTGATCTAAGGATTAGATCAATGGTGGAGAATGAATCGGAGGGTTAGCCGATCGGAGGGAGCAAACCAAGGCATGCGATGAAAAAATCCGATGCGATGAGCGCTAGCCGTTGATGCAAGGATTAAATCAACGGTGGAGAATGAATTGGAGGGTAGGCGATCGGAGGGAGAAAACCAAGGCATACGATAGAAAACTCCGATGCGATGAGTCATGCGCTGGTGGCTTATGATCAACGACGGGGGATTTCTTTTAAAGCGGGCCGATGAAGCACTTTAAAACTTTATAAAACCAAAGTTTAATATTATGTCACGAAGTTTTTGGTTTTGGGGCGGGTTTTATACATGTGAATGGATAACGAGCGCCCCATTTTGCGGGGCCTTTAGTTATATGGAACATGATGGGCCCGGGGTATATATATCAAAGAACTAATTGCAATCAGAGCCTAGGGCTCGGGCTTTTCAATCAACCCATTGGAATTTTGCGATGCAATTTGAGCGCCTTGAGATCTTTAACACTTGGTCCCGGGTGAAAGTTATATGGAGTAGAAAGGCGGGGGGGGGGGGGGGGGGGGGGGGGGGGGAGTTTATGTATATATGACCCAATCGCATCGGAAAGTTTGATGCGGGTCTTTCTATCAACCCATTGTGAATTTTTCCGATGCGATTGCGCGATCGGGTCTTTTTAATCTAACCATTTTCATTTAACACGTGACTTTGGCACATCAGATAAAAACTTTGGATAAATGGGTTTTATGACTTTACAAAAGAAAAAAGGTGATCGGGAATGGATTATTACAAGGTTTTAAGCGCGGAAGGCGGGCTCATGGTTTATATGAAAAATAATAGGATCGGGGTTTATAAAACATGAGGCTTAATCACATCGAAGTTTTTGTAATGGCACAAAGACTTGCTCACTTGGATGTTTGCGATGCGATAAGCACCAAAAAGGGTTTGCGCTTGGTTCCAGCCCCAAAGCGTATGGTGGGGAAGTGGTTAGGACTTAGTCCAAGGGGGCTTAAGTCCATGGTAACAAAAGACTTGTTTTTTATGAATTTTTTTAGAGTTTTTTGTTTGGTCAATTTAGTGTGTCCTAAATTGCTACATTAATTTGTCAATCCGGGATTCGTAAGCTGTCGAAGTGTGGTGCACTATATGTGCAAGATAACCTATCTCTTACTTTGTGTCGTTTTTGGTTTTGTTTTTATCTTGGGGGTTTTTATCTTGGTTGGTTTCCTAATGTGAGATGGAAATTCTAAAAGACAAGTATGGATATAAATGTTCAAGGCAATGATGTCCTTTATAATGATTTCCCAAACTTCAAACTTCAAAAAGGGTTTTAAAATATGCAATGAAAAAATTAATTCCCAAATGAAAATGTGCCACTATACTAGTCAAACAAACAGTGAACTATTGATCATGAAACTCATTACCCTTGTTGCTATCTAAATGCAAAAGAAACTGTGCTCAAAGAAATCCAAGAATTGCAAGCAAAGTAAAGCTAAAAAATTACATCAACTCATATTTTTACCCCTCACCATTAGTCTCGCTATGGCTTTCGGAGGTAATCATAAACAACTTGAGCAATCTGATATTTAATTTGCAAAAAAAATAAACTAATATCAAATTACACACTCATACTTCAATCCCTCACCATTAGTCTCGCTATGGCTTTCGGAGGTAATTGATAATGACATGAGCAATTTAATATCTAACTTGCAGAAAAATAATCTAATATCAAACTACACACTCATACTTCAATCCCTCACCATTAGTCTCGCTATGGCTTTTGGAGGTAACTGATAATGACATGAGTAATTTAATATCTAATCTAACTAATAAAGCAAATGTACAAAACTGAAATAAATAAAACAGTGCTGGAATAAAAAGCTAAGAAAAATAAATCAGCAGAAGGACAAGATTGATTCCATATCATTAGTCATTGAAAAACTATGTGCAAATGCCCGGCCTGCCTACTGTAATTTGGAACAAAGACACTGATCAGTTAACAACAGTATAAAGCGTGAAAAATTATGGACATAAATAAAACGTTAATACCGTAAGAGATGTGATATATATACACGTGAATAACTATGACATAATGGATGTAAGGAAATGAAGCATGAAACTATACAGTAATAAACAAAACTTCAGAGTGTGCAGGGGCCCTCTGCACAATCCTCGAGCAACAGCTATCAACCACGAATTATGCTTATGAACAAAGTCTTCTCATATATTCAAAACACAGTCATAACAAGGAAATAATGTCACGGCACAGTGGGCTTTCTTTTCAGCAAAATTACATTACAGCAGCTAGCTATTATGCGTATGAGAACGCATTATTTATAACAGAGGATGACATAACTAATTTCCTACAATCTACGCTGATGAAAGACACGTGAACAACCACGTCCAAAAATATAGCATTATGGCTGCCGTGAAGATTAAATCTATGGAGGGTGGTCGTTAAATTCAGCTTATGGAGCAGTTCACAGGTGTTGATATGTCCCTTGAGATTTAGGAACGGCCACGCAAGTCTTCACGTGGTGAAAAACAGAGTTCTGTCACCGTAGGACTCTTCGGTTGACCGCCGCTTGGCTACTTTTGACCACGGCCTTCTTTGGTGAATTTGACTGAGCCAGTAGGACTCGGTCCATGTCCATGTCATTTCCAACTTGCCCATGTGGCTTGATTGGCCCGAAGACACCTGCAATATAGAATTTAACAAAATGGCTGCGGAAAGTTGAAGCAGCTGTGGAAAGTGACAAGATTCCGCAGCTCAATGAGAAAAAATCTAATTCAAACAGCAGACACAAAACATAGTTAAAAACCACTTTAAATGCTATTTTATGGTTAATATGCAATGATGTTGATGACTTAGAAGGTCCAAGTAAATGGAAAACGTCTAGAAAGGTGTATAGGAAAGATGCAAGTTTGGGACTCAACATACCCCCACTGTGAAGGTGTTGCATGTCCCTATGCAGCCAAAATTTTAATCATCCTCCTTCAATTCATATGCCTTGATACCTCTGCCAGTACATCCAGTCTTCTTCTTCTCTTTCTTGGTGCTGCTAACATCCTGGTCTTCTTCATCAAGCATCTGAATTTGAGATTAATCAGTGCTCTACTTATCTTCTGGCATTTCTTCTTCAATTTTCTATTCTTTTTGTGCCACAGTCCCAGATGCAGCATAGTATTGTCATGAATGATCTTGTCCAATCTGTTTTTCTCCTTTAATGCTTCATTTTCATTTTTAATATGTCTATTTAAAACCTCCAACTCAAAGACTTCTTGTTTCAACGATTGGATTAGAGCTTCTTGTGCTGTGTGAGGCTGAGTGGATGAAGTGCTGGGACCCGTGGCTGTTCTTTCTAAGGATTCTATGTAATCATACACCTCTTGCTGCTTTGCATCTATCTCAGGTGTCGTTTTCCTTAGGCTGTCCTCGAAATGCTGTGGAGGAGAATTGACCTCAAAATCTGGCCGAAAAGGACTCATGTCAACATTTTGAGGACTAGTTTCAACGTTTGGCTGAGAATGAGATGGACTACAGCCAACTGGAGTTTGTTTAGGTGTTTATTCTCCCAAATCAATAAAATGGGGTCCTTTTTTTGTGTTTTTCTCCACTTTCCTTTAAGCCTGTTGCTTCTTCTTACACGCTGTGGACTACTGTCTTTTTCCTTTTGTTTTCCTTTTCCTTTCTTTTTGGCCATAGCTAACTGTTCCTGAAGGTGAACTAGTCTCTCAGACAGTACTTGATGGTCTTCTTCTGAGGAAGGGGTTTGATGCACAGCTTCAATGCTTCTTTTCTCTTTTAATTTTGTTGGCTTTTTACCCTTAGTCTTTTCCTTCCTCCTTTTAGACAATCTTTCTTCTTCACTAGTTCTTTCAACTATGTTAGTAGGAGTGCTTTGAGTTTTATCACCTGTTCTCTTTCTTCTACTTCTGTTTGATGTACTGCCTTCAGGGGTTTCTTGGGGTTCTTCAAAGAAATTTCTAATTAAAAACTGCTCCCAGGTGTCCTTTTTCTCTTTTAATTGTTTTTCTATCAAGATTTTCACGAGACCATGGTGATGCAAATGTGGTTCTACGTCCCCCAAATGCTTTTGGACGGTTACATACATCTTTTTCAAACTGTTTAGTAAAAATTATGGCAGATTGAGGGTTTGGTTGTCTAAGAAATTCATCAACAGTCGGGTATGATACATGTACATTGATCCAAAACGTCCCTCACAGGTAATAAAATTTTGAATAACCAACAGTAAACTGGCCCACTCTTCTTTTAAAGCATGAACAGGAATTCCCTTTTTGAAAATGGTGACATCCATACCTGGGTTATGTAGGATCACTCTCCAGGCTTCCTCGCCAATGCTCTTGTTCTTGAACCAACGTTCACCTTCTTGGGGAAGTTCTGTAGCAGCTGCTATGGATGCCTCAGTCACTGTAAATTTGAGGTCCCCAATTTCCACCTCCAGACCGTTGAAAGACCTCGCAAAAGCTTTTGTTACCTCCTTATTGTAGCCTTTAAAATTTTGAATAAACCGAAGCCATTTTGCCTTTTTCAATATATCTTTGACTTGCGGGTATCCTTCCATAAATTTGGGTCCCTCTGGTTCTTTCCTCAACAACTGACCCATCCTTCCTTCTGTTCTTTAAAACTCGTCTGCGTGAGGAGGGTTTAGTGGAGGTAAGATCGCTGAATTAGCGGAAATGAATAGGGTTTATGAAGGAGACCAGTGACTGTAAGCGGATATCAGAGAATAGATACACAGAATGAAGCGGAACAGAGAACAAAATGGGGTGAAGGCTTATGTGAGCACAGTGGAAATGTAGCCGTGAGGTCAATAGAACAGTAGTGGGAGTAAAGTGCATCCGACAGTATTTAAAATTGGGTGGCTGCAGAGTAGACGCAAGCACGTTTATGAAACGACTACGGATATTGTGCGGCTGAAAGAAGCCGTAGTCAAATCAACCACGTTCCATAATTACAGGTGGAGTATCAAAGTATAGCCGAACACTAGTGAAGACCGGAGGCTTGATTATGAGGCCGTTTAAAAATGAATGCAAGGATTGTGGGGGAATCGTATAGAGATCGTGGAACGGTTACAGAATTATCAACGCAATCATTGCATATAATAGAGCTATGGTTTATAACTATGTAAAAATGTGCTTGAATGCCATTTGAAATAAATTTCTACTCATACCTTGGAATTCTTGCCACTTTTCATTAGTCTTCAATCAGTTGCTCCTCATTAGTCTTTTGAATGCCTCATGTCTTCATAATATGTCCTCATACCTGCATTTGATTTCATGATTGTTGAACTAACATCTGACTGTAAATTTTTGAAAAACAGAGTGGTAGCTGCAAAAACTGCTTCTGGCTGCATAAACTGGTGTCAACTGCGGAAACTGACACAACAATTATTTGGGTGAATGGAAATAGATAAATGATAGCTGACTGAATGAAAATGGTCATGAAAGAAAATTTTTATTGGTGAAATGAAATGAAATAGATGAAATGAAGTGAAATGAAATGAAGTGGAGTGGAATGAAGTGGAATGAAATGGAGTGGGTTGTCATAAAACTTGTGAAATGAGAGAGAGAGAGAATTTTTTGGAAAATATAGGGTGTCAGGTGTTCCTGATTTTCACCCTACATTTTCTGTATAAGACTGCCAATCAGTGATTGGTTTTCAAGCTTATACAATTAATATTTTTTTTTTTTTTTTTTTGAAACTGAAAAAAACAAAGGCTAGGCTGGTGGAGAAGAAGGATTCTTCTTCACCAGCCTTATTGCAGAATTATCTTGAAACATTTTGACAAATTCCTCTTTTGAGAGTGGCTTATGATAGATCTTTAATCTGTGGCCATTCACAATTAGAGGAGTTTGAGATTTATCAATGGTCTTGATTCTTACCGCTCCATTGCTAAAGATCTTGTCAATCTCATATGGCCCAAGCCAATGAGTCTGAAATTTTCCTTTAAAATCTTTAAACTTTGAATCAAATAGCAATGCCCAATCTCCTTCTTGAAACTTCTTCTCTTTGATGTATTTGTCATGCCATTTAGCTCTTTGATATTGAACTAGATCAGTTCTTAGAATTTCCTCTTGTCTGATCTCATCTAACTCATTCAACTGCTCCATTCTATGCTTTTGGGCTTCTGATAGATCCATCCCCAACTGAACTGCCATCTTGAAGGTTTTGACTTGGAACTCAATGGGGAGCAGGACTTCTTTCCCATAAACAAGTTCATAGGGAGAATGTCTTGTTGTATTTCTCCATGTAGTTCTGTAGGCCCATAAGGCTTCAGGAAGCCTTTCTGCCCAATCTCTTCTATGTAGATGAACAGTTTTGGTGATGATACTTTCAAGAACTTTGTTTGTGGACTCCACTTGACCATTTGCTTGTGGATGGTAGGGAGTAGATCTTCTGTGCTTGATTTTGTATTCTTCCATCAACTTCTCCACCAAATTTGATGTGAATTGGCTCCCCTGATCTGTTACAATTTCTCTTGGAACACCAAAGCGGGTAAAAATATCCTCATAAAGAAAATGAACAACTGAATTTTCAGTAGCAGATACTAATGCTTTAGCTTCTACCCATTTAGTAACATAATCAGTGCAAACCAATATATGCTTCTTTTGCTTAGATGGTGGATTAATCGGTCCAATGAAATCTAAAGCCCATTTTTCAAAGGGTTCAATGAGTACCTGTGTTTGCAATGGCATTTCATTTGAAAGGGTAGGTTTCCCTACTCTTTGGCAGCTGTCACACCTTTTGACATATTGTTTTGCATATTTGAAGAGGGAAGGCCAACAATATCCTAAAGAGAGGATTTTATAGGCTGTCCTTTTGTCAGCAAAGTGTCCGCCACATGGTTCATCATGACATGCCGTGAGGATATCACGCATTTCATCCTCCCGACACATCTTCTGATCACAAGATCTGGCCCTGTTTTAAACAATTCGTTAGAAATCCATGAATATTTTGAACTCTCCTGAATAATCTTTCTTTTTTCACTTGGAAATAAATGTGGAGGCAGTTTCCCTGTAACCAAATAGTTAGCAATATCTGCATACCAAGGGGTCTTAGTAGTTACTGCAAACAATTATTCATCAGGAAACTTATCCTCTACAGGAGAATCTTCTTTAGTATTCTGAATCCTAGACAATAAATCAGCTACTGTATTTTGTTTCCTTGGTCTATCCAACATAGTAATATTGAATTCCTGCAAAAGTAGGAGCCATATTGTCACTCTGCCATCAGTAACAGGTTTGTTCATTAGATATCTAATCGCATAATGATCAGTATGAATAAAAGTTTCATAGCCTGTTATATAATGTCTAAACTTATTGATTGCATGAACAACAACTAAAAACTCTTTTTCTGTTACAGTATAGTTCAACTCAGTGGGAGTCAAATTTTTACTGGTATAGTAAATGGCATAAAGGACTAAATCCTTTTGGCCCAACACAGCTCCTAGAGCTGTATCTGAAGCATCTGTAGAAATATGAAAAGGAAGTTTCCAATTTGGTCCTCTCAAGATAGGTGCTTCAGATATTCTTGTTTTCAAAGTTTCAAAGGTTGATTGACAATCAAGATCCCATTTGAATTCACAGTCTTTTGTAAGCAGTTTGAAGAGTGGAGATGCTATTTTAGTGAAGTTTTCTATAAATCTTCTATAGTATCCAGTAAATCCTAGAAAACTTCTAACATCTCTTTGACAATTTGGAATAGGAAACTTGGAGATGACTTCAACTTTTGATCTATCAACCTGTTGAAGCCTAGAAAATCTCTGCTTCAAACATTGGGGAAAACCACCCTGTCGGGACCTTAAGATAGCTCCTTTTCTGTTTGGAATGGTGGCTCCGACTGGATTTAAAGGACCAGTTTCCTTGTAACTAAGTGGATTGGATTGGATGGGTGGAAATGGGACTAAATTAACTAAAATAAAACTATCTAATTTAAGCTAAATACTGGTAAAGAAATTCTAATACTACCCCGGGTAATTATATGTGAATACAACTTAAGATTGTTTCAATCTAATAATAACCATGAAAATGTATTATTATTTAAATTGAAATGTGCAGAAACAAATAAAGATAACTCTGTTTAAGAAATTAAACGGAGTTATATTAGCATATTGCATTCATCATTGTATACCATCTATATATGCTTATAAAAGATAACATTTCAATTATACTCAGAAATGATATATAAAAGGAAACGTTATGAAAACCAAATATATAAATGATAGCAAATTCTTCAAACGAATACCATATAACAAAGAAAATCAACAGTGAACAGATAGAAATACCTCATTAATCTTGAAGACTGTCAAATGAAATGTGATACTCTGATCTAGTAACTCCGATGTAAAATTAAATCCAAAGGTACAGAAATGCAACACTTCAAAGATAATTTCAACACAAAAATCACCAGATGTGATCCTTCATAAAATATAATAAGGAATGGAGTACAGAAATGTTAGCTCCAAGTCCAAAAAATATTACAACTTCAGATCCTCTTTCTAAATACATGAGAGGGATTTAAATAAGAAATTACATAACAAAATCATACTACTACTGCTACAATCTATCAAATTAAACACTGAAAGGCTATCTTAAATGAAACCGATTCATTGTTTTTCTCTCTCTCTTGCTATTACCAAGTTGCAAATCTTCAACATATCTTGGAGTCTCGGTGGATGACTCATCTCGGAATGCAGCTGTCCAGCATAGGTGGCATCGGAAAATTCTGGAATTAAACAATCGACAACACTTGAAAGGAATTTGATAGCCATTTGTTGATTGTTTGGTTTGATAAAATGAGTCCACATACTGTCCCAGGATATTGCTTGAAGTTTGTTGATTTGTTGACTTTTCTTCACCATTTCTTCTCTCCATCTGTTTTCAGTTTCTTTCACTTTAGGCAAACTGCCAGGAACACAGTCTGAAATGAGATTGATTGAGTACAAGCTGTCATTTATAAATTGCGTGATATTATTCATCATACTCCTAGCCCTTGATATTGCTCTCTCAGCTTTCATTATTTGATGTTCCCATTCTGTAAACAATATTTCTTTGTGTCTTTCCTCTGTTCTAGGAAGATTGGCTTCTTTTCCTTTTTCTGTATCTTGCCAATTGAGAAATTCGGAAATCTTTTCATCAGCATCATCTATTTCTTGTCTGAGAGTAATAACATTTTGGATCAAAGATGAGGTAATATCACAAAAAGGTTATGCCTGTGATAGCTTTGCACAAAATTCATTCAATTGCTGAGACAATAGTTTATTAGCCTCAAGGGCTTCTGATTTGAATTCACTTAACTTCGGGAAATATTTAAACTTATCCAAAGTTGTTTGAAATTCCTTTTCTTGTACCATCTTTGCATTTTTCTCATTTTGTAACAGACTTTGTAACTTGGAAATTTCTTCATTCAGTTGTTGTTGTTTACCTAAGAGCTGCTCATCAACTTTCTTCTTTTCTTCAACAAGCTGTTTTTCCAATTCTTTGGACTTGATTGTCTAATTTTGTAGTTGTTGTTGCAATTGGGTAATCTGTTGCTGACTTTCCTTAGCTTGCTCTTCAAGTGAAACTATGTGGAGATCTTTCTGAGTTATCATCTGAGAAAATTCTACAACTTTATCCACTGTCGCAGCACTATAAGCTCCTGCATACTGGGACAATTTTGTGAGGTCTTCGGATGGATTCACCTCATTGTTTTTGTAAACAATATTCATAAACTCTTCCGATGGAGTAGAAAACATGTCCTGTTCTGTCTTCCTTCTTTTTCTTTGTCTTCTAACAATAGCCTTATGTTTGGGGCTGTAAAATACATCTAAAGGAGGGATCTCCTCGACCTTCAATACAATCTACCCTGTCGGATGTTCAGGAATGATTTCAACATCCTGCTCTATTTTCTCTTTATATTTATCTTGCAGTCCCAGTTGTTGAGCGAATTGATCATATTGTTTCAATAACTGAGAAGAAACATTAAGATCAGCAGAATCTATAATCTCCTTAGTTGTTTCTTTTCCTCCTGATTGCATGTCTGCTTTCCCTGTATCTGTTTTCTGTTCAATGGTTTTGCTATCCGATCCCCCTTTTTGATTATGCACATCATCATCAGTATTTCCCTTTTGAGCATCAGGCTTGCCAACAGTGACCACCTTTTGAGTATGTACAGTTGGCTGGTTAACAGCCGATTGTGTAATGACTTTGCCAGTAGATGTTTCTACTGGCGTTTTGCTAGATGTACCTTCTGTCTCTGACCCTTGTGTTGGAATTCTTAGTTGGTCCAGAGGAACTCTTAACAATCTCTGGCTTCTGAATAATAAAAATTTATTCATTTCCTCCTTTTGGAATTTAGACTTGGCTAAATCATAAATTTGAGGAAAATTATCCAACGAAACAAACAAATCATCAAACGGATCTGGCTCATGCTCAAATCGAGCAATTGAAACTGAAGCAGTAACATTAAAGGCTATCTGTTGTGGATCATATTGTCTTCCAGGAATGGTCACAAATTTACAACCTTTTATCTTGGCGACTTCTTTTTCAGCATGCTTGAAATCATTTAAAGTAAACTGACCACAATTGAATGGGAATTGAGGCCACATTCTCTTCTTACTGTTATTTAAAGACCTGGATATTCCTTCAACTGTTAATTGATAGGAAATTTCTTGAGAAAGAAGTTTGTCTGGAACAATAAGAGGAAGAACATGTGGTTCCACAATACTACCAAAAACCCTGATGTATGTAAATTTCTCCTCCCCAAACCAATCTCCTAATGCAGATAAGTCGGCCTTAGCTTTATCAGAGAATCTAGGAGGGAAGCGATTAAAAATGGTTTGGAAAACAAGGATAAGGAAACCATGGCAGATTCTATATACATTATCTTGGAAATGAACCTTCCAAAGCAGTTTATGATAAATATGAATTGGGGTAGGGTCTTTGGGAGTGTCCATTTCCATCCAAATAAGGGAAACTCGGAATTAAAACAAAGAGCATCAAGAATATAGGCACAAAAGAAAAAGGGAGTGGAATTTCCAGCGGTTTTTTCTTGTCTGTACTCAAGTATTCTATTGGCCATTCTATCAGAGAGAATAACATCCCAATCCATGATGTCGGAATTGACAGCAAATAGGATTAATGGGACATTTGTATAGAAAACCTAGCTGAATTATCATTGCCAAATAATCTACACATCATGGCAGCGGCATAGCAATACAGAGGTAAAAGGGAATCTACAGAATACATACCGGATGCTTCATTTCGGTGCTTCTCTGGATTTTTCTTCCAATATCTAATAGGATCAGATTGGACTTTGTTATTATCAGCAAAGTCTTTGATAAACTCCTTGTTATACACCTTCTGCGGGTCTGGAAGGTGATACATTGCCTTTAGGTCTTCTGCTTTAAACGAGCCAAAAGACACTCCAGATGCTGAAACAAACATTCTGTCTTGTATCTTCACACTGTCAATAACCCATCGAATTGCATCATAATAAGGCATGATGCTCGCTCTGGCTGCAATTCGATGCAAAAATGAATTTGCAAGTGATTTTTTAGTGATCTCAGAGTCGGAATCTGAGCTATCTTCGTCTGGAACCGATGCTTTTTCTACTGTGACCTTGGGGTTTTCTTTTTCCAATAGGTTGTAGACTCCTTCCCACGTCATTCTCCCAAGCCCCTGTCATGATGTATCTGTGACTAATCTTAGTTTTGTGGGTTTTTCTTTTGAAACCGTAGGAGTCTCAACAAACTTAACTGGAACAACAGTCTTGGTTCTTCTCGCTCTCTTCGACATTTCTGCGTTTGCTATTATTTCCCTTTGTCTGTGAATGAAAGAGCTTAGTGTTCTTTGGTTCTGCAAGACAATAAACTCTCAGTCGTGACAAACAAGCAACTCAAACGGGATGATTTATGAACTTATGATTTTTCATTTATTTGTTTCGTATACCGCGTAAATGCTCCTTTTGGGTCACACTCATGTATTAAAAACCAAATCATTAACAATATTCATTCAATTTGTTATTGAATGCCCTCATACAAACAGAGATTTGGCGCTTGTGAAATATTAAAATATTCATCCATTCTGAACTTTTCGCATGTAATAAATAATATTTATCAATCGCATCGAAAGTTTTCGAATGGCACATAAACATCACAATACGTTTTTCTCGATTGGCCGATTCCGATTGAAAACTTTTCTGATTTCCAATGGTGGGGTCTACCATATAAAATTTAAACGAACAAATGTTTGATTTTCTTTTGAAAGCGTTTATTGTAATAACGCGCGTCGGATCGGGGAATTTCAATTGACCGTAAAGAGTTTATTAAAGAATATCCCGATTATTCGATTGCGACTGGCCGCATCGCATCGGAAGTTATACAAATAAAAAATTTAAACTCTTAGCGATTGAAGATTTCCGATCGAACTAATCGCATCAAAGGATTTGAAATAAGTATATGAAACTTCTTTTAAGGGTTTTCTCCGATTCTCCGATTGCGATTGGACTTTTAAACTTGATTTGTTTTTTATGATAAGGCCTTCTATATTGGATCGGATCGGAAGTTTTGAATGTTGTATTTGGTTAGTAAAAAAAAGATGAGTTTTTTCAAAACAATGAATCTTTATTTCTAAGTCTTTTATTTCTATAAAAAGAGAAAGGGACCCTATTTCTAAATGAATTTTATTTCTAAAATTTTTTAAGAAAAAGGGAGGGTTGTTGTATAGTACAACAATTGGCGACTCACTGAAAGAACCAGTTATCTCTGAAAAATAAAATGAATACTATATTTTAAGTAAGTAAATATTTTTAAAGATAATGAAAACTATCCTTGGATAATCAAAAATAAAATCTAACTTATGAAAAAGAATAAAAATTATTAACAATTTCTTTCTAGTTTCTTGAGAATAAAAACATTTTGGGTTATCTTAAGCTTTGATTGGTATTAATAATGAAGTAAGTGGATTTTTCCAAGTTTGGTTTTATAATATACTCTATTGTCATAGGTATTGCCTTTGCTGCCTACAAACGTTCATAGTCTCGACAGGGTTACCTTTTAACCATTAACTATTCATTGTCCCATTCAACTAAGATTATGACTTTTTTAAAAGATAAATTCATAAGACATATTATCTCATGTTTTTTGTCTTTTATTTATTTTTTTATTTTTTAAGAGCCATTGTTCTGGTTTGGTAGCCAGTTGATAACAATGCCATTCAATAGTTATAATTAAATTGAACAAGCTGGCTCGTGATGAGACCCCTTGTCTTATATTTATAAGCCATTACCCTGTTTTGATATGCAGTATTGGTAATGTCAGTTTTATTATTTCTTATGAATATGGTAAGTCGACTCATGATGAGACCTCTTATCTCTTAAAAAATTTTAACATAATTTCTTAGAATTATATTCTAAAAAATCACAACCTAAATGAATGGGGTGAACTAGTTTTATCCTTAAGAATCAATGGATGACAATTTTCTGAGTTTTTTGAGTACCAAGACTTGAATAATCTTTACTTTTATAGATAACCTCTCTCTGCTTAATAAACTTATAATGATTTACATTTCCCTCAAGTTTTTCAAAAGATCATGCAAATAATTGAAATGATCTTTCAAAGTTTTAATATCTTATTTAAAACTACCAAAATAATATAATCATTTCTTTAAAAATTCTCATTTACACAAAATGAATATTTATAATATTCTTCTCAAGAATTTTTCTATCAAGTAAATAGTCAGTTAAAGACTTACTAACAATATTTATTTGCAAAAACAACAATTGAAATTTTTGTAGAAAGGAATATGTACAGTTTAAGAAGGGGTTACCTCCTTATGAAAAGAATTTCTTCAAGATAAGCCCATTTACAGGAAGAGATTCTCTCTTACCTGTTAGATCTTGGAGCATGAATGTATTTGAGACTATATTTTCAATGATCTGAAATGGTCCAAGCCACATTTTCTGAAATTTGGTATGTTTACCTTTTTCTTCATGTGCCTTATCCCATTTTAGAACAAGATCACCAATTGACAAAATTTTTGAGCCGGTAGAACTTGCATCAAAAGAAGATTTTACAAGCTGCTGATGTTTTTCATGAACAATTTTAGCTTTATCTCTATCTTCTTCTAGTTTAAGGATTTGATCGTATCTCAATTGAATGGATGAAGAAGGATTTTCTTCAATAAATTGTACTAGGGCTAATGATGGAAGAGTTAAATTTGATGGTATCACAGCTTCTTTTCCATAAACCAGATTGAAAGGTGAAGTTCCAATTGAAGCTTTTTCAGTAATACGATCAGCCCATAATGCAAAGATTAAGATTTATGCCAATTCTTTTGATTTTGATCAATAGTCCTTTTAATAATTTTGATGAGATTTTTGTTAGTGGATTCAGCCAAACCATTACCTTGTGGGTAATAATTTGCTGAATATTTCAGTTTAAAACCTCTTTTGACTGCAAATTCTATTAAACTGTTTCCAGAAAAATAAGATGCATTATCAAAGACAAGAGCTTGAGGTACACCAAACCTGGTTTTGATAAATTGATCTATGAAATCAATAATCGCATCAGAATTGGCTATCTTCAAAGGGATTGCTTCTACCCATTTTGTAAAGTAATCAGTTGCAGTAAGAATGTACTTATGCTGTTTGGAAGAATGAGGTACTATCTCACCAATAATGTCAAGCCCCCATTGTTCAAATGGTTGCTCAATACTCACTGGTTGCAAAGGAAAAGCTGGTTTCCTTTGTCTTCCACTTGCAGTTTGACAGATTCTGCACTTCCTTACATAGTCATGTGTATCTTTAAAAAGGGTAGGCCAATAATAGCCAGCACGAATTATTTTGTGAGTTGTGGTATCACCTCCAAAATGACCTCCTGCTGGTCCATCATGCAACTCCTGCAAAACCTTTTCAGCCTCAGTCTTTTCAAGACATCTCAACAAAATTGAATCATAATTTCTTCTAAATAACACATTATCAATGATCTCATATTTAATAGCTTTTAATCTTAAAGCACGTTTTTTCTTATAACTGAGATCAGAAGGAGCATACCCATTTTTCAAGTAATAGATGAGATCAGAATACTGAGACTCAGAATCCGTAACACTTATCTGATTTACTTGAATATCTTGTTTTGAATGATCATTCTCTGGTATGTTATGAGCTCCTGCTAATAATCTGCAAAAACCTTGTCCTCTAACAATCTTAGCTGGTTTAATATCAACATCATATTCTTGTAAAGCTGTTACCCAGTTAGCTCGTTTTTCTCCTACTTCTCTCTGAATTAATAATTGTCTCACTGCAGAGAATGGGACAATGATTTTTGTATGAGTTTTTAAGAGAAAAGGTCTGAAATGCTTTATTGATTTAAACACAGCAAAGGCTTGTTTTTCAACATCGGAATAATTCAGTTCAGCTCCTTGCAGATTTGAGCTAAAGAAAGAAATTGGTGCTTCAATTTTCTGATCATTGAGCTGTGTTAAAACAACTGCATAGGATGTCTCTGTGGCTAAGGGATACAAAATAAAATCTTTAGAAAAATCCGGGGTACTCAATGCTGGTGCATTAATGATTTCTTGTTTGATTGCCTCAAAGGCTTCTTTCTCTTTATGCCCCCATTTGAATACTGAATTCTTCTTGATCATATTTTGCATAGGTAAAACAATTAAAGAAAAATCAGGAATGAATCTTTTTACAAAATTGATCTGTCCAAGAAATGATTGCATGGATTTTTTGTTATGAGGTAAAGAGATATCAGAGATCTCTTTTACTCTATCTGGATCAATGTATATACCATATTTTGACACAACAAATCCTAAAAGTTTTCCATCATCCAAAGCAAAGAAAGATTTCTTTGGATTTAAGAAAATACCAAACCTTCTACATCTTTCAAATATTTGCTTTAGATCATGTAGATGATTGGTTCTCTTTTTTGAGAATACTGTTATGTCATCAAGGTAAACAACAACTGATTTATTGATCAGACCTTTAAATGCTATGTCCATGGTTCTTTGGAAAGTTGCTCCTGCATTTATTAGACCAAAAGGCATTTTTTGATAAGCATAAGTTCCCCATTTTGTTCTGAAAGTTGTTTTCAATCTGTCATCTGGATGAACTAAGACTTGATTATAGCCTGAAAATCCATCAATAAAGGACATAAGTTCAAAACCAGCTACCTTTTGAAGTATCTGTTCCATGGCTGGCAATGGAAAATTGTCTTTTAAACATGCCTTGTTTAAATTTCTGAAATCAATACAGATTCTTATATCACCATTTTTCTTCCTTACAGGTACCATATTGGAAACCCAATTGGAGTGCCTGACAGGAAAAATGATTTTGGCTTTTAAAAGTTTATTAAGTTCTGATTTAATTTGTCCTTCGAGATTTGGATGAACTTTCCTTAGTTTTTGTTGAACAGGTTTAATATCAGGAAGCATTGGAATTGTGTGTTGAATAACCGAAGTGTTATATGTTTTTAAATCATCATAATTCCAAGCGAAAACATTTTTATATTTGTTCAAGAGTTTAATGAAAGCATTCCTTTCCTCTGATGTTAAATTAAGTCCTAAATTAACATTTTGAGGTTTGGAATCAGACTCAAGATTCACTAATTCAAACTTCAAAGTGGAACTTTGAAGCTTGGTATTAGTGACTTTCTTGAATCTGTCTTTAATATCATATAAGTCCTCCAATTTAACAACAAATTTCAGAATGAGATTTTCATTACCTTTTGAAGCAATTTGTAAATCATGATCTTCTTCATCAATAATTTGGTCATCATATGATTTCTCTGAAGTCATGAAATTTAAAATATCTTGATCATGATAGAAAACTCTCCAATTTGTGACATTGTCTGGGACAGATGGACGAAAAATTAATTCTACAGAAAACCTATCAGGACTGTAATCTTCAGCAGGGAGGAGTTTAGATGCAACATTAGCTAACAAGTCAGCTGATGTATTCTGATTCCTAGGAATAGGAGAAATATTGAATGCTAAGAAATGAGTAGTGAGATCTTGTACTAGGGTTTGATAGTATTTAAGATGTCCTGAAAGGCAATGAATAGTATTCCTAACTTGTTTTATGACAATTTCGGAATCACCAAAGACTTTCAAGTATTTAACATCTAACCCTATAGCTTTATAAAGTCCTTGAACCAGGGCTTCATATTCTGCAGTATTGTTAGTACACTCAAATTCTAGCCTACATGACAGCATGGTTTTCTCTCCATCTGGATCGATTAAAATGCATCCTGCTCCGGCTCCATCACTAGACTTTGATCCATCAAAATATAATGACAAAAACAAAGATTTATCTATTGACTTATCTACAATTACATCAGAAGTATTTACAATTCTAGAAGAATCAGATTGTGAAAAATTTTCTACTTGAGAAACAAAAGTATTAACAGAAAAAGGTGATTGGGGTGCTTTGAAGTTTCCAAGAAATGATTCAGCAGAATAACCTCCAAGAATATTGCTGTTGAATGCTACAGGTTCATTAGGTTGTTCAAATTCAGTGACAGTATGCATCATATGTTTTTCTCGTTCAATTTTGATTTGATTTGGTTTCCCTTTGTAGAGAAGCCACATATGAGAATAATCAGTCGAGATATAACCATTGAGTTTTGCAGACTAGTCCCTACTTAAAACTAATCCATAGAATTCAGGAATATCAACAATCAAAATATCAATTATTTGGACAATTCTAGGATCGGAAGCTAATCTGATAGTTACTGAATTGATTTCTCCTACAACTTGAACTTTGGATCGATCTAATTGAACAATATGTACTGCTGATTTCTGTGGTTCGATATTCAATTTGGCACACACAGAAGTAGGCATTATATTGGAGGAAGCTCCATAATCAATGAAACAATTGTGCAGATTTTTATTGTACATCTCATAAGTCAAAAGAAAAGGAGGAGTTTGAGAATTTGACTTTTCCCCAATGAGTCCAGTATCAGTAGCATCTACCTTATCTGGTGGCTTACCAGTTCCTCTTGCTGCTTTTGCAACTACACCGCTTGGTAAAGGAGCAATTGGTGTAGCATTTAATTCTTTCAATAACAACTTCTGCTGGTGTTTCAATTTGCTGAGTTCATGTAAGGAAATGTTAGCTTTGATCTTTTTCATGTCCTCAACAATGTTGTATTCCATAGGGTCTGATACTACTAAAGTCTTTGTTGTTGGTGTAGGCAGATTAGAAGATGATGGCTGATTTTGAGTAGGTAATGGAGAATTTTTCTTCACAATGGGTTTGTCTTTGGTACTTGGAGTTGTAATTTTCTTTTTTGGAACTGTTTGTACTGGTTCTGCTGTAGATTTACTCCTAGTACTTACAGGCATAGCTTCTTCACTATCAGAATTAGGGAGAATAAAATCCCACATCCCATTCAATTCAGCTATTTCTTCATTTTCGTCTTCCTGATCTGATACTATAGATGTGTCATCTTCTTCTTCTTCTTCCTCTGATTCTACATTAGAGATTGCATTAGGAGGTTTAGATTCAACTTGGTTTCTTCTGAAATTTCGGAATGGTTTCTTAGTAGAAGTTTCAGCTACTTGTTTTTTGATTTCAATCATTTCATTTGACAAGGTTTTAAGAACTTTCTGTAAACCTTCCATGTCATATGGATCTTTGGCCTTTTTCTTTGAATCGTATTTGAAGCTGACCTTCTTTGATTTCCTTTCTTCAAGAGAATTTTTCTTTTCCATAGAAATGATACGTTTTTCCACTGCAATAGCTTCTTTCATACTTTCAGCTAATGTAGGCTTTGCAGCTCTGTCTATGAAAATTGCTATGTTTGAGGGTAAGGCAGTTATGTACCATTCAATTCTGACCTGTTCACTAGGCTGTGAATCTACGTGGATTTTGTTCAAAAGTTTGTTAAATCTAGCGTTGAATTCTTTAATCGGTTCCTTGGGTTCTATTTTCAAATTTGAGAGATCATTGAGTAAAGTTGCAATTGATCGGTCATCTCCAAATTTGGTTAAAAAATGATCTGCAAAAATGTCCCAACTTGTTATAGATCCTGATGGTAATGAGAAGTACCATGATCCTGCTATTCCTTGAAGAGTATAAAGGAATAGTCTAACTACAACATCTTCCTGTGTGACTCCATTCAAATTAATAGCCAACATAAAGTTATTGATATGTTCTTCAGCTTGAATGTTAAGATCTGGGCTAAACTTTGGAAGCCATTTTCCAGGATTGTCTGGTAAATCGTGTAAAGGTGCAGCCATGTTGACTGCTCCTAGAGTAGACCATGGTCTCTGTGCCATTATCGGAACAACTACTAGAGGGATAGTAGAAACTGGTGGTGTTTGAATAGAAGTTGTTGGAATGGATGATGTTGAGACTGATGAGGATTGAGGAGAAGATGTTTGTGGAGATGATATGGAAACGACTGTACTTTGTTGAGAAGGGATTTCAGAAACAGGTACTTGGATATTAGAGGTTGAACTTGCTGATTCCGATTGGGTTTTTCTTGTCTTGACTCTACTAGGTAAAGGGAATTCTTTGGGAGAAATACCAAGTTTTTCACTTTGAAGCCTAGTAAGAGGTTTGGAAGAAACAAATTTTGAAGTTACACTACCTTCATATATTTCAGACTCTTCAAGAGATAATGAGAATCCTTTCAATTTATGAATTAGATCTTGAACTTCAGGAGACTCAGGATGTTGATCGTCTGAATGTTTTGAAATTTTGGTAGTGGGTGTCTGAATATTTTCTGCAATTTCTTCTCTAGGATTTTGAATTTCAGAAGAAATTGAAGAAGTTAATGAGGGTGTTTTGCTCTCGGAATGGCTTGTGGATAGAGATTTACTTGCCATTCATAGCTCAGGCCCTCCTTCTAGCGCCAAAAATGTTGAAGCCTAGAAAATCTCTGCTTCAAACATCGGGGAAAACCACCCGGTCGGGACCTTAAGACAACTCCTTTTCCGTTTGGAATGGTGGCTCCGACTGGATTTAAAGGACCAGTTTCCTTGTAACTAAGTGGATTGGATTGGATGGGTGGAAATGGGACTAAATTAACTAAAATAAAACTATCTAATTTAAGCTAAATACTGGTAAAGAAATTCTAATACTAACCCGGGTAATTATATGTGAATACAACTTAAGATTGTTTCAATCTAATAATAACCAGGAAAATGTATTATTATTTAAATTGAAATGTGCAGAAACAAATAAAGATAACTCTGTTTAAGAAATTAAACAGAGTTATATTAGCATATTGCATTCATCATTGTATACCATCTATATATGCTTATAAAAGATAACATTTCAATTATACTCAGAAATGATATATAAAAGGAAACGTTATGAAAACCAAATATATAAATGATAGCAAATTCTTCAAACGAATACCATATAACAAAGAAAATCAACAGTGAACAGATAGAAATACCTCATTCATCTTGAAGGCTGTCAAATGAAATGTGATACTCTGATCCAGTAACTCCGATGTAAAATTAAATCCAAAGGTACAGAAATGCAACACTTCAAAGATAATTTCAGCACAAAAATCACCAGATGTGATCCTTCATAAAATATAATAAGGAATGGAGTACAGAAATGTTAGCTCCAAGTCCAAAAAATATTACAACTTCAGATCCTCTCTCTAAATGCATGAGAGGGATTTAAATAAGAAATTACATAACAAAATCCTACTACTACTGCTACAATCTATCAAATTAAAAACTGAAAGGCTATCTTAAATGAAACTGATTCATTGTTTTTCTCTCTCGCTTGCTGTTACCAAGTTGCAAATCTTCAACATATCTTGGAGTCTCGGTGGATGACTCATCTCGGAATGCAGCTGTCCAGCATAGGTGGCATCGAAAAATTCTGGAATTAAACAATCGACAACACTTGAAAGGAATTTGATAGCCATTTGTTGATTGTTTGGTTTGATTAAATGAGTCCACATACTGTCCCAGGATATTGCTTGAAGTTTGTTGATTTTTTGACTTTTCTTCACCATTTCTTCTCTCCATCTGTTTTCAGTTTCTTTCACTTTAGGCAAATTGCGAGGAACACAGTCTGAAATGAGATTGATTGAGTACAAGCTATCATTTATAAATTGCATGATATTATTCATCATACTCCTAGCCCTTGATATTGCTCTCTCAGCTTTCATTATTTGATGTTCCCATTCTGTAAACAAGATTTCTTTGTGTCTTTCCTCTATTCTAGGAAGATTGGCTTCTTTTCCTTTTTCTGTATCTTGCCAATTGAGAAATTCGGAAATCTTTTCATCAGCATCATCTATTTCTTGTCTGAGAGTAATAACATTTTGGATCAAATATGAGGTAATATCACAAAAAGGTTCTGCCTGTGATAGCTTTGCACAAAATTCATTCAATTGCTGAGACAATAGTTTATTAGCCTCAAGGGCTTCTGATTTGAATTCACTTAACTTCGGAAAATCTTTAAACTTATCCAAAGTTGTTTGAAATTCCTTTTCTTGTACAATCTTTGCATTTTTCTCATTTTGTAACAGACTTTGTAACTTGGAAATTTCTTCATTCAGTTGTTGTTGTTTGCCTAAGAGTTGCTCATCAACTTTCTTCTTTTCTTCAGCAAGCTGTTTTTCCAACTCTTTGGACCTGAGTCTCTGATTTTGTAGTTGTTGTTGCAATTGAGTAATCTGTTGCTGACTTTCCTTAGCTTGCTCTTCAAGTGAAGCTATATGGAGATCTTTTTGAGTTATCATCTAAGAAACTTCTACAACTTTATCCACTGTCGCAACACTATAAGCTCCTGCATACTGGGACAATTTTGTGAGATCCTCGGATGGATTCACCTCATTGTTTTTGTAAACAATATTCATAAACTCTTCCGATGGAGTAGAAAACATGTCCTGTTCTGTCTTCCTTCTTTTTCTTTGTCTTCTAACAAAAGCCTTATGTTTGGGGCTGTAAAACACATCTAAAGGAGGGATCTCCTCGACCTTCAATACAATCTACCATGTTGGATGTTCAGGAATGATTTCAACATCCTGCTCTATTTGCTCTTTATCTTTATCTTGCAGTCCCAGTTGTTGAGCGAATTGATCATATTGTTTCAATAATTGAGAAGAAACATTAAGATCAACAGAATCTATAATCTCCTTAGTTGTTTCTTTTCCTCCTGATTGCATGTCTGCTTTCCCTGTATCTGTTTTCTGTTCAATGGTTTTGCTATCCGATCCCCCTTTTTTTATTATGCACATCATCATCAGTATTTCCCTTTTGAGCATCAGGCTTGCCAACAGTGACCACTTTTTGAGTATGTACAGTTGGCTGGTTAACAGCTGATTGTGTAATGACTTTACCAATAGATGTTTCTACTGGCGTTTTGCTAGATGTACCTTCTGTCTCTGACCCTTGTGTTGGAATTCTTAGTTGGTCCAGAGGAACTCTTAACAATCTCTGACTTCTGAATAACAAAAAATTATTCATTTCCTCCTTTTGGAATTTAGACTTGGCTAAATCATAAATTTGAGGAAAATTATCCAACGAAACAAACAAATCATCAAACGGATCTGGCTCATGCTCAAATCGAGCAATTGAAACTGAAGCAGTAACATTAAAGGCTATTTGTCGCGGATCATATTGTCTTCCAGGAATGGTCGCAAATTTACAACCTTTTATCTTGGCTACTTCTTTTTCAGCATGCTTGAAGTCATTCAAAGTAAATTGACCACAATTGAAAGGGAATTGAGGCCACATTCTCTTCTTAATGTTATTTAAAGACCTGGATATTCCTTCAACTGTTAATTGATAGGAAATTTCTTGAGCAAGAAGTTTGTCTGGAACAATAAGAGGAAGAACATGTGGTTCTACAATACTACCAAAAACCCTGATGTATGTAAATTTCTCCTCCCCAAACCAATCTCCTATTGCAGATAAGTCGGCCTTAGCTTTATCAGAGAATCTAGGAGGGAAGCGATTAAAAATGGTTTTGAAAACAGGGATAAGGAAACCATGGCAGATTCTATATACATTATCTTGGAAATGAACCTTCCAAAGCAGTTTATGATAAATATTAATTGGGGTAGGGTCTTTGGGAGTCCATTTCCATCCAAATAAGGGAAACTTGGAATTAAAACAAAGAGCATCAAGAATATAGGCACAAAAGAAAAAGGGAGTGGAATTTCCAGCGGTTTTTTCTTGTCTGTACTCAAGTATTCTATTGGCCATTCTATCAGAGAGAATAACAACCCAATCCATGATGTCGGAATTGACAGCAGCTAGGATTAATGGGACCATTTGTATAGAAAACCTAGCTGAATTATCATTGCCAAATAATCTACACATCATGGCAGCGGCATAGCAATACGGAGGTAAAAGGGAATCTACAGAATACATACCAGATGCTTCATTTCGGTGCTTCTCTGCATTTTTCTTCCAATCTCTAATAGGATCAGATTGGACTTTGTTATTATCAGCAAAGTATTTGATAAACTCCTTGTTATACACCTTCTGCGGGTCTGGAAGGTGATACATTGCCTTTAGGTCTTCTGCTTTAAACGAGCCAAAAGACATTCCAGATGTTGAAACAAACGTTCTGTCTTGTATCTTCACACTGTCAATAACCCATCTAATTGCATCATAATAAGGAATTATGCTCGCTCTAGCTGCAATTCGATGGAAAAATGAAATTGCAAGTGATTTTTCAGTGATCTCAGAGTCGGAATCTGAGCTATATTCATCTGGAACCGATGCCTTTTCCACTGTGACCTTGGGGTTTTCTCTTTCCAATAGGTTGTAGAATCCTTCCCACGTCATTCTCCCAAGCCCCTGGCATGATGTATCTGTGACTAATCTTAGTTTTGTGGGCTTTTCTTTTGAAACCGTAGGAGTCTCAACAAACTTAACTGGAACAACAGTCTTGGTTCTTCTCGCTCTCTTCGACATTTCTGTGTTTGCTATTATTTCCCTTTGTCTGTGAATGAAAGAGCTTAGTGTTCTTTGGCTCTGCAAGACAATAAACTCTCAGTCGTGACAAAAAAGCAACTCAAATGGGATGACTTATGAACTTATGATTTTTCATTTATTTGTTTCGTATACCGCGTAAATGCTCCTTTTGGGTCACACTCATGTATTAAAAAACAAATCATTAACAATATTCATTCGATTTGTTATTGAATGCCCTCGTACAAACAGAGATTTGGCGCTTGTGAAATATTAAAATATTCATCCATTCTGAACTTTTCGCATGTAATAAATAATATTTATCAATCGCATCGAAAGTTTTCGAATGGCACATAAACATCACAATACGTTTTTCTTGATTGGCCGATTCCGATTGAAAACTTTTCCGATTTCCAATGGTGGGGTCTACCATATAAAATTTAAACGAACAAATGTTTGATTTTCCTTTGAAAGCGTTTATTGTAATAACGCGCGTCGGATCGGGGAATTTCAATTGACTGTAAAGAGTTTATTAAAGAATATCTCGATTATTCAATTGCGACTGGCTGCATCGCATCGGAAGTTATACAAATAAACAATTTAAACTCTTAGCGATTGAAGATTTCCGATCGAACTAATCGCATCGAAGGATTTGAAATAAGTATATGAAACTTCTTTTAAGGGTTTTCTCCGATTCTCCGATTGCGATTGGAATTTTAAACTTGATTTGTTTTCATGATAAGGCCTTCTATATTGGATCGGATCGGAAGTTTTGAATGTTGTATTTGGTTAGTAAACAAAAGATGAGTTTTTTCAAAACAATGAATCTTTATTTCTAAGTCTTTTATTTCTATAAAAAGAGAAAGGGACCCTATTTCTAAATGAATTTTATTTCTAAATTTTTTTAAGAAAAGGGAGGGTTGTTGTATAGTACAACACAACCTTAATCCCATCTCTTGAAATATTATGCCCCAAAACAATGCCTTCAGTAAACATCATAAAGCATTTTTCATGGCTTAATGAAAGGTTTGTTTCTTCACATCTTATAAGGAATTTTTCCAAATTTTCTAATGCCTCTTCAAATGAATTACCATAAACTGTAAAATCATCCATATAAACCTCTACACAATCATGGATTAGATCAGAAAAAATTCCTAGTACTTCTCTTTGGAATGTTGCGGGTGCATTACATAATCCAAAAGGAAGCACTCGATAGGCAAAAGTCCCCCATGGAAAGGTAAATGTGGTCTTGTCTTGATCTTCAGGTGCTACCTGAATTTGATTATAGCCACTAAAACCATCCAAAAATGAAAATTACTTTTTGCCTGCTAATGTATCTAATACCTGATCGATAAAGGGCAAAGGAAAGTGATCCTTCAAAGTTGCTTTGTTCAATTCCCTGTAATCAATGCATACCCTCCATTTACCATTCTTTTTAGGTACTATAACCAAAGGAGAAACCCATCGGCTATCTGAAATTGGATAAATGAAGTTTACATTGAGTAGTTTTGGAGCTCTTCTTTCACTATCTCCCTAAGGTTTGGATTCATCCTTCTTTGAGGTTGTCTGATTGGTCTACTGTTTTCCTCAATATAGATATGATGGATGCAAGTCTTAGGATCAATACCTTTCATGTCAGTATACTCCCATGCAAATGCGGTAGAATGTTTTTGCAAGATTTTGGTTAGTTCTTCTTGTTGTGACTTTTCCAAATGTTTGTTGATATTCAATGTTTTTCCTGGAAAAATCTCAATAGTAGAACTACCAAACTCTTCCATAGAGTAAAGAGACATTTGTCTTGATGATAAATATTCTATGTCAGATTCCAACTGAAATTGTGTGAGGTCATATTCTAAAGATGTCTCAAAATTTTCTAATGTGTTCAGAATTTGACTATCCTCACTGATTTCAGAAATGGTAAAGACAGGTTGTATAGTGTCCTCATCATCGACCCATTCATTGTCTCCTACTTCTGTGATTGCTTTTGCTGGAGGATACAAATTGAATTTCTTTGTCAAATTACCATTAGAAATGTACATATCCCCGGATCTACAACTAATGAAAGCATCAGCTGTGGCTAGCCAAGGTCTTCCTAAGATAAGTGGTGCCCTCCTAGATTACTCTTGGGAGTCAAAATCATAAAATCTATTGGATATTCCCAAGAATCTAAGGAGACTGAAATATCTTCTAATACACCATCTGGTTTGATAATTGATCGATCTGCAAGTTGCAGTAAAGTAGGTGTAAAAAGAATATTAGGAAGTTTTAGCTGTTCCATAATCTGTCTACTCATAATGTTGATAGCAGCCCCTAAGTCAATCAATGTGTTTGGAATTTCTATCCCATTTATATGTGTCTTGACAATTGGACTACCTGGATCTACATACTTCTGCATGGTAATTTTTCCCATCATGATATCTACAATTTTTCCTACCAAGTGGATTCTTCTTGTATCTCTTAGTTTCCTTCCTGGTCTTTTGAGACTCAACTCCTTTATTGTTTTTTCTAGAATAGGAATCTCTCTAATGGCTTGTAGCAAGGGAATCTTGATACAAACATTCTTTAATTCATCTAGAAAATCATAGTTATCCAACAAGATTTGTTTTTCCACCCCTTTATCAATTTGTAATCTTTCAGGGAAAGGAGGTGTGGATGAAGATGCAGGTTTCTCAACTATAGGAGTTGTGGGGGTTAAATTTTCTTTCTCTTTTTGCATATTTGAGTTTTGAAGAGATGCTTCCTCAGAACCCTTATTGAATTTAAGAGAGTCTTCCTTAGAGGTATCTTGCTCTTGGATATCTATAGAAGGTTTTTCTAAAACTCTACCAGACCTGAGTTGTACATCATTGAGAGGAACAATCATATAGGTAGGAAATTGTTTTCCTTCTATCATGTAAGTATTCTGAGGATTTTTATTGTTAGGATTTGGCAATGGCTGAGCTGGAAGTTGATTTGTCTTTTGTTGGAATGGAAGCATGAGTTGAGGATTTGAATTTTTTTGAGAAGGTTGTTGTTGTGGAAATGGCAATGGAAGTTGTAGATTTGGGTTTGGAAGTTGTGGAGCTTGTTGATTTTGAAAAGATGGAGGATATTGATAAAATTGAGCAAATCTCCCATAAGGATTTTGCATTCCTTGTACCCATGACTGATATGAATTTTGAGGTTGAGGCCAAGGTTGTTGCCAAGGATTTCAATTTGGTGGGGATTGAAAATTCATAGGGTTGTTAAACCCTTGAGTTTGTTGCCCCTGCCAAGGTCTTCTTGCAACAAAACAGAGAGATTCTACTGAATTTGGATCTTCTTGAAAGACAGCTTTGAGTCCAGGAATTGAAGGACAATCCTTGGTCTCATGATTCTATGAGAAAATCATACATGTTTCTACAACTTTTGCATCTAAGGGACATTCCCTTAAAGCATGTTTCTTCCTACATTTCGGACAAAAGATGGCTAAAGCATCAGTTTCTGCTTTCTGCTTGTTTTGAATTTTAAGGGTGTCTAGTTGTTCACTAAGGCTCCCTAAGATATTAGTTTTGAATTCATCAAGAATATTGCCAATCTCTGCCCTACTTACTGATCCATTTGCAGATTTGTTTGCCCTGATAAGAGAAGGATCTGTAGGCCCTTTTCCTGTTTTAGATTTTCCCCTTGAGAGATGGACACATAGTTCTGTTATGTCACGAAGTGGAAGTTGAGAAATGTCTCTTTTCCCCATCGTGTTTAAAATATCTATCCATTCATCTCTGATAGCTTTTAATAGAAGGGCTTTCAAATTTTCCTCATCTAAGTTGCTCATCTTTGCTCTTTGTAAGTTGTATTGAAATATTTCAAGTAAATCCTCCAAATTTTCATCTTCTTTTTCCACCATTTTGAATACCTCATCTTTGTGATTGGTGGGCATGCAATAGTCAAGGTATCTATCCAAATTTTTTTGTTTCATATCATTCCAAGTCATAATAGATTGGGTGACTAATCCCATGAACCATTTCAAAGCGGCTCCCTTCAATGTTGAAGGAAACAGTTTGAGTTTTTGAGAGTCTTCCATATAGTCATAGGTTCGGCACACGACTTCAAACTCAAACAGAAATGTTTCAGGATCCTCACTTTGCAATCCATAAAATTTGGGGAGGACAGATGGTGAGATGTTTTTCATAGTTGTATGAGTTTACTCATCAACTATGGGGAATCCAAATGAGTTGTCTCCTTCCCTATTACCTCCACCTCCACCATTGTTGCCTCCATTATTTCCTCCTCCCCTACCTCTACGTCTAACTCCGAATCCATCTACTACTTCCTCTGCCATGATATTTTCTTCAGAGTCCTCAAAGTCCTCTAGTTCTTCTATCAAGGGAGGATGAGAGGGAGTTTCTTCCTTTTCTTCTTCAGGTGATTCTACTTCTTTAATTACAATATACTCTCCTGTAGAAGTAAAGAAAGGGTCTTCTTCTAAATGAGATTTGGTAGATGGTGTAGGAGAATCCTCTAGTTTAGTTGCTCCTTGAATTCCAGGAATCTTAAGGCTAGGGGTAGATGGTGGTGAATATTTTCTATGTCTTGAAGAAGATGGAGTTGTGAAAATCGAACTCTTGGCTCTAGCTATAAACCTTCCCCTAGAATCTCTTGCTCTATGCATGTCATTTTTTTATTTTTATTTTTATTTTTAAGTTGGGCTAATAATTCTCTTTCTGATCTTCCAGATCACACTAAGTGCAAGAAGAGAGCATACTTAACAAATTATTGAACCAATAACTCTCTTTTCTGATCCTCCAGATCACACTAGGTGCAAGAGGAGAGCATACTTCAAGAAGTTATCAATTTTTCCCCTTTTTTTTTTTTTTTTAAGAAATTGGCTACCTAGTTACACTTCCCTGGCAACGGCGCCAAAATGTTTGGTCAATTTAGTGTGTCCTAAATTGCTACATTAATTTTTCAATCTGGGATTCGTAAGCTGACGAAGTGTGGCGCACTATATGTGCAAGATAACCTATCTCTTACTTTGTGTCGTTTTTGGTTTTTTTTTTTTATCTTGGGGATTTTTATCTTGGTTGGTTTCCTAATGTGAGATGGAAATTCTAAAAGACAAGTATGGATATAAATGTTCAAGGCAATGATGTCCTTTATAATGATTTCCCAAACTTCAAACTTCAAAAAGGGTTTTAAAATATGCAATGACAAAATTAATTCCCAAATGAAAATGTGCCACTATACTAGTCAAACAAACAATGAACTATTGATCATGAAACTCATTACCCTTGCTGCTGTCTAAATACAAAAGAAACTGTGCTCAAAGAAATCCAAGAATTGCAAGCAAAGTAAAGCTAAAATCAAATTACATCAACTCATATTCTGACCCCTCACCATTAGTCTCGCTATGGCTTTCAGAGGTAATCATAAACACTTGAGCAATATGATATTTAATTTGCAAAAAAAATAAACTAATATCAAATTACACACTCATACTTCAATCCCTCACCATTAGTCTCGCTATGGCTTTCGGAGGTAACTGATAATGACATGAGCAATTTAATATCTAACTTGCAGAAAAATAATCTAATATCAAACTACACCACTACAAGAAAAAACCACATTGGTGAGGGTCATGCTTGTGACGGACCTTTAAGGTCCGTCACCAATGTCACATATGGTGACGGTCCTTAAAAAATCATCACTGTAAGTGTATATAGTGATGGCCCTTTATGGTCCATCACCAAAGACATTTTTAATGAAACTTTTGGTGAGGGTCGTTAAAGGCCTATCACTAATTCTCTCTTTGGTGACACTTCTAGTGACGAACTTTTAATGACCCTCACCAATGCTCTTTTTGTTACTTTTGGTGACGGTCAAAAAATGTCCGTCATCATTGATAATTAAAAAACCGTCACTGTAAGTGTATATAGTGATGGTCCTTTATGGTCCGTCACCAAAGACATTTTCAATGATACTTTTGGTGAGGGTCATTAAAGTCTCATCACTAATTCTCTCTTGGGTGAAACTTCTAGTGACGAACTTTTAATTACCCTCACCAATGCTCTTTTTGTTACTTTTGGTGACGGTCAAAAAATGTTTGTCATCATTGATCATTCCAATGAGATTTTGATGACACTTTGTGCCTGTTAATATAGTTTTTGTCAAAATATAACGATTTAATGCCATTATTGTGGAGTATTTTTTATAATATGTCCAAGGCCATAGTGGTTAGGGTCAGTCAATTTTTTAAGAAGTAATTAGTGTGTATTATTTCCCTCAAGTAATGACTAGTCGAATAGATATTTCCTATGAGTCAACACATGATTCATATCTATTATGTTTATTATCTAGAAAATCCCCTTTAGATAAAGTTCCACTATTGTGTGTAGGAAATATATTATTTAATACATAATCAAGCTCTGACAATTCTATTAATGAGAAAGGCCTAACACTCCTCAACAATCTGGGCACACCTTAAATTAATGCTTTGGCACACACTAACATTTATTAGCACCCCACATGTCTTGGAACATCTTTGTACCTAGAACATCTTGTGACGACACTGGCGCACAAGCACATGGTGGCATGCACTATCACAACATGGAACTCTCCTAGCATGTGTTGGCATGCTGCATATAGTCCCTAGCATGCCCTGGAACACCTTGGTTGAATGCATTGACATACATTAGCACTTGGCACACAATGCCACTTGACATGTATTGGGATCTATTATTAGTGTGCCTAGCATGCCCCTTTTCAAAAAGATAAAGTCCTGACTTATTAACCCTCTTATTGGTTCTTCCTTTTGTTGTCTTAACACATATTGACATACCCTGGCACCCTGCGCCACATCCTTAGCACCTAGCATGTATTGGCATATCTTGGCACTATTAATTGGCACATGATATAATTAGCACACCTTGGAACTCCCAAGCACACTTTGGGAATTCTTGACATGCCTTGATATTCCCTAGCATGCCTTACCAATGCTTAGCATACCTTGTCACTCCCTCCTTGGCATGACAACTAACACTCATTAACACTAGTCTCTAGCACACGTTCCTCATATTCATTAACTTCCATGAATTTTTACCTAGTGCTCCCTTAATGTTTTTTCCTAGTACTCCTTAACACTCATCAACATGCATTATCACTCTCTAGCACACCTTAGCACTTTTCAACATTCCCTTTCACTTCATAACATGCATAACACTCCCTGACACATATTGGCGCTTGGCACGTGTTGGCGCTTGGAAATTATTAGCATGTATGGAATAGTTGAGATGCCTTTGGTATGATTTGGCATGGTTTAATATTAAATTTACTTGTGATGATCAATTGTTGGAAAGTAGATGAGAAGCAACAAAGGAATACTTGGCACTTGGAATGCACTAAGACTTTTCACTTGGCACCTATTGTTTCCTACTGTTAGTGTGCCTAGCATGCCCTTCATGGAAAAGGTAAATTGATGACTTATTAACCCTCTTATGTGTTCATTTCCTTGTAGTTTAAATTTTTTCTCCCTTTTGTTGTCTTGACAGTCCCTGACATGCATTGACACACCCTTGCACATCTTGGCATGGCTTATCACTTGGCACATCTTATAATGTTTGACATGTATTCCCAATATCTGGCACATCAAGGGGGTGAAGAGAGATGTAGTTTTAAAGTAGGTCGAGTATGAGGGCCGAGTAAGGGTTGCTAAAGGGAGGTTATGATCATCCTCCAAGAGCAAGATCATCATGTGAGGGTTCATAAGTATGTTGCATACATTAATGGTCGGTTTGCGCTAGGAATTAGGATGGCATATTGTTGGTTCTCTTCTAGTAGATCGAGCTTAAGAGAGGTTTCTCATGAGAATCTAGGCATGTGATTTCAATGATGTCTTTGTGTGAAGGCCACATCAAATTCAGAAATTTTGAAATTTTCAACAAGAAACAGTGAGATTGGAAACCAGAAAGGACAAAAAAAAATGCACCCACACTGGTGAGGAATTTTGATTCACCAGGAACGAGGAATGTGGGGCATCTAATTTATTTTTCCCTTAAATAAATTTGACAATAAATTGTAATTTCATCTCATAACAACTTGTGTCAGTTAATTAAGTCATGATGACCGAGTTAGCTCAAGAAACTCGTGTTGAGTGTCTAAGATGAGGCATCTAGAGGATTCTAATATTTTTGGGGTCCAGTTGAAGTTGATGCATTAGTGGGGTGCAAGTGTACTTAACTCAATTAAATGAGTTAAAATCAGTTTAACTAGTTCTAATTGAGTGATGAGCTGGTGAGAGGTCCAGTGAATTAAATTAGATTTAATTCATAATGAGTGATCAATCAAATAACTGATAATTCACTATTAATAGTTGCATGTATGTCAGTTTCGAGGAATACCCAGTTGAGACAGAGGTTAAAGGGAACATAACTATCATTTGTATTCAGAGAAAATTTCCGATGTGCAATTATAAAGTCATTGGGATGCCATGATGGATTGCGCAATCAAGGAAGACTGATTTTCATATTTAATAAGGAATTAATTCCCTAGGAATTTCATGAGCAAGGCAGGCTGAAGTAAGGATGAGAATTGGATAAGTACTAGACCGAGTTTGCCTAGATCAATGGGAGACAATTGACAGAGTGCTGGAGAATCTCGTGAGAGATTAAGCATTGTATTGTTTCATGACTCCTTGACTTTATACACAATGGAGATAGAGGGGTTTTGAGCAGTTGCTTTCCTAAAATACATTATGTTGTTGTGCGATTGATAATTTATGACTCTTACTTATATGTGATTGTGTGATCGTGTTTTGTTTCCGCAAATTGTAGTAAGGATTTAGTATCTTGTTTTAGTAGATTACAAGATCAGATTGAATCTCGTTGGTTAGATTTTCTACATGGTATCAGAGAAGGAATTTTTTGGGCGGAAAGTTTGCAGAGAATATCTGAAGATTTTGGTGTAAAATTTTCAAAAAAAAAAAGAATATTTTGATTCTTTGCAAAAATCTACCCAAATAGAAAAAAAAATCGGTCGAATCAGAGCTCGGATGAGGGAGATATCATCGATTTAAAATCAACTCTTTTTTAGAAAC